>CM055126.1:169799619-170197119 GCA_029206835.1 Rana muscosa
CTTCACAGGATGCCACTGGAGTCCTCTTCCACTCCTCCATGATGACATCACGGAGCTGGTGGATGTTAGAGACCTTGCGCTCCTCCACCTTCCGTTTGAGGATGCCCCACAGATACTCAATAGGGTTTAGGTCAGGAGACATGCTTGGCCAGTCCATCACCTTTACCTTCAGCTTCTTTAGCAAGGCATTGGAGGTGTGTTTGGGGTTGTTATCATGTTAGAATACTGCCCTGCGGCCCAGTCCCTGAAGGGAGGGGATCATGCTCTGCTTCAGTATGTCACAGTACATGTTGGAATTCATGGTTCCCTCAATGAACTGTAGATCCCCATTGCCGGAAGCACTCATGCAGCCTCAGACCATGACACTCCCACCACCATGCTTGACTGTAGGCAAGACACACTTGTCTTTTTACTCCTCACCTGGTTGCCGCCATACACACTTGACACCATCTGAACCAAATACGTTTATCTTGGTCTCATGAGACCCTAGGACATGGTTCCAGTAATCAATGTCCTTAGTCTGCTTGTCTTCAGCAAAGTGTTTGCAGGCTTTCTTTTGCATCATCTTTAGAAAAGGCTTCTTTCTGGGATGACAGCCATGCAGACCAATTTGATGTAGTGTGCGGAATATGGTCTGAGCACTGACAGGCTGACCCCCCACCCCTTCAACCTCTGCAGCAATGCTGGCAGCACTCATACATCTATTTCCCAAAGACAACCTCTGGATATGACGCTGAGCATGCGTACTCAACTTTTTTGGTCGACCATGGCGAGGCCTGTTAAACTGCTGTATGGTCTTTGCCACAATGCTGCAGCTCAGTTTATGGTCTTGGCAATCTTCTTATAGCCTAGGCCATCTTTATGTAGAACAAAAAGAAAAAAAAATCTGATCCTCAGAGAGTTCTTTGCCATGAGGTGCCATGTTGAACTTTCAGTGACCAGTATGAGAGAGTGATAGCGATAACACCAAATTTAATACACCTGCTCCCCATTCACACCCGAGAACTAACGAGTCACATGAGATCGGGGAGGAAAAATTGCTAATTGGGCCCAGCTTTTGTGAACTCCATGTCCAAGAGGGTTAAGGCAGTGATGGAAAATAATGGTGGCCAAATTACAAAATATTGACACTTTGGGCCCAATTTGGACATTTTCACTTAGGTGTGTACTCACTTTTGTTGCCAGTGGTTTAGACATTAATGGCTGTGTGTTGAGTTATTTTGAGGGGACAGCAAATTTACCCTGTTATACAAGCTGTACACTCACTACTTTACATTGTAGCAAAGTGTAATTTCTTCAGTCTTGTCACATGAAAAGATATAATAAAATATTTACAAAAATGTGAGGGGTGTACTCACTTTTTTGAGATACTCTATATTAATGCAACATTTGCTTATCAGACAATAGAGATGAGTAAAAATCTGAAAATTTAGGAGATTTTTCTGAACTTTCTCTATTTAACATAAATACATTGGAGTGGATAGGGAAGGCAAAATTAAAGGATGGCGAACCCCAAGAACAAAAATCTAATATCCCTTCCCCATGTGAGGGGAACAGTAGTTTACAGAAGGAAAATAATTGAGTTGAACAAAGTCCAACATGTTTAAAGTCTTTGGTGGGTTAAAACTCCTTCCATAGATACAATGAGGGAATAAGCATAGATTCAAATAGGGTTGCACAGAGAATACAATCATATTATAACATGTGCCCAGCCTAAGCATTGCCAAGATGGTGGAGAAATGCCTTATAAGGCCAGTCTAATACAAATATTTCAAATTTTAGTAGATGTCAGTGGATTGAATCTTAATTCTTATATACAGTATCTGAGAGACTCCATTAGCAGGATCTTTATAGTTCAATAGTTTTGTTCACTTGGCTGTTACAATGTAATCTCTCTTTCCTTATAGGAATTGTTTTTAGTTGTAACCAATACAGCAGGAAAACGTAGACTCTCTGGTTATTACTCCCTCTGCTATGTGACAGGGCAATTGGCTGCTAGACCCCAGCACAGTCAAATGAGAGGAGGTCATATGCTCCTCCATACTTGGAAGCACCATGAATTATCACCGGTAATGGAGAGTTCTGGCAAGGTACAGTAAGACCACTTTCACCCTGAGGCGATTTTCATGCGCTTTCACGCTAAAAAAAGCACCCGAAAAGCTTACGAAAACGTATTTCCATTAAAATCAATGAATGCTTTCACACTGTGGCAGTGCACTGAAAAAATGCCCCTCTCCATTGAAATTAATTGAAAGTGCTTCAGAAGCGCCTGAAAAGCGTTTCGAAAGCGCTTAGTGTTTTACTGGGAGCTTTTCAAGCGCCTCAGTGTGAAAGAGGCCTAAGTATCAGTGTACCTTGTCCTGAAGCCGAAATACTGACAGGGCTCTCCTTGCGGCCGAGTGCTCAGTGTCCCTGAAAGTGAGAACAGGGAATAGGGATGGGCTATCTATTCGAGTCAAACATGAGTTCGACTCGAACATTGCCTGTTCGCCCGTTCGCCAAACAGCGAACAATTTGGGGTGTTTGCAGCAAATTCGAAAAGTAGCGGAACACCCTTTAAAAGTCTATGGGAGAAATCGAAAGTGCTACTTTTAAAGATTAATATGCAAGTTATTGTCATAAAAAGTGTTTGGGGACCCGGGTCCTGCCCCGGGGGACATGTAGCAATGCAAAAAAAAGTTTTAAAAATGGCCGTTCTTTTCGGGAGCAGTGATTTTAATAATGCTTAAAGTGAAACAATAAAAGTGAAATATTCCTTTAAATTAAAATATTGTATGCCTGTAAAGTGGCGCGTGTTTCCCGTGTTTAGAACTGTCCCTGCACAAAGTGTAATTTCTAAAGGAAAAAACGTCATTTAAAACTGCTGGCGGCTATTAATGAATTGTCGGGTCCCGGCAATACAGATAAAAGTCATTGAAAAAACGGCAAGGGTTGTGGGGATGAGGCCCTTGTCCCTATCAACATGGGGACATCCTCCCCATGTTGAGGGCATGTGGTCTGGTACGGTTCAGGAGGGAGGGCGCTCTCTCAACCCCCCTATTTTCCTGCGGCCTGCCAGGTTGCGTGCTCGACTAAGGGTCTGGTGTGGATTTTTGGGGGGAACCGCACGCCATTTGTTTTTTAACTTTGGTGCGGGGTTCCCCTTAAAATCCATACCAGACCTGAAGGGCCTGGTTAATGATCTTGGGGGGACCCTCACGCTTTTTTTTACAATTTTGGTTCGGGGTTCCCCTTAATATTCATACCAGACCCAAAGGGCCTGGTAATGGACCGGGGGGGAACCCATGCCGTTTTTTTCAATAACTTTTATCTGTATTGCCCGGACCCGACAATTCATTAATAGCCACGAGTAGTTTTGAATGACTTTTTTTCCTTCAGAAATGACATTTTGTACAGGGAGAGTTTTAAACACGGGAAACACGTGCCACTTTACAGGCATACTATAGACACCCCCCAGGTACGAAATTTAAAGGAATATTTCACTTTTATTTTTTCACTTTAAACATTATTAAAATCACTGCTCCTGAAAAAACTGCCATTTTTAAAACTTTTTTTTGCATTGATACATGTCCCCTGGGGCAGGACCCGGGTCCCCAAACACTTTTTATGATAATAACTTGCATATTAACCTTTAAAATGAGCACTTTTGATTTTTCATGTTCGTGTCCCATAGACTTTAATGGTGTTCGCACAATTTTTTTGCCGGTTCGCATGTTCTGGATGCAAACTGAACCGGGGGGTGTTCGGCTCATCCCTAAAAGGGAACACAAAGCCCAAAGAAGCTGGGATTGGCATCTGTGCCACAGATGAGAGATGGTGGTGTAGAGATCTCTCTGCAAGTGGATACCAGATGGGATAAGCAGTAGGACCCAGGAGAGCTGATGGTGGTGCAGACTGTACACAGCAGGAAGCAGGTTGCAATGGTAAGTGCAGCAGGCTGGATACAGTGGGTAAGTACTGATTCACTTGAATGGGTTGCTATATGTGTGACAAACGTGCCAAAGTAGCTCATGTGTCTTTTTTTGGCAGTTTGTTTTGCAGTGCATGTTTCTCATGAGTTTTGTTGCACAGCTGAAGTAATCTGATCTCATTTGATCATGGAAACTAAGTAGGGATGGACATGATTAGTACCTGGATGGGAGACCTCCTGCGAATACTAGGCGCTGTCTCTTTGCAGGATTATACTCTTGTGTTGATTGTTAAATACAGTTTGTATTCTCTAGTTTATGCCTTTGATATTATTTGTTTTGTAAATCTGTAGTTAGGAAACAAGTATTTTAAGATTTTTTTTTCTGTTCCCGAGCTTTCACAAGTAAATTTTGTTGAAATTGTTGATGGTTATTAAGAAATACATTGGTTTCCCCTCCTGGCCCTCTGTTTGAACATTAGTTGTTATGTTTGAGTATTGTAGCGATACCTCCAACTAAGGAGGCCGCAGAATTAGATTTTGGGCCCTGAGTGCAGCTCCGCCAACCCCCGGCAATAGGCTCTATCCCCTTCTGGCACAGCTAGTACTAACAATCAATGATATGTCCTATGCAATAGAATAACTAAGCAAGGACACAGTAATGATTTGTAATAGGTAAGGTGTTTTACTCATCAATTCTCAATATGAATAAAAGGGGTAACAATAATCACAGTTCTAAACAATCACTCCTAAGGGCAGCGTCCTGCCACTCTAACACACTATATAGTAACACACGCTACAAGTGCGCCATACGGGCGACCGTTAACTAAGTGCCCTATGGCGCAGCAATCAAACACGCTAGAATCCCCACCAGGCCTGGTTCTAATATTTAGCTTAGTCCTTCTTTCTTCACCGGCAGGTCTGTAATGGAGGTGCACTTAAACAGAGTATAACTTTGTAATCCAAGGGGTATGAAAATAACTTGTAGGCCACGGCAGTCTATAGGCCTATACACAGCAACAGTATCTAAGCTGGGCTTATGCCCTCTCTCCCGCCGGACTACGGATCCAGTCCGGGAAACCCTCCACCGGCCGTGTCACACACTCTCGATCTCTCCAACGATCGGGTCCCCGATCCGACAAGGCGGTAGCTCACAAAGTCAGATGCCACCCAGGCTCGCGGAGGGGAGGATGGAAGGCTCTTCGGTGCAGAGCAAGGCCTCAGGCTTCAGGCCTTGCCCCTCCGACACATCCGCACAGGAGGATCCGTCCGTGAAGTCTCGTGTCGCCAAAGAGGCCGAGCCCGGCCCCGCCTCTTCCTTTTATAACCCCTCCCATGAGTCTCTGCGGTGGAACGTCACAACAAGAATGGGGTTATGGGTAATGTAGTTTCTTCCCAATATAGGGGAACACCCCGCTACACACTCCCCCCACTTAAACTCTTTGGTCCCCAAAGATAAATTTTAGCAACAACTATATACAACATTGGACAATTCTGAAAACGATGTTGGGATAGGGGATTCCCACCATAACTGAGGGGTTGAATTCCCTTGCCCACAGGTCACATTATCTTGGGTGGCCTGACTAACTGTGCCAGAGAGTGAGCTGGGGTTGCCCTCCACCAAATGGACAGTGGAGGGATCCGGAATCTCAGCATTTCTCCTAGCAGTGACCACAGAGTCTTCCGAACTGTTCCCCATCTGGGGGTAGGTCAGCTTCTTAGGAGGTTGAATGACTCTTCGAGCTCTTTGCTCTCTTGGAATCTCTGGCTCTGGCGCCTCAGGCTCCTCTTCCTCGGAGTAACTATCATGGGCATCTTCCCAGTAATCTGTTGAAGGACTGAAAGGGATGAATTCTGTAGCCTCTGGGTTCAGCGTTTCATCTGTGGTATCTTGGGTGACTGGAAGATCTATGATAGAAGTTCCTGGAGTTGGGGAAGACCACAGCCAATCAAGCTCTCCTTCTTCATCTCCACTAAGTTGGGAGGCTTCTCCATTTCCAGCTCGGGAGGTCTGTGACCGAGTGTGCGGTCTAGGAGTATCCAAGATAGAGGCCGGTGCAGGGGAGTCTCCCACAGAAGGTATTCTAACTGCCTCCGTCAGTGGGAGCAGGTGGTTTCGATGCCATGTCTTCAGTGGGCCTACCTTTCCCTCTGGCTTCACCTTGTAGACAGGTAGGCCCGGCAACTTCCTGCAGATGACATAAGGTTCAGATCTCCATCTGTCTGCAAGCTTGTGCTTTCCGGGGACTCCCAGATTGCGCAACAGTACTCGATCCCCGGGCTGTAGGTCTTGTACCCGGACCTTCAGGTCGTAATTTTTTTTATTCCGAGCTCCCCTTTGATCTGAGGCCGCTTGAGCTTGTTCATAGGCTACTTTCAGGCTGTGTCTGAGCCTATCCACATATCCTCTGTGAGAGGTGACGGAGGAATGGTCCAGTGAGGTGCCAAAAGCCAGGTCCACCGGTAGTCTCGCTTCTCTCCCAAACATGAGTCGATATGGGGAATAGCCTGTAGCATCACTGATGGTGCAGTTGTAAGCATGTACCATGGCTGCTATGTGTTTGCTCCAATGTTGCTTTTTCTCGCTTTCCAGAGTCCCCAACATGTTGAGCAGGGTTCGGTTGAACCTTTCCGGCTGAGCATCTCCCTGAGGATGGTAAGGTGTAGTTCGAGTCTTCCTGATTCCCAACGAATCCAAGAGCTTCCGGATCAGCTTACTCTCGAAGTCCCTCCCTTGATCTGAATGGAGTCTCTGTGGCAGCCCATAATGGACAAAATACTTCTCCATAAGTACCTTGGCCACGGTGGAGGCCTTCTGATCTTTGGTGGGGAAGGCCTGGGCATACCGGGTGAAATGGTCGGTTATCACCAGAACATTTCCTAGTCCACTCAGGTCGGGTTCGAGGCAGAGAAAGTCAATGCACACCAGGTCCATAGGCCCTTGGCTCTGTAGATGGCCCATTGGGGCAGCTTGATGGGGCAAAGTCTTCCTCTGGATGCATCGCGCACATGAGTGGCAGTACTCCTCTACCTCTGCCCTCATGCAGGGCCAATAGAACCGACTTCTGACAAGTTGAAAAGTCCTTTCAGCCCCTAGGTGGCCATGATTGTCATGCAAGGCCATCAAAACAGTCTCCCGATGTTTCTCTGGGAGGAACATCTGCCACTTATCTTCTGAATCATCAGAGGGGCCCCTTCGGTAGACCACTCCCTGATGCAACTGCAACCTATCCCACTCCTTCCTCAGTAGGCGAGCTTCTTTGGAGGGTTGACGCATGAGTATGTTTGGATCCTGATTTTCCAAGGCCTCCAGGACCAATCTCCCCATGGGGTCTTCCAATTGGTCACACCTTAATTCCTTTTTGGACAATCTTGGTAGGTTGCCCTCTTCCAATTGAGCTACTCCACAGTAGTGTTTGGGGACTCCCACCGTGGTAACTCCTATTTCCTCTGCTCTGGAGCATCCTCGGGCTTGGAATGCAGCTCCTTGACAAAGGGCCTGCACCCCGTCCGGTGCCACTTGGGTCCAATCTTCTATTTCAATGGTCGGGGAATGAGATCTTCTGGACAAGGCGTCTGCGTCTCGATTCCCCACTCCTGGTCTATACTTAAGGCTGAAGTTGAATCCAGACAGTGCGGCTAGCCACCTGTGTCCAGTGGCATCCAGCTTGGCCGTGGTGAACAGGTAGGTAAGGGGGTTGTTGTCGGTCTTCACAGTGAACTCTGCTCCGTACAGGTAGTCTTTGAGCTTGTCTACTACCGCCCACTTGAGGGCCAGGAACTCCAGCTTGTGAGTGGGGTAGTTCTTCTCAGAGGGGGTCAGGCTTCTACTCACATAGGCAACAGGCCGCAATTTTCCCTCATGTTCTTGGTAAAGTACTCCTCCCAGACCGTCGTGACTAGCATCCACGTGCAGTTCATAGGGTTTGGTTGGGTCTGCATAGGCCAAGACTGGTGCAGTGGTCAGGCTCCTCTTCAATTCCTGGAAAGCCTCTTCACACCTCTGATTCCACTGATCTCTGATGGACTCTCCTGGCCTCCTGGGCCCCGATCCATCCTCCTCTCCTTCAGTCTTGAGCAACTCATTCAATGGTCTAGCAATTCGAGCAAATCCCTCCACAAACCTTCTATAGTAGGAGCAGAAGCCCAAGAAGGATCTGAGTTCTGTTACTGTGGTGGGCTGTGGCCAGGAGGTAACTGCCTCCAATTTCTCAGGGTCTGTGGCCACCCCTTCTTCAGATACTATGTGCCCCAGATAGTTCACAGAAGACTGGTAGAACCGACACTTCTCAGGCGAAAGCTTAAGTCCTTCCTCACTGAGTCTTCTCAACACTTTCTCCAGCCTCTCTTCATGTTCCTCCAAGGTTCTCCCAAAGACAATGACATCGTCTAGGTATACAAGGACTTCGATCAAGTTCATGTCCCCTACTGTCTTCTCCATGAGACGTTGGAAAGTAGCTGGGGCTCCAGACAGACCTTGGGGCATCCGGTCGAATTCGAAGAACCCCACTGGGGTTATGAAAGCTGTCTTCTCCTTGTCTGCTGGGTGCATCGGAATCTGATAGTACCCACTCTTGAGATCCATAACGCTGAACCATTTGGCTCCAGACAAGCTCTGTAGGGCATCCTCTATCCTCGGAGTGGTGTATTGGTCAGGTATGGTTCTCCTGTTGAGAGTCCTGTAGTCTATACAGAGCCTCAATGATCCATTCTTCTTTCGGACCACTACTATGGGAGAGGCATAGGGGCTTCTGGACTCCCGTATCACACCAGTCCTCTTGAGTTCTGCAAGTTGTTCCCTCAGATCCTCCAGATCTGCTAGCGGGACCCGCCTGACTCTCTCTCGGAAGGGCTTATCTTCTTGGAGGCGGATCCGATGGGTGGCACTTCTTGCACACCCCACATCAAATTCATCCCTAGAGAAGATCTTCTCCCATCTATTCAACTGGGCCTTGGCTCTCTCTTTCCAAGCCCTGGACAGATTCGGGTTTTCCATGGTCAGCTTCTCCCAAACATCCGCTTCTTCACCTGTCCTCTTCACTTCTGACAGGGTAACAGGGGCCGCCGGGCTCACCTGGCCTAGCAACATTCTGGCTGGGATGTCCATGGGGTCTTTGGTAGTATTCCTAACACTCACTGGAACTCTATAATGGGCCTTCTTCAGGACCTTCAGCGGAATCACTTCCGGTATCACCTCCAGGCCTGAGGATTCACCCCTTGGGTCTGACTCCAGCATGACAAAGGGACCAGGCTGTTCCCAAGTAAGCTTCACAGTGGCCCTGAGACAGGTTACTTCACCGGGCTGCAACACTACCCCTGCTCTTCCAAGTCTCCACAACTTCCCTATCTCCTCTCCAGGGGTCTCCCGCTCTTGGACCAGCCGTTGGTAGGCTGTCTTCAGCATGGGATGGATCTTGGTAGCTGCTTGTCTTTCTTCCGTCACTAGAGGGGTCAGGAGTCTTCGGACCAGGTCCGTGTTCGTCCCTATTATAAGGGAATTCTTGTTGGCTCCAGGCGGCCTAGGACACACAACTGCCAGGGTGTCAAACACTTCGGCCTTCCCAGCCACGGATGGGTCAAAGGTTATTTGGACGGGAAGGTAGCCGTCGTAAGGGAAACTCTGGGTTCCAATTCCCCATATTTCCAGCTCCTCTATCTTCTGGATAGGCAGATGACTCAGGTGCCTGTCGTAGAAGTCCCGGTATAGTAGGGTCACTTGTGCCCCGGTGTCCAGGAGGCCCCTGGTGTAGACTCCCTCCACTTGAATGGGCACTATAGGGGATGGGCCTACCAGCTTCTCTGGATATGGTCCGGCAGGAGCTGCCTTCTTCAGACCTTTTCCCTTTGGACTCTCTCTTGTCCTATTCCCTTTGGACTTGAACCTTTCTTGAGCCTGGTATGCACTGACTTCCCCCCTTTTAATGGGTGTAGGAACCCGCTGAGGTGTACTATTATTTTTCTTGGGTGGGCACCTCCTTTGGGGGGTGCCGTGCCTCTCCTGAGGGGTCTCCCCCCTTCTTCTTGGAGTATAGCTTTGTTGAGGGGTATTACGTTTCCCCTTTGGTGTTCTATCTCTCTTTTTGTTTTTCTTTGCATTCAGCTTGGAGTTTACTGAAGATGGTGGGCACCCGGTTGACTCCTTCACCGGGGCCCTCTGAAGTTTCCCGCCGGCTTGCGGTTGTCTGGTCTCTTCTTCTTCGGACTAGAACATGTGGCTGCAATGTGGCCAACTCCCCCACAGTTGAAGCAGACTATATCTCCCCATTCTTGTAAAGGTTCGGGTGCTGAGGCAATCGGGAACAATTCCTTCCTTGGACTTTCCTTCTTCTTGGGACACTCTGTGTCTTTTGCTATCAGAGAGGTCAATATCTCTAATACCTTGGACATCTGAGTTTTTAGGGTGTCTATCTCCGCCTCTCTTTCAGGGGTCATCACTGGATTGACCAGCACCTGTGCGGGTACAACACTTGTCTTATCCTTCTGCTGGTCCTGTTGCAGCGCCTCCTCATCTCTGATAATTTTTATTAAATCAGCATAAGTCAGCAACATTCCTCCTCCCAAGGTTTTCAGGTGCAGCCAGACTGGATCGGAGCGTAGCGCTCCCTTTAAGACTTGCTTCATTCTTGCCGCATCGGCATCTTGGGGCTTCATCCCTTTCTTTAACACAATCTTGCACAGCAGCCTGTTTAGCCTTCTGACATACTCGGAAAGTTTCTCCTCCGGTTTTTGGAAAGTGTGTTCAAACTGGTAGACCGTCTCTGTCACCTTGTCTAATTGACCAAACTCTTCCTGCAGCATAGCTAGACAATCCTGCGCCGTGCACCCTGCATTCCCAAACCGGAAACTTTTCACTGCTTCTGCTGCTGCACCTTTAAGGCTTTCTAACACTCGCTGCCTCTTCTGTGCCTCCGGCACCTCCCATGCCTCCACTGCCTGTAATGCCTGTTCCACCCAAGTATCAAAATCTTCTTCCCCTGCCGGGACAGGGAGCTTCCCTGAGAATATTTTTAGTCTCCGGTAGCTAGTTTCCACATGCACCGTACTTGTCTTCTGACATTTGGCTAGCAAATCCCCTATTGCATTTATCAGTTCTGGTGATATAGCAGTGGCCGATGCAGGTGCCACCGGAGGTGGCGCCCTGTCTTCTCTTTCAGGTGTAGTTCGGGCCGCAGCCTGTGGCGATCCCGTAGGGGATGGTTCCCTTTCTACAGTTATTGCGTGCGCCAGCCTAAATGTTCTGTTGTCTGGCGTCCGCAGACACTTGTGCTTACAGGCCTCTGGCATCCCGTCCCAATATTCCACTAATGCGTATTGATATGAGATGTTTGGGTCTGTCTTCATGTCTATCACCCACGGTGTGTGATCTGGGGACACTGAACTCAGCAGTTCCTCTACCGTCTCACTTGACCATTTCTCGCCAGGAAGGCTAATGGCTATCGACTGTTTTGGCTCTGTATTAGCGGCTTTGCACCACTCTTCTACCGCTCTTGGATCCATGGGGTCCATTCCGGCACTTCTGGCGTTCGCTTGCTGCATCAGGATCCCGGACGAGAACCCCCACGTGTAGCGATACCTCCAACTAAGGAGGCCGCAGAATTAGATTTTGGGCCCTGAGTGCAGCTCCGCCAACCCCCGGCAATAGGCTCTATCCCCTTCTGGCACAGCTAGTACTAACAATCAATGATATGTCCTATGCAATAGAATAACTAAGCAAGGACACAGTAATGAATTGTAATAGGTAAGGTGTTTTACTCATCAATTCTCAATATGAATAAAAGGGGTAACAATAATCACAGTTCTAAACAATCACTCCTAAGGGCAGCGTCCTGCCACTCTAACACACTATATAGTAACACACGCTACAAGTGCGCCATACGGGCGACCGTTAACTAAGTGCCCTATGGCGCAGCAATCAAACACGCTAGAATCCCCACCAGGCCTGGTTCTAATATTTAGCTTAGTCCTTCTTTCTTCACCGGCAGGTCTGTAATGGTGGTGCACTTAAACAGAGTATAACTTTGTAATCCAAGGGGTATGAAAATAACTTGTAGGCCACGGCAGTCTATAGGCCTATACACAGCAACAGTATCTATGCTGGGCTTATGCCCTCTCTCCCGCCGGACTACGGATCCAGTCCGGGAAACCCTCCACCGGCCGTGTCACACACTCTCGATCTCTCCAACGATCGGGTCCCCGATCCGACAAGGCGGTAGCTCACAAAGTCAGATGCCACCCAGGCTCGCGGAGGGGAGGATGGAAGGCTCTTCGGTGCAGAGCAAGGCCTCAGGCTTCAGGCCTTGCCCCTCCGACACATCCGCACAGGAGGATCCGTCCATGAAGTCTCGTGTCGCCAAAGAGGCCGAGCCCGGCCCCGCCTCTTCCTTTTATAACCCCTCCCATGAGTCTCTGCGGTGGAACGTCACAACAAGAATGGGGTTATGGGTAATGTAGTTTCTTCCCAATATAGGGGAACACCCCGCTACAGTATGTTTAGCTGATTGGTTCAAACATCAGGAGGCGGAACCATACCTGTGTTGTGTTATTTAATGCGACTTTTATCTTGTTCACAACGGATTTGTTCTGATGTTCTGATTAACTTCTGGTTTCAATCTTGTCAACTTGGAGGAGCACACGGATTGTGCACCCAAGATCTATCTCCAATGAGAACACATGGAGGATAAGCTGATTTGGAAATTAACCTCTTTCCGCCGGACTTTAACGGCGAAAGGCCACATATATGCATCTTTCTGTGCTGAGAGCGCACCCTGCACGCTCCAAGCAGAGACCGTTGGGTAATGGAAAGCTCCCGCTCCTTACTTGCAATTGGGATCTTTCCGATCATGTGACCTCCGTGACAGCCAATCACAGCAGCCACATGATCGGAATGCCCACTTTCGCCTTCCAGCATTTAAAACCTCTTAAAGGGCCAGAAGGCTGTGGCGGTAAGGGGTTAACCTTAATTTTATTTTGCCTTTATTCTGCCGTGGATTAATAAAGAGGGATGAAATACCTTCCTGGAGAAAATGCTGCTCTGTGCACCATGCAGTACTAATTACACGTCTAAAGGCCCATGCATTTGGTCCATGATCTTTGTTTGAGAGGAGGATCAGACATTACATTGGCTAGTCATCCACTTAAGCAAAAATTGCAAGAGCAAATGCATAGGCTTTTAGGGTCTGTTCACACCAAAATGGGGGGGGGGGAGGAATGACATATTCTGTGTGTGTTTCCCTTACCACAATTAAACGCGCTGCCCTCGCAAGAAACATGCAGGTGCCAATGAATCATTAATGGCATCCCAAATGCACCTCACAACCTCACAAATGCAGCACTTTTGCAGCCACCAAATCGCATTTTACCGCATTACCATGCGGTTTGGTGCAGTACAGTCTGAAAAAGTAGTGCTTGCACCACATTTTCTATATTCCAGTGAAGTTTGCAGCGCTGTCAAAACCAGACCACACAAGTACCTGTGCGTTTTGATGTGAACCACCCCTTAGACATGTGACCAGCCTTTAGTAGTGTTATTTACATTGAATTTTTTTAATTGGTTGAACTAGATGGACTTGTGTCTTTTTTCAACCTAACTATGGATTTTTGCATATGACCCTGCCTAGCACTGTGTGTATTAACTGATAAACATTGATCCAAAAACTTTTACTGTTCAGACAGCTCCACCATATATGTTTGGGGGAACCTAACCCATTACAACCTCTAAAACATCAGTCTGAGGTATCCTTACAGTATTTAGCCAACCTCTAAGGGACCATATACCAAGGTAATAAGAGTTCATGGGTGCCCAGACAAATGCCATTTCTTCACTATAGCCCACTAGCGTTTGATGATCTGAAAGTTATGATGCTATACCTTCTATCTATGTATTTTTACCATTGTTTAGCACTACTTCTTGTTCTACATTGTATTTCGATTGTCATATCTGGGCTGCACGAGCTTGGATGCATTTAATAAATAAAAGTAAATAAACATGGGAGCCTAGGTCACTATATATTTCCTATTGCAAAGGAAATAAGCAAACATGTTTAAATGGTTGTGTAGCGATACCCCCGTAGGAGCTGCTGGTTTATTTTGGGCCTGCCATTACCTTACTGTTCCGTATGCTCGTCTCAGGGGTTCTCCTTGAAGAGTTGTCCAGAAGAACGTTCGCACCAACACAAAGTCTCTTTCAAGGGGTTTTATTAATTAAAGTTTCCAACAGAGGGGGGGTGAAGGGATGGGGAGGACTCAGGTACCTTACTTGCGGATCACAGGTATTTTCTTAGGTCCAGAGGAACAACTGTCTCCATGCTGGACTCAGCAGCCACCGGATAGGCCCACTCTCACTGGCCTAGCAACCGGTGCGTAGCTCGATCACAGATAGTCTCTGCTACAGACTTGTGAAAATAGAATTTGCTCAATAGTCTCAGCCACAGACTTGTGCAACCACTCACTGGGTTACCTTCTGATGAAAAGAACACAGCTCTCAGTGCCAGGATCATTCAGCCGTTCCGGCAGCACTGTGAAGTAGATTTTGATCCGGAAACATCCTCCAATTGAGTCCTCAATTGCTCGGTCCCCCAGTGACTCCTGGGCCTACATCTCAGTAACGGAGCCTCAGGCCAACGTGGCCCCGATGTGGAAACTGCCAGCGCATCCCTGAGGCCAGGAGGGCCCTCAGGTCGGGATCGGGAGGCGCCCACCACCAACCAACGAACGACCCAACAAAATGGTGTCTGTCCCTTAAGTACTTTCTCCCAGAATGCACAGCGGGTTGACCACGTCCCCTGGGCTGCTTCTGGGAAAGAGATACCCAATGCATTCAGCCTGTTGCCTTTCCAACCCTGACCAGTGGTGACAGCGACACCCACCGTCAGGGGGAAAACCATGCAACCAGCCAAGCTGAAACAGAGTATAATTTGGACACAATCCTTCTGAGCCAAACTATTGCTCAGACAACTATAATTTGAACACATAGCGCCCACTCAGCAGGGCGCTACAGTTGTATTTAGTGATTTTAACAACTTTTTGTTTTAAAGTATATTTAAAGCCCACTTTTTTTATTTTATTTTACATTTTTGTAGAAAGTAGAGAAGGATCACAAGCCCTCTTGGGTTTTTATTGCTGTCTGTGACCTTTTGGGGAGATTCACCCCTCGCTGAAAAAAAGTGAAATATAAAATCCAAAATGTTGTACTTGCCACCAGAACAGTGGCTGAAACAAAATCTTACAAAAGAGATACCTCTTCCAGTGACAACTATATAAGGGGTTATTTTCTCTCACTTCCAGTTATGTCTATGGGGCAGAAAGTATGCGTAAATCTTCAGACTGTGACACAGAAAAAAAACATCGACAGAGTTTAAACTATTCCTTAAAAAAGCTTTGGATTTACATACGTACACTTTAAAACAATGTCCCCATTAATAAGTTAAATTGAAGTTTATCCTATACTATAAAGTACATCTAACTAAAATAAAGAGTAAATAATAACTTGGTATACATTTGTATATGTCTGTGTATATATAGATCTATATATCTATATACTATATATATAGATATATATACAATTTTTTTGCACCGCAAAATATTTTCAAATAAACATTTTAAATTGAACACAAACAAAAAAGCACCTTCTGTTTAGCGGCCCCTTAGAATGGCATTTGTTAAAATGACCTTTTTGTTACACAGTCATAGTCAGCATTAATCCTATTACTCCATGATGATTTTTTTTTTATCAAGGCAATGCAGCTGCCATTCCGTCTTGCACTAAGTGAATTGAGGTGCTCAGTTGGTGTGCACGCCGCACTCTTAGATGTGTGAAAGAGCCAGTGACACAGCGCACTCATCAGCGGGTCAGCTTTTCTCCTGAGACTTACTTCTTGCCTCAATATCTACATTAGGGCTGTCAAGACGTATCAGCTCAGTGTCAGGATATAGAATTCTGGCTACATCTCCTTAGTATGAGAAACATGTTTTCAGCTCTTCGCCCCGTCTCATAACAAAAAGCCCTTAGTAGGGATCTGTCTGTGACTTTTACACTTTATCACAGACTGGACAGAGTTTTATGGCTTCTAAAGAAATAAATAAAACCAGTCTCCACTATGTATTCATAGCAGGGTTTCAATTGCAGCTGAACCCATGGCTTGGAATATTCAGGCTTTTAGGAGGAACTGTAAAGTATTGTCTCAGTCTGCAACAACTCTACATTCTAAGCTACTTCTAGTTAGATGTTGACCATCGCAGGTTACATCCTTTTTGGCTGAATCAGACTGGATTTGGAATGATCTCATGATTATAGGTGCCTGTTCGTCAACTGTTATGGGGTTCTGATCAGACGGTTTACAAAGTCTGTTATAATTGCTAGCATTTCCCTTGACATAAGTATAGCTTGAAGTTTTTGGATACTCCACTCTCTCTACATAGCCAGAAACATGAACGATCAGCAGTCAGGTGCCCTTCCTGAGGGTGGTCCAATTGAAATACACTGCCAAAGCCTATGCATCATATTTGTTATGCTGTGGTCATTTTTTATTAACTTTAGATTTTTATACAGAGGCCTATGTTTACAGAACAAACTAGCATTTAGAATTACCCTAAAAAGAGAAGGAGTGCCACACCATTGGTCGAGAGTTGTAATTCTTTTATTTAATCTTAGTATATCCAAAATGGCCAACACATTTTTGGGAGTTCTAAGGGACCCCTCAAGGGCTCATGATCAAGGTTTAAAATGAAAGCGAATGTAAGATAATCCATGAGAACCCATGAGAAGGCAGGCTTCTGCAGCTGATTCAAGACTGCTTGGAACCTCCTGATGAAACCCACTTTCTCATAGATGCTCAGAATTTATTTTTGAACCTTTTGACCCTTTTGAGTCTGGCATCACAAAAGTCTAATTTTCATTAGCAAATGAGGGGAAGGGTCCATTTGAACCCCTGAAATTTTGTTGACTTGTTTTTTTTCAGATACACTATTATGAACTAAAAAATACTCAGACTACCAACCATAGATGTGGGCTCCTTCTCTTCTAAAGCTCTTGGGTTTTATCCAAACACCTCCCAGGGACCTGGACATGCATGATGTCAGCCTAACTTGAATCACTGCACTCCAATTCATATATTCTTCACACTGCAAGAGTAAACCCTTTTGGATATAGCACCTCCAACTCATTCCTTCTCGATTACAATGACTTTGATTTACAACCTCCAAGGGTCAGTTCTTCTGAAGTGATATTTCAGTAAAAGGTGTTCTAAGATGTCACTCCCTGGCTTATATATCTCTTGATGATAAAGTTCTTAGGTTTCAGGCTCTGCCCCATCCCTGTTTAAGGTTTGGGTGCTAGAACCCATTTTTTGGTGTTCCTATGCCTCCTTCTGTACAGCATCTATCAAAAACTGTAATATGTGTTGAAGATGACCTGACCCTTTAAAGCAGAGTTCCACCCACATTTCCATGTTTGCACTATCCACTTCATAGCAGCAAGTTAAAACCACTAATGACTTTTTTTTTTGCCTTGAGTTACCTTTTTTCCATGGGGTAACCTGTTTTCTTCCTCTTTAGCACCACCGCGGCAAGGTATGTAAATTTTGCGATCGGTTCATGCCCTCCTCCTCCCCCCACGCGGCCTTCTACAGGACCATTCAGGAAGTGCAGCACGACGTGCACATGCGCAATAGGAAATCGTCAGTGAAGTCTAAAGGCTTCATTAGTATAAGTATAAGTTATTGTCATCTCAGTTAGTACCAGAAGGTACAAAGGGATATAAATCCAAGAACAAGAAAATAAAGGATTTAGTAGAGGTAAAGAAAATAATATATGAGGGGTGGGAAGGGGTACCAGATGGAAGGGAGACAAGGACCCTTGGACCCCCTAAATTCCAGGAACATCCACAGATACATTTTTCATTGAGTCCCTGAAAATGGACGCCATTTTTTCGTTATTTGGATACCAAGGTACTTTATTGTTGACTTAAGCTATGATCAGTTGAGATGATCACCAAGCTTTTACCAGTGTCTGTTTGGCTACTGTAAAGATAAGGGAGCAATTACATTTAATGTTTAGTGTAAGCTTCAACCCATGGATTGTGAGTCTACCATATAACAATATAGAAAAAACTATTGATAACGTCCATCAGAAAAAAATTGATTGATCAGCGAGCTGTGGCGTCTCAGATTTGAAACCACTTTTATTTTTTTAAATGGGAGCCCAAGGCACTTTCTCGCCTATTTACATACACAGGAGGTTATAGTCAGTTTTCAGAATGGAAGAGTGTATAAGGGATACTGGACCTTTCCCTAGTGGTGTATTCGAATACTTGTGTTTAAAAGGTGTCATGGAAAGGGGAGAAGATGTGTGTTTGACATTTCAGATGAAATTTTGAATCTGTAAGTAGCAAGACAGAAGGGAAGAATGTGTTCCCCTGCATGGTAGTTAAATAATGGATTTTATGCAATTCTTGGTTTGACCACAACAAGAACCTATGTGGTTATTCAAAACCCAGTGGAAAAGAAGGATTATGACAAAGAGTTACCATAGGGGTATGGGGTGAGAGTAGCTTTACCGAATACTTAATGTTATTTTATATTTTTACAGTGTGTTTAATACGTGGATTATGAATATGTCTCAGAGCTGAGAAGGGGTCTAAAAATGTTATAGTTATTGGGTCGGCCCACAGCCACTACCTAGACCTGTAATCAAACTATCAAGCAGTCCAACTTTGTTCCTTGTTGCCTTATGTGTACCAATACTGCTGTGTATGTTACTTTAGCAAAATACTATTGTTGCTATATCTTGTATTTCTTTTATATATTGAAAAGAAAAACGTAATAAAAACGATTATAAATGTTATAGTTATAGTTATTTTGTATGCTACTAACTCACAATGTTGTGCTATAAATATCATGATACACCACCAAGGGGCAATTTAAGTGTAATAGTGTTGTATCAGCAAGACTGCCAGGCCACCTTATACAGTATCTTGGGTTGGAATAATACTTTTGAGAGACCTGTGGTATTTGGTTATTTCATATGAATCACAGAAAAATATGTTGGAGAGATCATAATATATTTATTGGGATGGGCACTGGTACAGGAAGAAGAGCCTTTTTTAGAGCAGCCATAGATTCCAACCACAATATCTGATACTTTTTCCCTGATTCTAAGGGCACCCTTGTTTGCCTAAGCAGGCTGGAATAGTTGGCCGTGTAAAGTGTGTTGTAAGATGTGGAGAGATATATGCCCAGATAGGAAAGGTGGGACAATCCCCAATGGGACATGGTTTGCATGTCTAGTGTTGGAAGATTGATGGTAAGCTCAAGAGACTTAGCATTATTAACATGGATACCAGAGTATGGCAAATATGCCTAACATGTGCATTAGGTTGGGGAGTGAGATTAGAGGGTTGGAGATTGGAGGATTATATAATAGGCTTGTGCAATTCGTTTCGTAACGAATCGAAATTCGTCCGAATTTAGCAACTTTCGGACATTCGGAAGCATTCGAATTTCCGAACAAAGCAATTACGAATAAGACCGAATCCGAAATAAATTATACCGCAAATAGCGAATGCCCGAATGTCTTCGGCATAATTCGTTATGAAAAAGTTACGAATGTACGAATCCATACGAAGCACAATAACACTCACTCTGCTCTGCTCTCTGCTTCTCCCACACCGTGCTGAACTCCCTCTCAAAATGGTGTACAGGGGCGGAGGCTATAGCCGCATGTAAAAAACGAAAGTAAAATACGAGATTTCGAATCCATTCGAAGCACAATAACACTCTGCTCTGCTCTCTGCTTCTCCCTCACCGTGCTGAACCCTCTCAAAATGGTGTACAGGGGCGGAGGCTATAGCCGCATGTAAAAAACGAAAGTAAAATACGAGATTTCGAATCGTTACAAATAACCGCTATGTATTTAGAAAAGTACAAATCCATTCGAAGCACATTAGGCATAATAGGCAGCGTCGTCGTGAGAGAGACACAGAAAATTACGAATCAACGAACCCAAAAAAAGTTACGAAAGTAGGAGTTGTGTCCAGATTCAACGAAAAACAATGTACTCTACCGAAAGTACGAATTATAAATCAACTAAAAATTCAACGAAAAATGTCGCTTGCGAAAATACGAATTAGTCCGAACACGAAAAATTACGAATGATTACGAATCAACAGGACCGAAAAGAAACGAACCGAAACTAACCGAATTTTTCCGTTGTGCACAAGCCTATTATATAATCCACAAAAAAGCAGAGTGTATGATAGTATCTGGCCACCTCCAAGCCTCATATATCAAGGTTAGAATGAAAAGGTTGGCTAAAAGTTTTATTGTAAGTGGGAAAGAAATAGGGCAGCCCCGTCTTGTGACTCTTGTGGAAAAAAAGGGGAACAGTACCCAGCATATTCTATGAATGCTCTTAGTTGGTGGTGCAGAGATGATATATTTTTCTGAAAATGTGAACCTAATCCCCATTTTTCCAATAGTTGCATCATGTAAGGCCCAGACACCATATCAAAAGCTTTTTTCGATGTCTAAAGACAGTACATAGACTGGTTGTTTCCTCAGTTTTGCCAGATGAGCAAGGTGTAGTATTCGTCTCACATAATCCCCCGTTTATTTCTTTGGTATAAACCCTACTTGACCTTTGCCAATGAGGGAGTGAATAGCCATTTTTAGCCTGTTTGCTAAAACTTTTGCAAAACATTTAACTAAATTGAGAAGCAAGATGGGCCTGTAAGTGAACCATGAGGTGGTGGTCAGCATCAGTTGTTGAACTGAAGTTGTCATCCTTGAGCAAAATATTAAAGAAATATATGATGTAGGGGGGTAAGAATTTACACTGATGTTTGTAATAGCATGCAGAAAATATATGTGGACCAGGGCATTTGTTATATTTTAATTATTTAGTTGCTCCCCACTGTTTGTTATAGGATTCATAGAAGTCCATGGAAAGACTGTCATGAAGGGCTTTTATAAAGGATTCTAAAGGCCCATACACACGATCAGACTTTTTGACAACAACGGTCCGACGGACGTGGTTTATCGGACAATCCGACCGTCTGTATGCTCCATCGGACAATTGTTTTTGGTTTTTCATCGGACAAATGTTCGCTGTGCATGTTCTCAAACTTTCCGACAACAAATGTCCGATGGAGCATCATCCGATCGTGTGTACACAAGTCCATCGGACTAAAGTCCAAAGTACAAACACGCATTCTCTGAACCAATGCTAAAGATCAGACAACAATAGCAGAAGTTGCCCAAAGGGTGGCGGTAAAGAGCTGAAAAAACACGTGATTTGGTGAATGTTGGCTAAAAAAGTTCTGCCGTGTGTATGCATACCAAGTTCACGGCCAACGCCCCTTCGTACAAAAATCCACGGAAGAGTCCGATGGAAGTCCGATCGTGTGTATGAGGCTTAAGACTTCATAGAAGTCTGTGGAAAGACTGGCATGAATGCCATATATAATAGTGTATAAAGTGTTAACTCATAAGCACAGCTGAGGCCTGCTCCACTGTTTATAGGCTTTTTAACTTAAATTATCTTTAGTACTGGCCAAGCCTGCTCAGTTGGCATTCTTAAAGTCTAACCATCTTTTGCAAAAAAATAATAAATGCACCCATATTTGCAGAAAAAAATGCATTTATTATTATTATTTTTTTTTTTTTCTTTTTGCAAATGAGCCGGCAAAGCATTGCAACTATGTTCAGTAGATTTAGGGTACAATGCACAGTCTCATGCAGACTCTTCCCCCATCTCAAATGCGCATTTGCCTCAATGGTAGATGGGGCTTCTAGTTCATTCATTCAAAGATCTATGTGAATGAATGATGCAGCTCTGCAGATGGAGCATCACACAGCCATGCAAAACTCAGAAGTGAAAGCTGGTGCAGAGGAGATGAACCCCTGCATGCTGTTAGATGGAGAGTCAGTTTTGGGGTGGGAAGGTAGTGATTTCACTTGCAACCAAGTTACAGGTTACACCCTAAAAAAAGGTGTACCATGGTTTAAATCAGCGGTCTCCAAAGTGTGGCCCTGGGACCTGATGTGGCCCTTTGCTTGCCTTTATCTGGCCCTTGGGGTACCATTTCATCCATTGACACCAACAGCGGGGCACTATTCCCGTCACTGACACCAACAAATGGGCACAATTCCTCCCACTGAGACCATCAAAAGGGCTCAATTCTTCCCACTGACACCAACGATGGGATATAATTCTTTCCAACAATGGGGCACTTTTCCGCCAACTGACACGGGGCACTATTCCTTCCACTGACATCAATTATGAGGCATTAGTCCTCCCACTCACACCAAATATGGGGCATTGCTTACTCCCCCTGTACACCAGGACATTTTTCACTCCCACTGACCCTAGTGTGCCCCCCCCCCCCAAAGTCTGAAGGACAGTAAACTGGCCCTTTGTTTAGAAAGTTTGGAGACCCCTGGTCTAAACAGTGGAGTTAGTCTTTAAGTTTGTAAAATAATGAGTGTCTGCAGTCTCAGAATATGAAACTATGTAGGCTCACTGTGCAGGCAATGCCAGCCCTGATGCAAAAATCCACTAGAAAGGCAGCAATCATCAGGAAGCCATAGCTGTGCTACTAAGATAAGTAAGCAGCTGGGGTGGGGGGTATAGGTATAGTCTAGAGTGGTTCAGAGGGCCTAGAGAGGAAGGGTTAGCATTAGTTTTTTCAAACGTTTAGCTGTCCTTTAAAGCCCAGCTTTGGCCATTTTATGGGGGGGGGGGGTTGGTGGGCCCATAGTTTGTTTTTGTTTTTTTCACAGAATTTTCTTATTCTTATGAATAGAAAGTTGACGGGGAACATATGACCAGCACTGACAAATGACTATGGCTCCATTTAACACTAGAGAACAATAACGATTAGGGCTGGATTTGTAAACTCTCCCATTCATATTCCTCCAGAATGGGTGAGGGGTAGCCCACAAATGTGATAAATCTGCACTATCCTTAAAAAAAAAATACTAGATCGAGCAACTGTCACCTTATTTTAATTATTACCTTTACAGAAAGTCAGTTTTTTTCAGTCAGGTCACATTTGACCCATACTGGGTTATTTACCAAAGTCAAATCCACTTTGCACTACAAGCGCAAACTACATGTGCAAAGTGCACTTGAAATTGCACTGAAAGTGCACTTGGAAGTGCAGTCGCTGTAGATCCGAAGGGGGCATGCAAGGAAGATAAAAAACAGCATTTTAGCTTGCACATGATTGGATGACAAAGCTTCCCCTCATTTCAGGTCTACCTCTTAGATTTACAGCGACTGCACTTCCAAGTGCTCTTTCAGCGCAATTTCAAGTGCACTTTGCACTTGTAGTTTGCACTTGTAGTACAAAGTGGATTTGCCTTTCGTAAATAACCCCCATAGACTTCAGAGAGCAGAGCAGTGAAGCACAGACTTTATTTCCCTTTTAAGAAGTTACAGTCAGTTCTGTTCACTGCTTGTTTTTTGTTAACGTCCACCATCTAGAAAAACCATTGCATAAATTGCTAAATTCCGATATTCAACCGTTTTCTGCGACTCCACACTCTCTAACAAATTTCATTCTTGATTAGTGAGCACCTTTTGTAATGCAGATGGAAACCATCTTGTCCCAGGATTACTATTTAGCGATAACAAGCAATTTTAAGCTCCCCTACATTTGATGGAACAGAGCTGTCTATGAAGACATTACCGTGTCTACTCTTCCACATTACAAGTGTCCTCAGAGGCAGCTGATAAGTCGTAGTTTATTTGCTACAAATGCGTGCTCTACAGTCCAACAAACACAGCCTTTCCTTATTTCACTTTTTTTATTATTATTATTTCTCAGTCTGTATGGTTCTGTGATTTACGGGAGTGTGCCTTAAATCTTCAACAATCGATGCACAGGTCTGACTATTCAAATTACAACTTCTCCTAAAAAAAAAAAAAAAAGTTCTTTAAAATGCATTAAGTTATTAATTGCCTGCTGGCACTTTAATCAAGAAGGAAAATTGACATCGCCAGAAGCATGTAGTTTTGCGGGAAGGAAATTTATTTGAAGGGAAAAAAAAATTGTATTTCATACTGCTTAATTTAAACTGAGAAAACGGAGGAAAATCAACTGCTATGGAAAATTAATAAAACATTTCCAGCTGCAAACAGTGACTAATTGTACAAGACAGGACTGCCTGGAATTAATAACTTGCAATCTTCTATGTAGAGAACCCCCCACTAGCTCAATTTGCCGAGAGATTAAATGACTTCGAAGTTTGCCATATTAAAACGAAACATGAATAAAATTTTAGGCAAAATACATTTATTATTTACCGTCTGTGATATGGATATAATTACTTCTAAACAACACATTATAACGTGACCGGTAATATTTAAGTTTTGCCTCACAGCAAATGGCACCTGTTGGATTGGCTTCTGCGGACAGTAATTTGCAACGCTTGGCTAACCGTCTCCGAGTGCAGAATATAGATGTCCTATTGCTCCATAAATTATAGTATTGCTACATAACGACAATGCCTTGGTAAAATAATCCAAAATAAGCTGTTTTAGTCCAGGGGAGGGGAAATGCCTAAAACTAATATAATGGGATTGTTTCTGGAGATTAGATGAGAATTAAAAGGGAAACTCCATCTTCTCCCTCCAGGAAATAGAAAAAAATAGATGCTTTGGTCATGTTTGCGTATTTTCTTACATTTTTATTTTAAAATTTCCTCCAGGTTGTATTGTTTCAATTCTATATTTGCAGCTCTTCCTGAGTCTGGTGTCACATTGGCAGGCCAAAAGTTTTAAGAGTTGTAAGTTGTACTGCGCATTGCTATTAGCACAGAAATATATTATTTTGGTCCCCGTACAAATCTTAGTATAGTTTCAGCTGAAATACACAGTTCAGTTTTGGGCATCAGTTTATAAAAGGATATTGTGGAGAATACAGAGGAGGGAAACTAAATTAACAAGGGGCATGGAGGAGATTGAGGGATGTTTAAGGCTGGGTTCACAAACAAGCCACATGTGGCTCGCAGCAAGGGTCCGGTGCATCCCTGATTTCCATTTCAGGGACAAATCAGGGATGAATTTTTGCCTAAATTCGGTCCTGAAACAGAGCCATAGAAATGCTCAGTGAAAATATGTCAGTCTTCAAAGCAGTATAAACAGAAAACCAAAAATTTAATATATTACAGCTTAAAGCCGTGTACACACGATAGGTTTTACCGATGAAAACAGTCCGATGGACTTTTTTCATCGGACAAACCGATCGTGTATGGGCCCGATCAGTCTTTTTTCCATCGGTGTTTAAAAATAGAACATGTTTTAAATTTATCCGATGGTTAGAAAACCGATAGCAAATTACTATCGTCTGTGGGGAACTCCATCGGATAAAAAACCCACGCATGAATCAAGTCGACGCATGCTCAGAAGCATTGAACTTCATTTTTCTTGGCTCATCGGAGTGTTTTACGTCACCGCATTTGGAACGGTCGGTTTTTTGACTGATGGTGTGTAGGCAAGACTGATGGAAGTCAGCTTCATCGGTTTTCCGATGGAAAAATCCATCGGTTTAAAAACCATAGGAAATCCGATCGTGTGTACAGGGCTTAACAATCATTAGATGTGGCGTTCGTTTTAACCACTTCCGGACCGCCTGCCCTACATATACTGCGGCAAGGCAGCCCTATTGAGTAAAATTACATACCTCTATGTGATTTCGTCAATAGCCACTGAGGGGCACACGCGCACCACTGGAGCCGTGATCGCGTTCTGGTTGCCCATGGGAGAGCGTTTTTTTTTTTTTTAAATTGACGTTCTTTTTTTGTTTATAACGCAAAAAATAAAAGCTGCAGAGGTGATCAAATACCACCAAAAGAAAGCTCTTTTTGTGGGAAGAAAATGGCATAAATTTTATTTGGGTATATCGTTACACGACTTGCAATTGTCAGTTAAATTAACGCAGTGCCGTGTCGCAAAAAAATGACCTGGTCATTAAGGGGGTAAAACTTTCCAGGACTGAAGTGCTTAACAGGTGATGTGGCCAGTAACACACCTCTTGTCCTAAGTCTAGTACACACTACTATTTATTTTTGTTCAGCCCAGCGGGCTGAAGGAAAAAAAATGACAGCTCAGGTTGGAGCTGTTGTACTAACAATCTGATGTTAGTACAGCCATATCCCTGCTGTTCTATTGTGTTCTGAAAGGGGGACACCCCTCAACCACCATCAGAACACTCTGGTCATTGACTTTAATCCAAAAAAAAATCTATGGAGAGAACTAAGTATCAGAGTTCCTAGAAGAGGCCCACGGAACCTTCATGAATTGATGACTGTGGAAGAATGGACCAAAATCACACCTGAACAATGCATGCAAATAGTCTCTTAATACAGGATGCGTCTTGAAGCTTTCATTACCAACAAAGGATTTTGTAGGAAGTATTAAAGTGGTTGTATACCCTTTTTTTATATTTTTACATACAAGTAAGCCTAAAACGAGGCTTACCTGTAGGTAAAATTAATATTTCCTAAACCTGTACGGTTTAGGAGATATTCACTTTGCATGCAGCCACTGACGTCAGCGGCGTATGCGCTGTGAAGGTCTGGCTGAAGGTCCGGTAGACGCTGCCGGACCTTGCCTGAAAGAAGTCTCCCGCGAGCATGCGACATCGCGAACCCGGAAGACACGCCGAGGGGAAATGTCAGCTCCAGAAGAATATTTAAGCACCAGTCTTTGAAGTGGCTGGTGCTGAGCCTTATTGGCAGCAACCTGAGAGCAAAAGTGCTATAAAACTTACCTGCCAGTTGCCTGTTTGTTGACCTCAGCACTCTCTTACTTGCCACCCGCCCAGACCCCTGCTTGGACCTGACTGCTCTCTTGCCTGCTTCCTAACTAGACCTCTGCTCGAACATGACTACTCTCTTGCCTGCCTTGACCTCTGCCTGGACATGACTACTTTCTTGCCTGCTGACTACGATGAGTTCTGCTTGGTCCTATCGATTGTCTAGGCAACCTCAGGCCCTCCAGCTGTAGTGAAACCACAAATCCCATCATGCCTTTGCCTGTGATTGTTGGGGTCTAGCAATGTCTCATGGGACTTGTATTTTCACCACAGTTGGAGGGCTGAGGTTGCCTACCCCTGGTCTAGGCAGTCCCACAAAGAAAGCTGCGCATGTCCTCTAACCAGATGAGTACTTAAAGCGGAGCTCCACCCTAAAGTGGAACTTCCGCTCATTGGATTCCTCCCCCCCCTCCGGTGCCACAATTGGCACTTTTCAGGGGGGAGGGGGGTGCAGATACCTGTCTAAGACAGGTATTTGCACCCACTTCCGGGCATAGACTCTGCGGGAAACTGCGGGCATTACGCCACTTCCCGTTCCCCCCTCCCCCCCCCGGTGTGTTCTGGGAAACACACGGCTCCAAGAACACAGCGGGGACCTGTAAGGACGGCGCTGCGTGACTCGCGCATGCGCAGTAGGGAACCAAGCTTCACTTCCTGATTCCCTCGCCGTTGATGGCAGTGGGGGCAGCCGAGAGACGAGTGATTGCTCGTCTTCTGCTGCCGACGTCGCTGGACTCCAGGACAGGTAAGTGTCCATTTATTAAAAGTCAGCAGCTGCAGTATCTTTAGCTGCTGGCTTTTAATAAAAAAAAATTACGGCGGAGCTCCGCTTTAAGCACCAGCCTTTGAAATGGCTAGTGCTGTGTCTTATCACCAGCTACCTGAAAGCAAAAGCACTATAATACTTACCTGCCTATCTTGTTTGATGCCAACTTAGGTTGATTCTTTCTACTCTTTCTGGACCTGACTACTCTTTTGTGTACCTCTCCTCATAAGCAGTCACTGCACAGTAACCCTTCTGTTCTAGCAGCCCCTTGATGGGACCATCCTGGGGGGCTGCAACCTGCTTCCAATTTGTAGCAAATGGACTACCAGTGTCTGCAGCCCATCTGCACCAAAAGAGCTCTGATGAAGACCAACTGGTACTTAGACTCTATGCCTTAGTTCTGCCTGCGTGAACTGCCAGGGGACATCATACATGAGGGAATCTAAATGTCTTTTTATGCAAAGAACTAAATAATCAGACCCTTAAATTATCTTTTTTGGCATGCCGATTTCTCCTCTCTGGTTCATTTTAGTTGCAGTATTACACCCCTATTCTCCTCTAGCTTATCTCTGATCTTTTAACATCTACTGTATGTACACTACTGTATATGAGGTTGTTGGACATAAGTTCCAAAGCTTTGAGCTGGCTTTCCCTTTGCTGTTAATACAGCCTCTGCCCTTCTGAGAATGTTTAACACAACATTTTGGAGCGTGTACATGGGAATTTTTGTCCAATTTAGATAATTTGTGAGGTCAGGTACTGATGTTGGTTGAGAAGACCTGGCTCGCAGTCAGGGTTTCAAATCACCTTAAAGTGTTTACACACGTTTACACACGGTCGGATTTTCCGTTGGAATAAACTCTGACGGGGTTTTTCAGACGGAATTCCGTTCAAGCTGTCTTGCTTACACACTGTCACACCAAATTCCGACCGTCAAGAACGCGGTGACGTACAAAACTACGACGAGCCGAGAAAAATGAAGTGCAATGCTTCCGAGCATGCGTCGACTTGATTCTGAGCACGCGTGTTTTTTTTCTCCGTCGGAGTTCCATACAGACGAACGAAATTTCCGATCGAAAAAAAAGAGAACATGTTCTCTTTCTAACTCCATTGGAATTTCCGACGGAAAAAGTCCGATGGGGCATACACATGGTCGGAAATATCCGCTGAAAAAAATCCGTCTGACTTTTTTCCTCGGAAATTCCGACCGTGTGTACGCGGCATTAGGCCCCTTTCACACTTACGGACCGTTCGGGTCGGCCTGTCAGTTTTTCAGGCGGACCCGACCTGACCATCCATAGCTCTATGTGTCTGCTGACACTCGCCGGCATCCGATCCGGTCCGTTTAAAACAGGCGGATGGGGATCTGTTCCCCATCCATCCAGCGGATCGGATGACAGTCAGATGGAAACGAACAGGCAGTCCGTTTCCATCTGACAGATCCCTCACTGAGCAGGCGTATCCACTTTGTGGAGTCTGCCTCGTCTGCAAGGGGCCTTAATTTCTCTATGCCAAACTCATCAATCTATAAGGGAGATTTACATAGTATTTGCATAGTAACCAATCAGCTTCCAACTTCAGCTTATTGAATTAAGCTTTGCCAATAAAACCTAGTAGCTGGTTGGTGACTATGCACAACTGCACTAAAATTTGCGTGCACCAGTTTTAGTAAATACCACCCCCCCCCTCCCTATATTGTGCACAAGGGCAAAGTCATGCTTTTACAGAAAAAGGCCATCCCAAACTGTTGCTATAAGGTTTGAAGTGCACAATTGTCTAATATGCCTTTTAGCGCTCTAGTAGCAACAGTACCCTGTAATTGGAAACTCTTGAACTCAATGATTATCCATACAGTGTGTGTGTGAGGGTCAGGTAGCCACAAAATGATGGCAATAAAGTGTAATAGGTTTTTTAACATGACCATTACTAGGCTTCAGATGCTACAAAGTTATTGGTTTTCTAAAAGAGACTGTTAGATCAGATTGCAATGTGCATTACCTGCTTCAAGCGATCTGCCCAAAATACGGAGGAACATGTGAACTGGAATTGCCATACATTTTGGCTCCAGTTACCATACTAGAAAAGGCAGCATGTTAATTACGTTCATGCACAGAGACCCTTCTGGGAAATGGCATGGTGGTATTGCAGTCCCAGTGGTTGGTTTGATAACTTTACTCATAGTAGACGATGGTATTCTGCAATTACAGATATCACAGGCTGGCACTTTATTTTTCCTAGCATCAGAGGTTTGCATCATAGATTCACAGGGCCTGGCACTACATATTGCCTGACTCCAGAGGCTAGCATTATATTTTTTGAGCCTATGAGGTTGGCATGATACATTTACTGACATCCGGGCTGGCATTATGCTTTTAATGACACAAAAGGCTGACATATGGCTTATATTTTTTCAAGCATCTAAATTTGGCATTATACATTAACTGACAACAGAGCTGGCACTAGACTTTCACTGTCACCAGAAACTGGCTCTATATTTTTTCCAAGCATCAGAAGTTATATTATATATTTACTGTCACCAGAGGGTGGCATTATGTATCTTACAGGCACCAAAGCCACTATTCTTTTTGCTGTCACCACAAGCTGGTTACATCTAGCACACTGAACATTGCATTTAAGCCCCACGTATTATATTCGCCCTAGGCACAAGTTTGTGATGAGATGACCTTTTGCTATCTACATTTTTTAAAGGTGTCCATCTCTGGCTTAATGTGTTCTGAGTCACCAGTCTGGAACCCACATGCAGCATAGGAAGTTGGGATAAAGTCCTGATCGATATACTCGTTTCAGATCAGTGACTCCAAATGTTGAAGCAACTGGCAAGACAGCCAAGCAATTAGGACAGCAGTCACTTGCCAAAAATGGCGTAAATGGTTACGCAACGGGTAAAACCTCTAGTTTTGAGATTCAGGTTGTGATCATTAGGTTGCCCAATATTAAGGTGAAAAATATTGCGAAATATTTACATTTTGAGTCAGTGGTTCAGAAAAGGAGTGAGATCCATACTGTTCTCTAAAGCATGGTTATGCCAAAGTCAGCAACCTAAACCTAAAAACTGCAACAAAAGCAGACTTGCTTTTAAACTGATTGGACACTATCACCACTTTTCTTTCCATTATCCTTTCTCTTTAATGAATGACGATGCCTTGCCTTGCATCGTCCTTTGTTTTCACATACCATAATAATAAGTAGGAAAATAAAAAATGACATGGACAGTTTTAAAGTGACCTTGTCAATTGGGTCATTTGAAATTCCCAAATAGGGGATTCACTGCTACCATGGGTTCAAGCTTCCTAGGGGAATTTTTTTAAATGCACTGCATTGCCTTTGAAATATGGTCAGCAAGCTTAATAAGGGTGTTTTTAGATAAGCCAGCCATATTGTCAGCAGGTTGTAAGCTGCTGTAGGGAAAGCATAGGGAAAGCTGATTAACTGCACGGGGAGACATTGGGGTCATTTAGGAAACTTTTACTTTAATTCTGACTGCTAGCTCTTTGGGCGACCCACTCCTTCGCCATGATTTTTTTCTTCTAATCATTGGCAGCTTTTTTTAATTTGTAGTTGGTTTAAGGTCAGTTCCCTCCAGTGTAAACTTTTTTTTTTTTTTTTTCTGCAAGGCTTCCATTTTAACAAATGGGTTTTGTTTCAAGAGGGGGGGGGGGGCAGATCAGTTTGTATTATATTTTTATTGGGTCTTTATTTTGAGTTAAATTGCTTTTTTGATGCACGGCAACTTCTTTGCTTTTTTTTTGATAGGACTCTTCTTTTAGGTTTGGGGTGCTTAAAGCGGAGTTCCACCCTTTTTTTATGTTTATTAAAAGTCAGCAGCTACAAAAAGTGTAGCTGCTGGCTTTTAATAAACATACACTTACCTGCTCCACTGTCCAGCGACGCGCCGCCTGGAGCTCCGCTCCTCTCCCCCCTCCTCCGCCGGCGCGTCCATTCACAGTGTGGGCACCCGGCCGTGACAGCTTTCGGCTTCACGGCCGGGCACTCGCTGCGCATGCGCGAACGGCGCAGCGCTCTGTGAGTGGACAGGCGATCGCCTGGGACCTGTCACATCCCAGGTGATCGCCTACAGGGAGGAGCCGCCACAAGGCGATATGACGTATCGCCTAGGCGGCTCCAGGGCGGAAGGAGGAAGTGGGACAGGAAGTCCCACTCCTACTGAAGCCCCCACTCCCCCCCCCCAAAAAAAATTGCATGCCAAATGTGGCATGTAAGGGGGGTGAGGAGTGGAATAAAAAAAAGTTTAAAAATTGGGTGGAACTCCGCTTTAAAGTGGAGCAGTCACGTGTTACTGACTATTTGTGGCTTGGAGCTACCTTTGATTGCAGCATGACACTGGATTGTTTGAAAGGGAAAAACTAAAGGTACATGGATTAAAATGTGTCCGGTTTAGCAGGGACCAGACAAATTTTGATCCATGTATGAGCAGACTGGGTGTACAGAAATTTACTTACTGATCTAAAAACAGCCTGTCAACTTTTTCTAGAACAATCTGTGATGCCGGCTATAGCTGGCAATAATGATCAGAGTGTTCTGATAGCTGGGAAGTTTCCCCACTGTCAGAACACAATAGCACAGTGGGAGTGATTCCACCATTCACATTGAATGTGTGGATGTGGGAATCAAGTTTTTTTTCATTCAACCTGGTGGTTGAATGAAAAAAATTTATGTTTAACGTATGGCCAGCTTTAGTGTAAGAACAGTGTGCACTGTAACCACCCTACATTATATCACTCGCATTCATTGCACCCCCCCCCCCCCATTGATGAAATAAAAGATACAATAATTTTAACCTACTATCTACTATCCCTATTTAAAACTTTCATGCGTTCCTGTTGTATTCTCTGTAGTATTCTAAGTAAATCCCCTTTGTCTCTAGTGAATTCTGGTCTAACCTTGCTCATTAAAATTGTTCTGTTTGTTGCTAATTTTGCCTTGCATTATCATATACGATCTTTTATTTCTTGCAGTTAAACGCTTGCCTGTACTATATGTCTCTGGTACATTTTGGCCTATTATTCCTCATTAATTTGAAAGGGAATTGCCCAGCGACAGGACAGTTTTGCATCAATGAGAATAATGGGCAGTTTCTTTCTGATAGTCAAAGCGGGTCTATTACCTTTTTGATAAAAAAAAGCATGCGTCACTGCTAAGCTACCTGCAATAGAAACCTCCTTTTCAAGCTGAAATAAATCCGATTGGGGTGTTGCTTCTGTAAGCTGTATGTCAAGCTAATTGTAAAAGATGAAAATCAATTTTACAGCCCAATATGTGCTGCCAGTGTACGTCACACCACATACAGCTTTAAGGCATCCCCAAGCATGTTATTTAAATAATTTACATATATTTTTAATACTTCCATTGAAGCTACATGAAAAGACTGTCTCCTCACTGTATAGTATTTTTAGAAAAACATTTCCATTGGTAAATGTCCCCCATGGCAATGGCCCAGCTTTCCATGCCTTTTATGACAGTAATTTGCCTGTTAGCCCTACAAATGGCCAGATTTTAACAACATGATAGACTATGGTGTCTTTAATGAGACTTTAATGAGACTGGTCTTTACTGTATGCTGGGCTTTGGAAAATTGAAAACATTTTCACTGAACCTTTGGCAAATATAACCTGGCCAAATTCACCCATCACTACCTCCAAATAAACATACCTGTGTAGCGGGTGGTTACATTTAGGGGAGGCATCTGAGTGATAACAGGCTCAGATGCAGCAATTGTTAGGGTTCATGGACCAATTTATGCCAGTGGAGGATATTAATGGTGTCCAGTTCCCTGCGGCCTATAGGTGGCGCTGTCGCCATAGGCCGGGGTTGAACCACCATTGGAGGTCTTTGCCTTTTTTGTCCTCTCGCGGCAGTGGTACAGCGGGGCGGGGAACCTGCTGTGCATGCTGGTAGAGGGGATAAAAGGGGCGGACATCTTCCGCTCGGGGTCCACGCCCAGGCACCTTCAGCCTGGAGTTGAGTGCTGGTGGTCTCCGGGCGCCCTCGGCCCGGAGACGGAGCTGCGATTCCACCCCAGACACCTTTGGTCTGGGGTGAGGTACTCTCTGGAGGCCTGGGGCCCAGTACCTTCGACTGGGTCCCGCATGGGATGGAGGATTCCTAGGGTGTCCTCCGGTGTTGGACACCCAATCTAGGGCGAGGGGGACCAGAGAGGTGACCTTCCCGAAGATCCAGCGCAGCATTGGCTGGTGACCATCTGGATGGATGTCTCTCCCTGACAGGGGCCGCATCTCAAGAAGGTAGTCCACGTTCTCATGGTCGGTGGCAGCGACCCAACTGAAACCCAGGTTGGTGGCAGAGACCTCAAGCCTAATTCACCCGGTCGGTGGCAGCGACCACCCTCACGGTCGGTGGCAGCGACCGTGTGCCAAGCCTGTTTGCGCACACTGAAAAAGGAGAGTAACAAGTTAATGTTTGTGCCTGGACCTTCCTCTTCACCTTGTCTGTTCGTTGTCTAACCAGTCTGCTCTAAAAGGACTATTTATTGCTCTAAAAGAATAAATAAGTGTTGGACATTCAACGGTGTGGAACTTGGCTTTCTGGGAGTTAAAGGTCATTCTCAAGGGAAGTTTTGGCTCTGGACAGGGGCACAGGCCCGAAGGTAATTGGTTATAGCTCACACCTCTACACACAAGAGGATGTGAGCTGGTGGTGCGTCACACTCTCCTCCCTGGTCCCCTAGACGAGAGCCATTGACATTGATGGAGAAGGAGGGAGTGAGAGGTGAGGTCGCTACACGTATAAAAGATAATTGTGAATACTTACTTTTACTACTTCCTAAGCTGCTAGAACACTGCTTCGTTCATGAGAAATCTTCATATCAAGTCCACTGGGAAACCAACACTTCTGGGAGTTTTGGTCTCCTGTGCCCTCCACAGCTTTAGCAGGTTCCTCCTGATGACCTGACCTTTACCTACTACAGGATGGCAAGTGGAGGTCACCAGGAGGCATTTTCACTTTTCTACTTTCATAAGTATGCCTGTATGGAGGTTTTTTGACTACAGGGTTGTCCTAAAAAGTCTAGCTGTTATTACAGAACAAACCCACTAATAACAGGTCAGTGTATTAGTGACTTGACCTACACTGCAATGCTGGTGCAACAATGACAACATATTGGCTTGTTTAAATAGGTAAAGTGCAATGTGTAAAATTCTGTTATTTGTCTAAGTTTATCAGTAGTTGTCTTTTACTGTTCTCAAAATTTGGAAACTATAATTTGTTGTTGGCCACTAGGGATGAGCTCGGTGTTCGAGTCGAACATAGGTTCGACTCGAACATCGGCTGTTCGATCGTTCGTCGAATATCGAACGATTTGGGCCGTTCGCGCCAAATTCGAGTGACGCGAACGGCCCACAATGCACTACGCCATCGCAGTGTCATCCAGGCGCTGTGATTGGCCAAGCATGCACTGTGACCCCGCATGCTTGGCCAATCACAGCGCCGGCAGCGAGGAGAGCAATGATTGGCCACAGGCAGGATGCCTGTGGCCAATTATTGCTGAGGGGGTTTAGTACACGCCCCACACTATAAAAGGCCGCCAGCGCGGCGGCCTTGTGTAGTGTGTTCCGGAGCAGGGAAAGAGAAGCATAGGCAGGGACAGTGTCATTTTTTTTCTTTACTAATCCTGGATTCCTTGTGTTTAGGGACAGAGAAGGATAGGTAGGGAGAGTGTCAGTGTGTTATTCTGTGCTAAACCTTGTTTGTAGGGACAGAGAAGGACAGTGAGGGAAAGTGTCAGTGTGCTATTCTGTGCTAAACCAATCTTGCTGAACCATATTTCAAATCCTTGAGTTTAGGGACAGAGAAGGACAGTGAGGGAAAGTGTCAGTGTGCTATTCTGTGCTAAACCAATCTTGCTGAACCATATTTCAAATCCTTAAGTTTAGGGACAGAGAAGGACACTCGGGGAAAATGTCAGTGTGCTATTCTGTGCTAAACCAATCTTGCTAAACCATATTTCAAATCCTTGAGTTTAGGGACAGAGAAGGACACTCAGGGAAAGTGTCAGTGTGCTATTCTGTGCTAAACCAATCTTGCTGAACCATATTGCAAATCCTTGAGTTTAGGGACAGAGAAGGATACTCGGGGAAAGTGTCAGTGTGCTATTCTGTGCTAAACCAATCTTGCTGAACCATATTTCAAATCCTTGAGTTTAGGGACAGAGAAGGACACTCAGGGAAAGTGTCAGTGTGCTATTCTGTGCTAAACCAATCTTGCTGAACCATATTTCAAATCCTTGAGTTTAGGGACAGAGAAGAACACTCAGGGAAAGTGTCAGTGTGCTGTTCTGTGCTAAACCAATCTTGCTGAACCATATTTCAAATCCTTGCGTTTAGGGACAGGAAAGGACACTCAGGGAAAGTGTCAGTGTGCTATTCTGTGCTAAACCAATCTTGCTGAACCATATTTCAAATCCTTGAGTTTAGGGACAGAGAAGGACACTCAGGGAAAGTGTCAGTGTGCTATTCTGTGCTAAACCAATCTTGCTGAACCATATTTCAAATCCTTGAGTTTAGGGACAGAGAAGGACACTCAGGGAAAGTGTCAGTGTGCTATTCTGTGCTAAACCAATCTTGCTGAACCATATTGCAAATCCTTGAGTTTAGGGACAGAGAAGGGCACTCAGGGAAAGTGTCAGTGTGCTATTCTGTGCTAAACCAATCTTGCTGAAGCATATTGCAAATCCTTGAGTTTAGGGACAGAGAAGGACACTCGGGGAAAGTGTCAGTGTGCTATTCTGTGCTAAACCAATCTTGCTGAACCATATTTCAAATCCTTGAGTTTAGGGACAGAGAAGAACACTCGGGGAAAGTGTCAGTGTGCTATTCTGTGCTAAACCAATCTTGCTGAACCATATTTCAAATCCTTGAGTTTAGGGACAGAGAAGGACACTCAGGGAAAGTGTCAGTGTGCTATTCTGTGCTAAACCAATCTTGCTGAACCATATTTCAAATCCTTGAGTTTAGGGACAGAGAAGGACACTCGGGGAAAGTGTCAGTGTGCTATTCTGTGCTAAACCAATCTTGCTGAACCATATTTCAAATCCTTGAGTTTAGGGACAGAGAAGGACACTCAGGGAAAGTGTCAGTGTGCTATTCTGTGCTAAACCAATCTTGCTGAAGCATATTGCAAATCCTTGTGTTTAGGGACAGAGAAGGATAGGCAGGGGACAGTGTCAGTGTCATTGTTGCTAAGCCTCCTGCACAGTATACACCTGAAGGTAGCCCTTATTGCTGTTTTTCCCATCTCCCTGCAGGCCATCCATTAAAATGTCTGGAAGGCAAACAAGGAGAGGCAGACAGTCAGGAGGCAATAAAAGAGGGCAAGCAGGCTCTGTGTCTGGGGGCAACAGTGCTGGTCGTGGACGCGGTGCATTGTCATCAGCACATGGCCATGGGACACGCTTGTCCTTCTTTTCGGCAGCTGGACATGTTGAGCCACATCATGCCGAAGACTTGGTAGAGTGGATGACCAAGCCCACCTCATCCTCCTCATCCTCTCTCACCCAGGCTCAGGGTACTGGCAAAGCAGCTGCCAAAGCGTCCTCTTCCCTGGCATCAATGTCATCATCAGTCACTCCTTCCCTCGACCCACCATGTCCTCCTCCTGAGGAGTCCCCCGAACTGTTTAAGCACAGTGTTGGGTACATGCTCCAGGAGGATGCTCAGCGTTTCGAAGGATCTGATGATGATACCCAGCTAGAGGAAGGCAGTAGCGTGAGAGCAGAGAGAGGGGATGCTCAAGAAGGACACCAATCTGGCAGTCATGCTCCAGCAGCTGCAGCATACTGCCAGATTGGCTCCAGTGATAAGGAGGGAGGGGATGATGAGGTCACTGACTCCACGTGGGTGCCTAATAGGAGAGAGGAGGAGGAGGAGGAGGATGAGGAGGAGGCACATCTCCAACGAGGCAGGATGCCCTTGGGTGGCCAGCGTAAGGGCAGCACACCGACGGAACCACACCGCAGAGCTCCGCCTGTGCAGGGCGCTGCCTCTGCCCGTCATTCAAAAAGTTCTTTGGTCTGGGCCTTTTTTGAGGCGAGTGCATCAGATCGCACAGCTGCTGTTTGCAACATATGTCTCAAGCGTATATCGCGTGGCCAAAACATCAGTCGCTTGGGCACCACATGCTTGACCAGACATATGTTGACCTGCCATGCAGCTCGTTGGCAAGCCTACCTTAAAGACCCACACCAAAGAACAAAGCGGACCTCTCCTTGCACCGCATCAGCTGGGATCTCCAACCCCACTATACCTTCAGTCCTCTCTGAAACCTGCACTGAGAGGAATGAAGGTGTAGAATTAGGTGTGTCACAACCAAGTACTTGCGGCCACTCTGCTAGCAGTACACCGACGTCCGATTCTAGCAGGCAAATTTCCCTGCCCCAGCTGCTGGACCGTCGAAAGAAGTTCACTCCCAGCCATCCACATGCCCAGCGGTTGAATGCTAGCTTGGCTAAATTGCTAGCGCTTCAACTGCTGCCTTTTCAGTTGGTAGACTCGGCCCCCTTCCGTGAGTTTGTGCAATGTGCGGTTCCTCAGTGGCAGGTTCCCAAACGCCACTTTTTCTCACGGAAGGCGATTCCGGCTCTCTACCGGCATGTGGAAGGCAATGTCTTGGCCTCGCTGGACAGGGCGGTCAGCGGTAAGTTGCATATTACCACTGACTCATGGTCCAGCAGGCATGGACAGGGACGTTACCTTTCTTTCACGGCCCATTGGGTCACTCTTTTGGCAGCTGGGAAGGATGCAGGACAAGGTGCAGTAGTGTTGGAGGTTGTTCCACCGCCACGCCTCCAAAATGCTACTACTGGTTGTGACACACCTCTCTCCTCCACCCCCTCCTCTTCTTCTTCCTCCATGGCCTCTTCCTGTGCTTTGTCCTCGGAACCAGCGGTGCTCCGTAGGCGTTCAAGGGGCTACGCAAGTACGCAGGCAAAAAGATGCCATGCCGTGCTTGCGCTGGTGTGTTTGGGGGACAGGAGCCACACTGGGGCAGAGGTCCTGTCTGCTCTGCAGGGGCAGGCCGAGAGGTGGTTGACGCCACGCCAGCTTAAGCCAGGAATGGTGGTTTGCGACAATGGCACCAACCTCCTCTCCGCCCTCCGACAGGGACAACTGACCCATGTGCCCTGTGTGGCTCACGTCCTTAACCTGGTGGTGCAGCGGTTCTTGGGCAGGTACCCGGGCTTACAGGATGTCCTGAGGCAGGCCAGGAAAGTCTGTGTGCATTTCCGCAGATCTTATAATGCCAGTGCTCGCCTGGCTGAGCTGCAAAAGGAGTTGAACCTGCCCAAGAACCGCCTTATATGTGACATGCCCACCAGGTGGAACTCAACGTTGGCCATGCTGCAGCGGCTGCACACGCAGCAGAGGGCCATCAATGAGTACCTGTGCGACTACGGCACCAGGACAGGGTCAGGGGAGCTTGGTTTTTTTTCACCACGCCAGTGGGGCATGATCAGGGATGCATGCACTGTCCTGGCACCATTTGAGGAGGCCACAAGGATGGTGAGCAGTGACAGTGCATGCATCAGTGACACTGTACCTCTTGTCCACCTGTTGGAGCACACGCTGCGTGGAATAATGGACAGGGCACTTGAGGCAGAACAGAGGCAGGAAGAGGAGGACTTCCTTGCCTCTCAAGGCCCCCTTTACCCAGACAGTGTTCCTTCTGTCCCACCCATCGCACAGGAAGAGGAGGAGGATTGTGTCAGCATGGAGGTGGAGCCTGGCACTCAGCATCATCAGCAGCAGTCTTTTAGGGATGATTTACAGTCCCAAGAAACCAGTGGACTTGTACGTGGCTGGGAGGAGGTGGCTGCGGATCATGTCGTCCTTAGTAACCCAGAGGACTCCGGACTGAATGCCTCAGCTAACCTACGCTGCATGGCCTCCCTGATCCTGCAAAGTCTGCGGAAGGATCCTTGTATTCTTCGGATCAAGGAGAGGGACCATTACTGGCTGGCCACTCTCCTTGATCCACGGTACAAGGGTAAGGTTGCGGACCTTATGTTACCGTCGCAGAGGGAGCAGAGGATGAGACAACTCCGGGAGGCCTTGCAGAAAGGTCTGGAAGGTTACAAACTCCTGGTCCTGGACAACGAGTTGCTGAGGCTTCGGTCAGTCAAAGAAGGAGCAGTGGGGAAGGTGGCCGTCTGACCGATGCGTTCAGACAATTCTTTAGTCCGCAGCCCCAAAGTATGATCGGTTCCAGCAACCATCGCCAGCGTCTGATATACATGGTGCAGGAATACCTAGGGGCAAGGTCAGACTTGGACACCTTCCCCACCGAAAATCCTCTGGCTTACTGGGTCTTGAGGATGGATCACTGGCCAGAGCTTGCACAGTATGCAATTGAGCTACTGGCCTGTCCTGCATCCAGCGTTCTTTCAGAACGCACATTCAGTGCTGCTGGAGGATTTGTCACGGATCACAGGGTGCGCCTGTCCACCGACTCGGTTGATCGACTGACTTTCATCAAGATGAACCAGTCTTGGATCACCACCAGCTACCACACACCTGATGCTGATATAACAGACTAATTGATTTTAAAATGTCACATCCCTTCAAGACTGATGCTGATGCTGAGTGCCTGTGCTGTTATGTTGACTGGCTATCCTCCTCCTCCTCAATGATCCGATTGATGATGATAGCTTGGAAGATCATTTTTGTTTATGGGTGCCGCCACCAGTGCCTAAGGCCCAATTTTTCAGCCCCTGTTTAACAGGGGCGTGTAATTACAATTTTTGATGCAATACTTTGCAACAGGGCTCATTGCTGTGCTCCAAGTACAGTATCTGTGAGGGGTTGCAGTGTTGTGCCACCAGTGCCTAAGGCCCAATTTTTCAGCCCCTGTTTAACAGGCGCGTGTAATTACAATTTTTGATGCAATACTTTGCAACAGGGCTCATTGCTGTGCTCCAAGTACAGTATCTGTGAGGGGTTGCAGTGTTGTGCCACCAGTGCCTAAGGCCCAATTTTTCAGCCCCTGTTCAACAGGGGCATGCAATTATAATTATTGATCTAATAATTCACAGCAGGGCCCATTGCTGCGCCCACCAAGAGTAACTGTCAGGCCTTACAGTGTTGTGTCAACACCACCACCACCACCACCAAAGGCCCAATTTTTCAGCCCCTGTTCAACAGGGGCATGCAATTATAATTATTGATCTAATAATTCACAGCAGGGCCCATTGCTGCACCCACCAAGAGTAACTGTCAGGCCTTACAGTGTTGTGTCAACACCACCACCACCACCACCACCACCAAAGGCCCAATTTTTCAGCCCCTGTTCAACAGGGGCATGCAATTATAATTATTGATCTAATAATTCACAGCAGGGCCCATTGCTGCGCCCACCAAGAGTAACTGTCAGGCCTTACAGTGTTGTGTCAACACCACCACCACCACCACCAAAGGCCCAATTTTTCAGCCCCTGTTCAACAGGGGCATGCAATTATAATTATTGATCTAATAATTCACAGCAGGGCCCATTGCTGAGCCCACCAAGAGTAACTGTCAGGCCTTACAGTGTTGTGGCACCAGCACCACCATCAAAGGCCCAATTTTTACTACCACTGTTCAACAATTATATGTAATTACAATTCCTGATATAATAGTTGACAGCAGGGCGTTCCAGCACCCACCAAGAGTAACTGTGAGTGCTTACAGTGTTGTGCCAGCACCAACACCTAAGGGGCCAATTTCTGCAGAGTATATACGGCAGGTCCCTACTTTCAAACATCCAACTTACAAACGACTCCTACTTGCAAACGGAAGAAGACAACAGGAAGTGAGAGGAATCTACCCCTAGGAAGGAAAATTCTCTCCTGTAAGAATTAATATGGGAGAAAGGTGTCTCCTCTCTACTGATGCTTTATCACCAATCCTTGTTTCAATAAAAACACCACATTTCAAAAACAGTTGTCATTGGGACGGAAAGTGAGGTGAAATGTTCTGAACAGGGGCACAGACAGCAAAACAAATGTTACAGGGGTGATAACCCTTCCCTATGTTTTCCAAAAAGCTTAAAAATAGATTTTTTGGCTGGAGCTACACTTAAACAATGTACGTGTTCAAAATTACAAACAGATTCTACTTAAGAACAAACCTACAGTCCCTGTCTTGTTTACACCAAGTATATAGGGCCTTTTTTATTTTGTGTGCGGGGTTCCCCTTAATATCCAAACAAGACCCAAAGGGGCTGGTAATGGGCTGGGGTGGGGGGGGGGGGGTGATGGGGTAGCTATGCCATTTTTCTTAAAGATTTTCATCCATATTACCGGGACCAGACATTACATTAAAGCCGCAAGCAGTTTTAAATGGCTTTTTTTTCCTTTAGAAATGTAATTTTGTGCAGGGACAGTTCTAAACACGGGAAACACGTGGCACTTCACAGGCATACTTTAGACACCCCCCAGGTACGATATTTAAAGGAATATTTGACTCTTTTTTTTTCACTTTATGCATCATTAAAATGACTGCTCCAGAAAAACGTCCGTTTTTAAAACTTCTTTTTGCATTGATACATGTCCCCTGGTGCAGAACCCGGGTTCCCAAACCCTTTTTAGGACAATAACATGCATAATAGTCGTTATAATTAGCACTTTAGAATTCGAACGTTCGCATCCTTTGTATTTAATAGGGTTTTAATGTTCGTGCGAACTTTCGGTCCGTTCGCGGGTTCTGGTGCGAACCGAACCCGGGGGTGTTCGGCTCATCACTATTGGCCACTGAACTTTGTGCAATTATTGATCTCTACACTACCTGATAGTTTGTAATTAAAGGGGTTGTAAAGGTTCGTTTTTATTTTCTAAATAGGTTCCTTTAAGCTAGTGCATTGTTGGTTCACTTACCTTTTCCTTCAATTTCCCTTCTAAATGTTTTTTTTCTTTGTTTTCTTTGTCTGAATTTCTCACTTCCTGTTCCTCCTCAGTAAGCTTTTCAGTATGCTGTTCTGGCTGACTAAACACCGCTCAGATGATGGTGTGAAGTTTACTGAGGAGAAACAGGAAGTGAGAAATTCAGACAAAAAAAAAACATTTAGAAGGGAAATCAAAGGAAAAGGTAAGTGAACCAACAATGCACTAGCTTAAAGGAACCTATTTAGAAAATAAAAAACAAACCTTTACAACCCCTTTAAAGATCATTCTACCAACATGCAGATTTATATTGGGTAAACTTGTACATTTGTGCCTAGGGAAAGTGGATTGGGAGATCAAAGGAAGGGAAATGATAGTGATCAGGGAGGAAACTCCAATGGTTGATGGACTTTCCCCCTAGCAGGTACAGCTAAGGAACATCAGCCTTAAGCCTCGTACACACTACTAGTTTTTTTTTTCCTTCAAGCCCCCTGGGTTGAATGGAAAAAAATGACAGCTCAGGTCAGAGCCGCTGTACAAACTATGAAATGTTAGGACAGCGATCTCCCCTGCTGTTCTATTGTGTTCTGACAGGGGGACGGCCGCCCCGCCATTGGTTGAGAGCACTGATCGGGAGCCAATCGGCAGACCTTTTTTGGTCACGCCCCTTTGACAGAAGCCGGCTGAATGACTGGTTTCTGTCGGACCAGCTGCAGTACACACGGGCCGAATGTTGGCCAGTTTTTATTGAACCGCCTGATGCTGCCCAACATTCAGCCCGTGTGTAGTAGGCTTTAGCCTGTTGAACCTTTGCTGTACTGTATATTATCAGTAAAAAAAAAAATTGCAGTCAAGGCACCCTTTAAAATGATGCACACTGTCAAGGCACACCATTATAAAATGTGAAAAACAAAACTAATAGTTATATATATTTTGCAGCAACATCCACATGTAGGGCACCCAATATTGGAGATGATTTAGTCTTAAAAAGCAAAACACACCTTTGCACTCTGGTACTGTCAAATATTCCAATGTTTCTCTTCCTTGCTCAGCTAATGTGACCCCAGTGCTGACAGTGAGGGGCAGAGGATGGGCAAACAAGATGCTATGCAGGTGCCTGATGTCCTCCTTATCAACCGGCAATGTCATTGGTTTTTAGGAGGCCAGCGAATAGAAGTGTGTAATGGTACATAATGAAAACATGTGGCTTTCTGTAACTAAAAGGCAGGCTTGATCCACCCTCTGGTTTGTATACAATTTTTTGGCAACTTTTAGGAATTTTGATAAGGCACCCCTGAAGAAATCTGAAGGCACCCTGATTGAAAAAGGCTGGTCTAAAGATAATGTCAAAGCATTGAATGGGCTGTGCTTAGAGGGTGAAGATTACTGTTTATAAATCCCCCCAAAAAAAATTCTATAAGAATCGTATAAATCCAGAATCAGATAAATCCAGCCCTATCACCTTTATTCTACCCTTGGTCCCATTGTGGGATTGGCTCACATCATGCGGCAATAACCAGAAACAGGGAAAAATATGTACAAAATGAAGGTCCCCTTTAGGCAAACGATGCATGTGTGATGTAAGGAGATCTTTTAAACCTATTGTAAATGCTTTCCTGCTGCTGTTCTAAAGATACGTATACAAGTCTTACCGTGTCTTACCACAAAGTGACTGCTAAGTGGAGGAAGGCCTGCTTTCACTATCACCACCTGAATGATCTTGGTTTTGCAAAAGGAAAATGAGAAGCTCCAGCATCACTTTAGTCTGTAGACTCTATGGGAGTACTGTATCTCTACAAAAATGAAATTCTTATTGCAAGTGTAGCATCCTGCTCCTGTTGACCAGGCACTATTGTGTAAATTTAGTGGGTTATCTGAATTGTACATAGTTCAAAATGCAATGTTTATGGCTAAATTAGCCTCTGTTCCAGCTTTGGCTGTGTTGAGAGCAATTCCCACTGTCGCCGGTAGGTGTCGTTGTCACCACCGGCCAGTGTTGGAAATACAACAGGCTGGAGTGTATTGGGTGTCCCTTCCCCAGAAACAGCCCAGTGGGAGTGGCTTATCGCTGTGCATTCTGGGAGAGGATACTTAAGGGGGAGACGCAATTTTTCTCTCTCTGACCTCATGGCCCGCCTGGTGACAACTCCTCTTCTGCCTCTGGGCCCTGCTGGCCCAAGACTACGTTACTGTAAGTAGGCCCAGAAGTCTGTCTGGGGTCTACTGGTTCGGGGATGGTCCTGTGCTGTCTTGCCTGCGGGAAGAAGCCGAGCGATTGGAAGATCCAGGGGAGGACTCTTCTTGGAGAGGACCGAGCAAAAGGCTGGTATCTCAAAAAGAGCCTGGTGACTCAATTGGAGGATGCATCCTAACCAATCTACCTCACAGTACTGCCGGTTGGCTTAAAGGACTTTGGTAGTGTGTAGCTGTGTCCGCTTTGTCAATTACCGATTACTAAATCCTGTGGCAGAGGATTGTTCAATTGTTTACTATTATCATCAAGTCTGTGGCAGAGACTTTTGTCCGTGCATCAATCCGGCTGCTAGGCCGGTGAGAGAGGCCTATCCGGGTGAGCAAGATCCGGTGAAAGCAAGTGTACTTTTCTCCAGGATCTCAAGTTCCTCAGTGATCTACACAAGGTATCTGAATTCCCCTAACCCTCCATCCCTCTACTGCTGCAAGTTGTGTTTAATAAAAAGCATTGGAAAAAGACTAAGTGACTGGTGCATGCATCTGTGGGCACATTGCCCAATTTAGAGCCAAGCAAGTTTGATATGTTGAACTGTGGGGTAACGGCAGGACCAAAAATAACCAGCAGCTCCTACGGGGTAGTGCTACACAAGGAATGTCTGTAACTTGATGTAAAGTTCTTTGCAGGCTAAATATTGACCCAGTCACACAGTGTACAGGATAAGAAATGTGATATTTTGATTCGTTTTGATATTCAACTTTTGATATTTTTTGAACAACATTTTTAGAAAATGGTTAGATTTTAACAACAAGATAGACACCATAGACTTCAATGAGACTGGCCTTTACGCTTTGCTTTGGCAAATTTCAGACATTTTCGCTGAACCTTTGGCAGTTAAACTGGCCTCCAGGCAAACTACATACAGTATGTGTGATGTAAGGAGATCTTTTAAACGTATTATAAATGGTTTCCTGCTGTTCTTCTAAACATATTGATACAAGTCTTACCACCATGTTTTACCACAAACTGACTGCTAAGTGGAGGAAGGGAAGCCTGCTTTCACTATCACCACCTGAATAATCCCAGTTTCTCTAATCTCAGCAACATTTAAGCTGGCCATACGTTATACATATTTTACTTGTTCAATTTCCTTTAGATTTACCTTCAACTGTGTAGTATTACAAGGGCCTGCCCGATTTCATACAAATTGAAAGTGTTTAGGTTTGACCTCATATTATATGGTTTTGGTAAATCTAAAGGAAAATTGTACAAGACAATTGTATAATGGATAGCCAGTCTTAGTCTGAAGACTCTATGGGAGTACTTTATCTCTAAAAAAATCAAATTCTTATTGCAGGTAATGTCTGCAACTTGATGTTAAGGCGGAGGTCCACACAAAAAGTGAACCTCCCGCTTTTCGGAACCCGCACCCCCTCCGGTATCACATTTGGAACCTTTCAGGGGGGAGGGGGGTGCAGATAATTGTGTAATCCAGGTATTTTCACCCACTTCCGGCAATAGACTCCCACAGGAGTCACGCCCCTTTGCGTGACCCCCCGCTGTCTTCTGGGAAACACACTGGTCCCAGGAGACAGCGGGGACCAGTGAGGACCTGACACGCTACTCGCGCATGCGCAGTAGGGAACCGGGCAGTGAAGCCGCAATGCTTCACTTCCTGATTCCCTCACCAAGGATATCGGCGGGGGCAGCCGAGAGACGAGCGATTGCTCTGCTTCGGCTGCCGTCATCGCGGGTACCCTGGACAGGTAAGTGTCCATTTATTAAAAGTCAGTAGCTGCTGGCTTTTTTTTTATTTTTTTTTCGTGGGACCTCCGCTTTAAGCTCTTTGCAGGCTAAGTATTGACCAAGTCACACAGGGTGCATAATGAATAAATTTGATATTTAACTTTCGATATTTTTTTAACAACATTTTTAGAAAATGGCCAGATTTTAACAGCAATATAGACACCATAGACTTCAATAAGACTGGCCTTTAGAAAGGAAAGTCTGCTTTCACTATCATACTATCACCACCTGAATAATCTCAGTTTAGTTTTGCAAAATGAAAAGAAGCAGCTCCAGCAACAGTCTAAAGACTGTCTCTAAAAAAATATATATATATATATATATTGCAGGCAATGTCTGTAACTTGATGTCAAGCTCTAGTGCTAAGTGTTGACCAGTCACATAGGGCACATAATGAAGAAATATTTTTATATTTTGAGTCATTTTGATATCGTTCTGGAAATTTTATAGCTAGGCAATAGAGTTGAGCGGACACCTGGATGTTCGGGTTCGACGGGTTCGGCCGAACTTCGGAAAAAAGTTCGGGTTCGGGACCGAACTTTAACCCGAACCCTAACCCGAACCCCATTGAAGTCAATGGGGACCCGGACTTCTAAGGACTAAAAAGGCTCTAAAAAAGTAATGGAAAGGGCTAGAGGGCTGCAAATGGCAGCAAAATTTTGTTAAGAGCATGGCAAGTGCTCTGCAAACAAATGTGGATAGGGAAATAACTTAAAATAACATTAAAAAAATAAAAAAATAAAAAAATATGCTGGAGGCCCCCATTTCAGTAGAAGAGGTATGGGAAGTCATTAAGAACCTCAGAAACTCAACGGCACGATGCCACACATATGGTGGGAATGCCCCAGAATACGCCCTTTCTGGAATAAATTATTCAATTTAATGGATAAGCTAGTGGGAAAATAAAATACTTTGAAATAAAAATGTAGCGGGGTGCTAAATTTAAGGGAAGTGTTTGAGTGGTAAATAGGCTCAAACACCCTAATTCTGTAGGATTCATGGACCATTTTGTCCTCGGGGGACAGTATTGGTGTGCTGTTCCCTGCGGCCTACAGGTGGCGCTGCCATGGTAGGCTAGGGTTGAACCGCCGATACAGTGCTGTGCCTTTTGTGTCCCCTCTTGGCAGTAGTACAGCGGGGCGGGGAACCTGCTGTGCATGCCGGGAGAGCATATAAAAGGGGCAGACCTTTGGCCTGGGGGCTGATGTCCAGTGGGGTCCACGACCAGGTGCCTTCGGCCTGGGTGCATGTGTTCCTGTTCCATCTAGGGTACCTTTAGCCCGGGGTGAGGTACTATCCTGGAGTTCCTGCTGCCCTGGGTATGGAGGCCTAGGTGTGGGAGTAAAGCCTGGAGTCCAGAGCCTTCGTCTGGAGTCTGCTAAGGGTCGAGGAGTCTTAGGGTGCCGCCTCGTGTAGGGGACCATGTTCCAGGGAAGGGAGGATCATTCTGATGGACCGATGCGGGAGTCACGGTGAAGGAAGGGTCTGTTGACTCCCTGGAGAGATGTCTTCCCCTTGATATGGGCTAGGTTCGTAGAAGGAGAAGCTCAAGGTCATCTTGACTGTATCAGAGGCCTTATTCACCCGGCCCGTGGCAGGGGCCTTATACAACCTGGTCTGTGGCAGAGACCAAAGTTCTCCAGGTCCGTGGCAGGGGCCTTGTACACCCGGTCTGTGGCAGAGACCAACCTCAAGGTCTGTGGCAGAGACCGTGCACCTAAAACTGTTTGAGAAACCTAAGCAGTGAAGTGAATGTGCTACGTTTGTGCCTGGACCTCCTCCACACCTTAAGCTGTCCTGTTTCTTTGCTCTAACCTTTTCTATCCAAGTAGAGTTTATTTTGCCATGAGAGAATAAGAGTTGTAATTTCAGCTGGTGTGGACATTGACTTTACTGGGAATTAAAGGACTTGCCTCTACCTACAGTAGAGGTGAGAATCATCCTCTGGAGGAGTTTTGACTCCGGCTGTGGACACGGCCCGTCAAGTACACCGCTCAACCTCTTTATATAGGAGGGTACGGGCTGGTAGTGCAGTGTGCCTTTCTCCCTCCTGCGAGGAGCCAACAACATAAAGGCAGGTAAGGGGGAAAGGATCTGTGCGCTACAAAAAAATAAAATAAAAATTATAATCTTGACCTAGGAGGACGAGGTCCATATGGAGTAGGAGGTTGAGGTGGCGGTGGATGTGGCTGTGTAGGTGGAAGTGGCGGTGGAGGAGGACGAGGTAGCCAACACTGGTTCAAAAATACAACAATGGCTGGGTAAGGCCAGTGATGTGTCGAATTCTGTCCCCTGTCGAATAGTGTCCACCCTGTACTGCGCTTGCTCAGTATGTAGGACAAGAGGATTTCGAAAATCTCCCAAGATGAACGGCGCCTGCGTGGTGAGTTCAGGTGAAGGCCACACCATCCGTGGTTCAAGCCGAGCCAAGTGAGGCCGTGCCCGAAGCGTGGCAATCAAAGCGAGCCCGTGAGGGGCCCTGTTACTATGTGCTACCGTATGTCCACTTGGATGTTGGGGCTTGAACCTGCACTCACGGCGCAGGCGCCGTTCATCTTCGGAGATTTTGTGAATCTCCTTGTCCTCTGTACTGCGCAAGCGCTGCGCCTTCGCAGTACGGGCCGGACACAATCCGATGGCCGGACAGTTTTTGTCACAACACCGGTATACATGTCTATTCTGCAGAAGGTACGGACAAGTCCTGTGGGATCCATGCCTGGTTCATTTTAATGAACGTGAGCTTGTCCACATTGGCTCTGGACAGCCGGCTGCGCTTGTCTGTGATAACGCCCCCTGCCGTGCTAAATACACGTTCAGATAATACACTGGCTGCAGGGCAGGCCAGCACCTCCAAGGCATAAAGGGCAAGCTCAGGCCATGTGCCCAATTTGGAGACCCAGAAGTTAAAGGGGGCAGACCCGTCATCCAGTACGTGTAGGCCTGTGGACACATACTGCTCAACCATGTTGTTTTTTTAGTATAGCACAGTAGAAGAAAACTATATAGAAATTGTTTATTTCACACACCTCCACATATGTATAACACACTGCAAAATATTTTTTGTGGCCCTAAATGGCGTTTTTTGGAAGACCACAACACACCCACAGTACGTAACCGCTAAATCGCACAGCGACAGAACTGCAGAATATGCTATTAAAAAAATATGTTGTTTTTTTAGTATAGCACAGTAAAAGACAAATATATAGAAATGGTTTATTTCACACACCTCCACATATGTATAACACACTGCAAAATATTTTTGTGGCCCTAAATGGGTCTTTTTGCAAGCGTACATCAAAGTGCAAATTTATTTTTTATTTTTTTGCCCTAAACGGGTCTTTTTTTGCACGAGCAAAATAAAATGGAATTTTTTATTTTTTTTTGCCCTTAATGGGTCTTTTGGAAAAGAGCACAATAAAGTGCCTTTTTTTTTTTGTCCTAAATGGATCTTTTTCCAAGAGCAGAATACACCCACAGTATGGAAACGGTGTATCTCTCAACGTAATATATGCAGTGCTGGTGCACTGAGCTTGCAGATAAAAGGTAGATTTTCTCTGACACTGGGCTTATGGCAGTGTAAAGAGACTGCACTGCAACACAAACAGGTAAACCTACGCAGATCGCTGAGTTATATCTCTGAATCTGGACTCCTATTCCTATATAATATGTCTCTCTCCCTAAAAGCAAAAAACAGGAACCTGGCCCTACACTACACTGTCTCTATCTTTTCCCTCAGATTCCAGAATCAGGACTAACTCATGTATTTTTCTATCTCTCCCTAAAAGCAGCAGCAGCAGACAAGATCCTCTCCCTATCTATTCTGAAGCAGAGTGACGTGTGTGCTGTGTGCCTCTAGCTTATATAGAAGCTGGGTCACATGTTGCACTGACCAATCACAGCCATGCCATTAGTAGGCATGGCTATGATGGCTTCTAAGGGCACACCAGCTAATCAAAAGGTGATTGGCTGGCCCCTGAAGCATTTCTAACTGCGTAATTAGATTGCCGAACCCGAACCCGGACTTTTGCGCAAAGTCCGGGTTCGGGAAAAAGCTAAAGTTCGGTACGGACCCGAACTTTACAGTTCGGGTTCGCTCAACACTACTAGGCAACTATCCTCATATTTATTAGTGATTCTAAATTAATAACTACTGCAAGTAGGGAACAGACACAAAAAGATACACTCAGCATCTTTCCAAAATAACTGTTCTGTTTTTTTGATGCAATGGAAGTTTTTTTATACACATGATTACTTGCACTTTTATGGTAACATAGGCTAGCTAATTCTAATCAGGACTCAAGAGAACGCAAACATGTAATGAAAACATTATTAGTGTGCCCAATAAGTGCAGTGTGCAATACATAGGCAAACCATTCAAAAATAGAATATAGTTTTATACAGACTTTACAAATTTCCTTAAGCCCAGGTTCACATTGGGCTGCGGGAGTGAAGCCGTGCGAGTTCAGCTGAATCCGCACGATTTCCCTCCCGCTGGCAGTCCCGATTTTCAGCTGCGATGACAAAGACATCTGCGCAGATGTCAATGTAAATCGCGAGCCGAAATCGCAAAAAGTAGTACAGAAACGACTTTTTGAAATCGGTACAGTGTCGCACCGATTAGGACGGTGTCATTGCCGGCAAAAGCCGCCGTTTTCACATGCGATTTGACATGTCAAAACGGACCAGTGTGAACCAGGGCTTACAGATATTTACACAATTGCATAGTTAGTCTGGTTGAAAAAAAGACACAAGTCCATCTAGTTCAACCAATAAAATGGAAAAACAAATATTTGACTTTTGATATTTTTTAACAACATTTTTAGAAAATTAAAGCAGCTGTAGAATTAAAGAAAAAACACAATATGCAGTTCTATATGTCAAGTTTATTTAAGTGGATTTTTCATTGAAAGAGAATCCATTGGGTGAATTTGTGTCTGGTGCAGCCCTAGGCATTTGTCTACAGGTGCCATATGGTAAAAATGACCCTGCATAGCAGGAATATATACAACAGGAAGTTGCAATAGAACTAAAGAGAGGACCTTCTGCTAGACTGCCATAGACAGGGCTCCTTTAAGGATTGGATTATCAAACATCATAGTATTCTTGTTTTTTTTTCTTTGTTTGTTGTTTTTATAAGATTTTTATAAGAAAACATTTTCAATTTTATCTCGTTAACCTAAAGTTCTCCCCCAGAGGACTTTTTTTTTTTTTTTTTTTTCGCAGGGCCCGGCCTCTTAATTCCGAATTGAGCAAATTGAAAGCCACAGAGGGGTGTGCCTTAAGGCAGTTTGTAAATCCACTTCCTTTGTCATAACAGAAACAAATCCCATCTTTGAAGTTTTTTTCCTTCTTGTTACAAGGGGAATGCCTTTTGTTTAATCCATTTTAGCTCTTAATACCTGACCTGGATCAATCTTGTTGCTTAGATTACACAGTGCTCATGCCGGCTATAAACTAACCCACGGGGTCTATCCTTGCCTCGTTCGTTATGAAAAATCAGAAGTCTAATCAGGATCCCGACTTGTGCTGTACTTTACTTTGAACTGCAAAATTGTCCTTTTCTCCCAAATATTATTAGACGTATAATTAACTTGTTTCAATTTTTGTCATGCCAATTAGCTGAGAATTACACAGCCAACATTGCCTTATCGTCTGCCATCCCTTTTTTGTTATTCACTCAGACAAGAATAAGATGCCGTACAAAAAATAAAGCTATGCCAGGTGCTGATAAACAGGTATTTTTCACCATGGCAAATACAGTTCCAGGATCATTTTCTAATCAAATGGCCCCTACGGTGCTACTTTATTATATATCAGTTTTTGTGATACTTGTTAATGGACAGAATAATAGTTAAAGGCACATTTATATTATACATTTATTTTAGAATCTTTTATTAAATAACCAGAACTTTGCATATTTCTATATAAAAATATATGTAGTCCCTTTGTGGTATGAAATAGCTTAAATTGCAGTGCCACCTGGTGGTTATGTGCATAGTTACAGCACAGTGACTCAACCTCATCAAAAATACTAGGAAATATACAGAAATATGGCTTTTCTACTCCAGGCACTTGTGTTGTACTGAGGTGCACCTAAACACAAAGCTCCTTGTAGGTCATTGTGAGGAAATCAGCAGTCGCTCATCTGTGCTTTTAAAGGTTGATTAGTGTGACTCCAGCCAAAATCTTTTTTTCTGTTTTTGAATAAAGTGGGAAAGGATAAGGGTTTAAGTCCCTCTCAGGTCTTATAACTGTTTAAAGTCTTGTTGGGGAGTTTTAGACCACTTTCACACTGAGGCGCTTTTCAGGCGCTTTTACGCTTAAAAAAGCGATTGAAAAGCTTACGAAAACTTATTTCCATTAAAATCAATGAATGCTTTCACACTGCGGCAGTGTGCTGAAAAAACGCCCCTCTCCATTGAAATTAATTGAAAGCGCTTCAAAAGCGACTGAAAAGCGCTTCAGTGTTTTACTGGCAGTTTTTCATTCACCTCAGTGTGAAAGAGGCCTTAATCTCTTATCCTGCCCCACACTGTGGGACACCGTGGTTAAATCAGATATAGCTTATCTGAAGTATGGTTGAAGTATGAAGGTATGGTTCACTAGTATGCTTTAGCCCTGGTTCACTCTGTTGCGGCTTTGAAATCACGCTGATCAGTTTGCACCACCGATTTCATTGCGGCTTGCCACTTCATTTAACAGCACTATGGAAATTGCATGGACAAGACCAGTTTACACAGGCACCAACATCCCTTAACCACTTCAATACCAGGCACTTTCGCACTTTCCTGCCCAGGCCAATTTTCAGCTTTCAGTGCTGTCACTATTTAAATATCAATTGCGCGGTCATGCTACACTGCACCCAAACTCAATTTGTATCATTTTGTTCCCACAAATAGAGCTTTCTTTTGTTGGTATTTGATCACATATGCGGTTTATATATATATATATATATTTATTTATTTTTGTTAGAAAATTTTGTAAATAAGTATGTTTTCTCCTTCACTGATGGGCACCGATAAGCTGCATTGATGGGCACTGATGAGGTGGCACTGATGAGGTGGCACTGATAGGCAGCACTGATGGGCATTGATGGCTGGCACTAATAGATTTCACTGATAGGCATCACTGGAGGCACTGGCAGACATTTTGGCACTGATTGGCAGCGGCATGGGCACTGATTGGCAGCGGCCTGGGCACTGATTAGCATTTCCCTGGCGGTCTAGGGTGGCATACCTGGTGGTCCAGTGTGGTGGCCATCCCTGGTGGTCCTGGCAGCATCCTGGGGGGGGAGAGCAGACGATCAGCTCTCCTCTACTCGTGTCTGTTAGACGCGAATGAGGAAAAGCCGATCAACGGCTCTTTCTGTTTACATCATGATCAGCCGTGATTGGACACGGCTGATCACGTGGTAAAGAGTCTCTGTCAGACTCTTTAGCTAGATTGGAGTTGCGGTGTGTCCGACTGACACGCCGCAACAACGATCGCCGTGATGTCCACCCCCCGGGGGTGCGCAGCAGCTTGTTATCCTGACGTCTGGTCAGGATAACACAACCACTTTGCCAACATAATTTTTCTATATGGTGAAGTCGGAAAAAGAGACCCCCGGAGTCGGAAGAAGATCCCTGGAGCTGTGTAATAAATTACTTTAAAAATCTGTGTAGTGTTTTTTTATTGACATTTTTTTTCCACCAGGTTAATGGGTAGGGGTACGATGTACCCCATACTCATTCACATAGGGTGGGGGCCGGGATCTGGGGGCCCCCTTATTAGAGGGGGCTCCTGGATTCCGATAAGCCCCCGCCCACAGACCCCGACAACCAACGGCCAGGGTTGTCGGGAAGAGGCCCTTGTCCCCATCAACATGAGGGCAGGGTGCTTTGGGGTGGGGGGGCCGCAGGTCGCCTCCCATGTTGAGGGCATGTTGAGGGCATGTGGCCTGGTACGGTTCAGGAGGGAGGGGGGGCCGCTCTCTCATCCCCCCTCTTTTCCTGCGTGCTCGGATAAGGGTCTGGTTTGGATTTTGAGGGGGACCCCCACGCCTTTTTTTTGGCTTAGGGGGTTCCCCTTAAAATCCATACCAGACCGAAGGGCCTGGTATGCTCCTGGAGGAAAACCCATGCGGTTTTTTTTATTTCAAATTTGGCGTGGAGTTCTCCCTCAAGATCAGCAGAGCACAAGTCGCATGCCAAAGTCGGATCATGCAAGATGGCGGTCCGACGTTGATCCGACTTCAATGATAGTCAATAGCCTGAAGTTGGATCAAAGTCGGACCAAAGTAGTACAGGGAGCATCTTTAAAGTCGGACCGACGTGTCGGACCAGTAGGGAAACATTGATTTTCACACGTCATGCGACATGAGCTCCCAATGTCGGAGCGTTTGTCGCCCCAGTGTGAACCTGGCCTAAGAGTAGCATACACCATAGATACTCATCCCCATAGGAGGCTTTTTGATTGGCACAAAAGTAAAAAATTTGTTAGTGTAAGGGGTCAAATTAAGTTTAGAGCAAACAAAATAAGTAAGTTGATTATATGTAAATATCTCACATGAAGGCATCTGTAACGTGTTTTTAAAATATGGAGGTTGTATTGAAAATTGAACCTGTGCTTTGCCCATGCAGGGCAAAGCAGTGGGTTCACTTTAATGCCCAGACCTCCTCCACCATATACTATACAGCTTCAATTTGCTCCTCTATTGAGCTATTTACTGCTAGGAGGAGAAATAATTGGGGAAAGCATGCATTCAGCTAACCTTACTTTCAGCATAGTGATCAGTGGAGTTTTCCTTTTTATTTTTTTTTTGATCCCTGACTCACCATGAGTGGAAAGCCTCGTACACACGATCGGATTTTCCGCGGACACAGCATCAAACTTTTGTCTGAGGGGTGTTGGCCAGGAATTTGTCTTGCATACAAACGGCAAAGAATTATCGGCCAACAAACACGAACGTAGTGACGTACTAGACGTACTACGTGGTTTTTCAGCTCTTTAGCGCCACCATTTGGGCACCTTCTGCTAATGTTGTGTTTGGTGAACATTGCTTTCGAGCATGCGTGTTTGTACTTTGGACTTTTGTCCACGGAAAATTTGAAAGCCTTCCATCCAACATTTGTCAGATTTTCCACAGACAACAATTGTCCGATGGAGCGTACAAACGATCAAATTTTCCATCAACAGGCCATCAACACAATTCCCATCGAAAAATCTGATCGTGTGTACGAGGCTTTACATCAAACACGGATAAGGGATGCCGCTTTTAGCTCATTGGTATATGCAGAAAATGTACCACTATGGTAATCAGAGGCTGTTGAGGTTGCCAACTTGCGCTGTGATATACCCTGTTATGGCGAATGAAGTATGTATCACTGCAGATCTACAATTTGAATGAATACCAGCCACCTGGAATGTGCTGATGGGTACACAGCATGATGATGTAATAGGCAAAAGATAATGATGTAATAACGTAATTCAAACTCTAATAACACAGTTTAATGATTTTTCACTGGGAGCTCAGATTAGTTGCACAAAGTTACAACTGAGGATTTGCCAGCTAATCAGCAGTATAGGATTGGATTCTGTAATCTGTTAGCTGGTATTGATCACAAGCATCTTGGGAGCTTAATTTTTTTTTAACAATGATGCACCCGGGGAATGAGCAGCTGGACGGAAAGGAAAAGTTGTATTTATCACAGGACATACAAACCGGTAGGCAGTAAAGCAGGTATTCTACTCACCTGGAAATTCTAAATACCTGCAGCAGCCAGGGAGCAGTGAAGTGACAGCGTTTCAAGACATGGCCTACCAGAACAATTGAAACATGGCCTACGTTACAATTGATGGGATTCTTTTACTGGGCTGGTCTTCCATGAGAGCCTGCTGCAACAGAAGAGGGAACACTATGTATATGTAGCGGCCTCACCCTCTCTCTCTTCTTTAGCGGTTACTTTGGCTTCGGTCTAGGGGTACCTTGAAGGGGAGAGCGAGGTGCGCCACGGCCCATGTCCTCTAGATAACAGCATGTAGAGGTGAAGGCCAGCACCAGATTGCCTTCGGGCTGTGTATACGTTCAGAGCCAAGTCTGTTCTGCTGATAACCCCCTTTGCTCCCAGTAATTGGAGTACCACACACTGAAAAAGGTCCAACACTTATTTATTCCATAACGGCAAACAAATAGTCCTTTGCGGGCAGACAGTTTGAGACCCATAGAACAGTTCAGTATTGCTGGGGAGTAGGTCAAGGCACAATCCTCAAAGAAAACGAAACCGTTGAGGTTTCACCAACGGTTGCTAAGCACAGTGGCTGTAAAATGTACTTTTTGGCTTCAGAGTCTCTTCCAGCGACTCTAATGAACAGGAACTGGAGTTACCTTCGCTACGTTGCAGCCCCTGTCAGGGGGAAGACATCCCTCCAAGAGTTGCCAGAGGCCCCGCCGTCACCGGATTAATGCTGTACCGGGCTATTCGGAAGGGTTACACTCCCCGGCCTCCTCACCTCAGATACGGGTCCCAACACCTTAGGGCCCCTCGGACTCCTCCACCCTCGAGGAACCCAGTCGAAGTTACTGGGCCCCAGGCCTTGGTCATAGTACCTCACCCCAGGCTTAAGGTGCCTGGGATGGACTCCATCCCTTGCTCCGGCCAGGTCAAGGGCACCTGGGCCCAGAACTCTGGAACACCAGCACCCAGGCTGAAGGTGCCTGGGCGCGGCTGCGTCCTCCAACTCTGCACCCCAAGGTCAGGGCGTCCGCCCCTTTTATCTCCTCTCCCTTTGCGTCACAGCGGGTTCCCCGCCCCGCCGTACCCGCGCCAGGAAAGGACAAAAAGGAACAGTCTTGCAGTGCGGGTTCAACTCCGGCCCAGGGCGACAACGCCACCTGCAGGCCGCAGGGAACCTTGCACCACCAGAGTCCTCCAAGAACCACAAAAGGGATTCTCAGACTCCCTAACAATCAGTACATCTGGGTTGAATAACCCAGATGCTCCCCCCCCAAATTTAAATGCCCACTACATATACGTGGTGATTAACCACTTGCCGACTGCCACACGACGATGTATGTCGGCAGAATGGCACAGGCAGGCATATGGGCGTACAGGTACGTCCCTTTAAATTTGCTGCCCTGTGGGGGCGCGCGTGCCTCGCGAGTGCAGCCGCGGGTCCCGGGAACTCGATGTTCCCGGGAGTCCCGCGATTGCGGTCGGCAAGAGCAGATCAGGGGAATGCCTTTGTAAACAAGGCATTCCCCTATTCTGCCTAGTGACACTGTCACTGATGACCGTTCCCCGTGATCGGGAACGGTCATCAGTGACATGTCACGTTTAGCCACGCCCCCTCACAGTAACAATCACTCCCTAGGAAACAACCCCTGCAGCGCCACCTAGTGGTTAACACCTTCACTGCCAGTGTCATTTTCACAGTAATCAGTGCATTTTTTATAGCACTGATCGCTGTGAAAATGACAATGGTCCCAAAATGGTGTCAAAAGTGTCCGATGTGTCTGCCATAATGCCGCAGTCACGATAAAAATTGCTGATCGCCGCCATAACTAGTAAAAAAAAAAATATTACTAAAAATGACATAAAAACAGTCCCCTATCTTGTAGAAGCTATAACTTTTGCGCAAACCAATGAATAAACGCTTATTGCGATTTTTTTTTTTTTTTTTACCAAAAATATGTAGAAGAATACCTATCGGCCTAAACTGTGGAAAAAAAAAATTTTTTATATATTTTTTGGGGGTATTTATTATTTAATATTGCAATTGTCAGTTAAAGCGACGCAGTGCCGAATCGCAAAAAGGGGCCTGGTCCTTTAGCTTCCTCATTTTAACCACTTAAGCCCCGGACCATTTTGTAGCTAAAGTGATGCTGGGAGTGAGGATCTATAGGGTTACAGAGTACTAGGAACCAGGGCTGGTGCAAGGATTTTTGACACCCCAGGCAAAACCTAATTTTTGCCGCGCCCCCTGGGCTCCGCCCCTTAATCCACCCCTTTTGCCTGAGCATCAGTGTGACAGGAGCCGGCACTAGAGGAAGCATGTGGCTGCAGTAGAGAGCACTGATCATAGAGGCACACAGGGGATGTTTGCTTCCGTTCCATCAGGACATGTCCTCCAGTGCTGGGCCTCTATATTGACACTACAGAGCGGCTGCCTGAGTAACATTCAGCAGAGGCATCCCCTGCATCCCCCTAGATGTGCACGCTTTAATCCAGCAGCGCCCACTAGAGGTTATAACATTTATTACAGAGGTATTTATAATACAGCACCAAAAACTTACATAGCGTGGAGACAGAGATTAGGGAAACCAGCGGCCAGGCGCCCTAGGCAGCAGTGCACCCTAGGCGGCCGCCTAGTTTGCCTAGTGATAGCACCGGTCCTGCTAAGAACAGTACAGGAGAAAGAACAGATATAGTGCCTTGAAAAAGTATTCATACCCCGTAAAATTTTCCATGTTTTGTCATGTTACAACCAAAAACGTAAATGTATTTTTATTGGGATTGTATGTGATAGAACAACACAAAGTGGCACATAATTGTGAAGTGGAAGGAAAATGATAAGTGGTTTTAATTTTAAATATGTGAAAAGTGTTGTATGCATTTGTATTCAGCCCCTTTACTCTGATACCCCAACTAAAATCTAGTGGAACCAATTGCCTTCAGAAGTCAGCTAATTAGTAAAAAGAGTCCACTTGTGTGTATTTTTTTTTTTTTTCATGCCACACTTTTCAGATATTTATTTGTAAAAAAAAATTAAAACCATTTATCATTTTCCTTCCTCGGCTGCTCGAACATCCACTTATTAAAATTTTGTGAACGTATGCACTAAAGACCAGGTAGCAGCCTTACAAATCTGAGCCACAGATACCTGATGGCGAAAAGCCCAGGAGGTTCTTATACCCCTGGTAGAATGAGCTCTCACCCTAAAGGGAGGAGCTTTATGTTTCAGCCCGTAGGCCTGCATGATCAATTGATGGACCCAATTGGCAATGGAAGCTTTGGAAGCTGCCTGCCCATTCTAGGGTCCCTTTGGTAAAACAAAAAAAGAGCCTGATCCTCGGTTCTCCGCAGATCTAGACAAATATGCCTTGACTGCCCGGACAACGTCCAAAGGATGCAGTCGTCTTTCTTCTGCCGAACGAGGCTGAGAGAAATAAAGAAGGCAATATAATGTCCTGATTTAAATGAAAGGCCGACACCACCTTTGGCAAAAAGGATGGAACAGGTCGTAGCACAACCCTGTCGTGGTGAACGATTAAATACGGTTCCCTGCATGACAGGGCCGCCAACTCCGACACCCTTCTAGCTAAGATGATAGCAATCAGGAAGGCTAGCTTGCGTGATAGCAAGTCTAATGGAATTTCCTTAATAGGTTCAAATAGTTGCTTCTGTAATACAGACAGCACCAAGTTCAAGTCCCAAGGACACATAGGTGACCTAATGGGGGGAAGCAGTGAATGGAAGGCTAGAGGCCTTTGGAAGAATACTGATAGGGCCGAAGCTTGACCTCTGATTGTACTCAATTTGATTTCTACAGCTCATTGGTAAAATTCTCTCTTTTTCTACAATCATGTATTGCCGTGGATGCCATTTTTTGGCTTCACACCAAGCAATATAAGTCTTCCAGACTTTATGATAGATCTTTCTAGTGACAGCTTTTCTAGCGTTCACTAGGGTAGACACTACTGATGCCGAGATGCCTGGGTCTTTCAACACCCTGGCTTCAATAGCCATGCTGTCAAATTTAAAGACTGTAAACTGGAGTGGAATATAGGACCTTGAGACAGTAGATGAGGGCAATGTGGAAGCGTCCATGGCCCGTCTATTTGTCAGTTTCACAATCTCCGGGAACCAGGGCCTTCTGGGCCAGGCTGGTGCCACCAGTGTGACTGGAATCCCCTCTTTCAGAATCCTGCGCAGCAAGTGTGGGAGGAGAGAGATTGGAGGGAAAGCATAAACCAGGGAGGACTGGCTCCATGGAACTATCAGAGCATCTGCTCCAATTGCCAGAAGATCTCTTGTTCGGGACACAAACTGCTATAGTTTGTTGTTGAACTTGGATGCCAGTAGGTCGACCTCTGGCCATCCCTAACGTTGGCAATTTTCTTGGAACACCTCTTGGTGTAGGGATCATTCCCCCAGGCAGATCTGCTGGTGGCTGAGATAATCTGCCTTCCAGTTCTCTACTCCTGGGATATGGACTGCCGATTATAATTGGCACATATTTTTCTGCCTGGGCAAGTATGTAGTTTACCTCTTTCAGAGCTGAACGACTCCTGGTACCGCCTTGGTGGTTTATATAGGCCACTGCAGTGGCATTGTCGGACTGGACCCTGATAGGGTAGTCCTGAAGCTCTACCGTCTACCAGGAGTGTAGGGCCAGACGTACTGCCCGTAAGTCCAGGACGTTGATAGGCAGGAACTGTTCTGTTCCTGATAATTTCCCCTGGGCTGAGAGCCCCCTTTCGCAGGTTCTGATCCTGCAGCCACCAGTTTTAGGCTTCAACATGCCTGAAGGGGGATAAGCACATTGGATAATCCGGGGCTTTTCTTCCCCTGTTCCAAGCCATAAAGTTTTCTTGTTGTAAGGGTCTGGAATGGAATTGGGCATAGGGCACCGCCTCGAAGGAGGATACCATCCTCTCTAAAAGACTCTTGTCTGGTGCGCCTTATCTCTTTTCCTGCGGCCTGCCAGGTTGCGTGCTCAGATAAAGGGTCTGGTATGGATTTTCGGGGGAACTCCACTGCATTTTTTTTTCAAATTTGGGGTAGAGTTCCCCTTAAAATCCATACCAGACCTGAAGGGCCTGGTATGGATATTTGGGGGAACCCCACGCATTTTTTTTTCAAATTTGCAGCAGGTTTCCCCTTAATATCCTTACCAGACCTAAAGGGCCTGGTAATGGAATTTGGGGGGACCCCCACGCATTTTTTTTTTTTACCAATTACTTTTCTATGTATTGCCGGGAGCTGACAATTCATTATAGCCGCGAGTGAGTTTTAAATGACTTTTTTTCCTTCAGAAATGACAATAACTTGCATATAAGCCTTTAAAATTAGCACTTTAGATTTCTCCCATAGACTTTTCGAATTTGCTGCGAACACCCCAAATTGTTCGCTGTTCGGCGAACGGGCGAACAGGCAATGTTCGAATCTAACATGCGTTCGACTCGAAGCTCATCCCTATTTTCTAAACCTTAAAACAGGTTTAAGTAAAACCCTGTGCCCCTTTTGTGTATCGGAACCTCTACAATTACTCTTTGATGCACTAGATCAGGGATATGCAATTAGCGGACCTCCAGCTGTTGCCAAACTACAAGTCCCATCATGTCTTTGCCTCTGGGTGTCATGCTTAATGCTGTCAGAGTCTCGCTATGCCTCATGGGACTTGTAGTTTGGCAACAGCTGGAGGTCCGCTAATTGCATATCCCTGCACTAGATGATGTAGTGCTTGAAGTAATACGTTTCTTTTTAGAGGATCCGAGGGAGCGCTGGATCTTAAAAACCTTTGGGGGGGCATCCCCCACAACTCCAGCCTGTAACTGGAGATATAATTGAGGTGACCCACTCGTCCTGATCTGTTTTTCAAATGTCCGCAAAGTGCAGCAACCTTCCCCCCCACTCTATGGAGTGGGGGCGTTCCTTCAAAACTAGGGCTTGGTGCTGGGTTTAGAAGAATTTTGGACCCAGGGCCTTTTTAGTGGCCCTGGCCTTGCTGCCTTCCCCTTGCCCTAGCGTCCTGCTGTGGAACCGCCTTGACGCTGAGACATTTGAGGAAGTAGTCCTTGAGGTTTTAAACAAGGGACATCTGGTGCTTTTCTTCACAGGGAGTAGAGAACTCTTCCCTTTGGAAATCTTTTGGATATATTTATCCAAATGATCACCGAATAAACGTTCCCCATAAAAAAGGGGAACCTGCCAATAACTTTTCACAAGGAAGCTCAGCTGACCAGTTCTTAAGCCAAAAGAGTCTGTGCATATATATCGACAAGAGGGCCAACGAGAAACCTGCTGTATTGAATCCTTTTTAACCTCTCTGGCGGTATGATTATTTCAGATTTTAGGTGCTGAAAGTGGTACCATTATTTTGCATGGAAATTTGGTGTTTTATATTGTAGGCCTGCAATTCTTAGGAATAACTCACTTAAATCTGTCTAAACCAGAGTCTAGTAGACATCCCGGGTATGATAAAGTTTGAAACACAAAATCATAAATTATAATATAATAAATAATTCTAACAAATAATAATAAAAATGATTCAATAATGTAATCAAATCAAAAACACTGAAATTTGCTCAGTTGCAGAATTGTCGCTGTTATTACTTTTAGTGTTTTGATGACGAATTTCCCCATAAATCGCTATCGCTCATCTGCAAGTGATTCTAATTTATTATCGCTGTTTTCTAGCTGGTCTAAAACAACTTTTGATGTAAAGGGACACTTTTTGGTTGCTATGGACAATCTCCAGTTTTCAGGCAGAAAGAAAAGTAATTATAATATAAAAGTGCATGCAGGACACTGGACAGACCACTAGGGACAAATGGGATGTGTAATTATTCTATACAGTAATGTAATCTGTAAGATTACAGTGTACTGTATGTATTGTTTGTTTTTTACTTTTTTTTTTTTATTTGGTGCCGATCTCCGCCCCGTGCGCCGTAACGTCGCAGGGAATGGAGCTCGGTGGCACTCGTACACTGTGTGAATCAAACGAGGGGACAGCTCGCACACACAGCGGGGAGACATCGCAGGTTCCAGGGAACAAGGTAAGTAACTTTCCCTGTATCCTGCGATGTAATCCCGAGTCTGGCTCGGGGTTACCGCTAATGGTACTGTAATTTCACCCCGAGCCAGACTTGGGAATACCGCTAGGCAGGTTAAAGGCGTCAACAGGAAAACACAGCGCTCAAGGAATATCTGTCCTACTTTTAGGCAGACCATCCTATTAGGCCCTTTGATCCGATCCTTTACTGACTGGCAAATACCAATTTTTGCAACAGCTTTCTGGCTGAACTAGCCAAAGAAAAGGAAGCCTTTAATAATAACTTAAATTTCTTGTCAACAGGGTCTTTCCGGCCCTGTGCGTTATCTACCGGACAAGTTATGTTCTTGTTTGAGGAAGAGACAGCTGCATCTATGGCTGGCCTGCTCAATTTTTTAACAAACTTTTGATCCATGGAATAAAAAAGGGAAACCCTCTTAAGAGGAACAAAATCCAATCAGGATACGCCCAATCAGCATACACTGCCTGTTCCAGCAGGGGGTGTAGGGGGGAACACTGTACGGCCTGAAGAGGCCTCAGGGATCCCAAGAGGACCAGGCAGGCTCAGCCACCTTTGTCTTTTTTTAAAGAGGCAACTTAAAGGCAGAACAAACCGTTTTGGTCAGATTTTAGGATGAAAGCCTCTATGACTGAGAGGCAGACATCAACTGGATCTCCTTTTGTCCAGTTGGCTCGGAAGCAGCTTTATCTGCCGGGCACTCCACTGAATCCTGAGCTTTTTAGCTCTTCCCTATTCTTAACCCATTCCTGCTCCAAACTAGGAGGCTCCAGGGAGGGGGATCTGTCACGCTTCTTGCCACCCTGCCCTTAATGATAAAGGGTGAAGCAGCAGCTTTGACTGTAGGCACAATGCCAAATAGGCACAGCGGCTCAATTGCCCGGGAGACCTGGTCTTTCAATGGATACAACACTAGGGAGACGACTCTGTTCATCAGCAACTGCTGATGACATAGGTGTGCCCTTCCCTGCAGTGTTAGTCCCACTCCTCTTTTTTGGAAGACATTTAACATAGGGTGACCAGACATCCCTGGTTTCCGGGGACAGTCCCTGGATTGAGGACACTGTCCCCGGACCAAGTCTGTCCCCGGTTTTGTCCCCGGATTGGATTTGAACAGACACTGGGGCAATTTCAAAGACAGTCAGTGCAGAATAAAAAGCTCCTAGCTTAGGGGGGGGGGTATTTTTTTCCATTATCTGTGCCCCTTTCTGATGATCATGTGCTGGTCGGAGCGGAGGGTGCATGCCCATTCAGCTCCGCTCGCATGTTCTTCTGCCTTGGCTCAAGCCCCGGCCAGCCGCCTGCCTGCTTATCTCCTTGCCTTCCCTGGTGGAGTGATCTTTCTCCGCTCCCCACCCAGTAGTAGCCGGGGCCCGGAGAGTAGGACTTGACAGGCTGTGAGGCGGGCGGCGACGGCGACGGGCAGAGAGGCGCTGATTGCCGCCATTCTAGTAAAAAAAAAACATGTCCCCGGATTTAATTTTAAAAATCTGGTCATCTTAATTTAACAGCCACAAACAAAGAGTACTTGGGTGTAGATTTAACACACCTCAGAAGGGAGATCCCTTAATAGGGCTCACCAAGCCCTTATGCAACAATCCGGCTAGCACCATAGCCTGTCAAGCAACACTTGGTGAATCAAGTGACCCGGGTAAGGAGAAAAGAACTGCTAAAAGTGTCTGTACAGAGTCTGCTCTGTGTCCCACCACATGCTTGGCATACACAGCTTAAATGAGTTGAGTGTGTGCCGAAACGTTCTATGCGTGCGTGCGCACGCATGTGCGCGGTCCCGGCGAATGGGCGTGACTGTATTCGCGTACAACGCAAATCTTTGTGTGCCCAACTAAAGGCTACTGCGCATTGGCGGGAAAGCCGTGTGTGCCATGGCCAACAAGCAAACAAACTGCGAAATCCAGCGGCGTTCTTGCGAATGCACGTGCGTTATGACCACCAAACAACAACTGCTGTGCACGGCGGCACTCTTGCGAACGAACGTGCGCCATGGTAAACTAAGGAGAGATGGCGCACCATCATACAGGTAAAAACAGCCAGACACAAGCAGAAAAAAAGTACACTTTGCAAACACCCACAGCTAGCCCAAAAAGTCCCCCGTGTGGTCACTGCACACAGGTGTCCAGCCTCTAGCTAGCTTGACTGATTGTTACAATTACTGGGACACCCCACAATGTCATAATAAAGGGGTTTCACTTACCCATCCAGGTGCAGGGCCACTTTGAAACTAAGGGCCCAATCTTCACCCTTTACAGTGGGTTTCTGTCACTCGGGACCTTCAAGGACTGGGTACCCTTTCATGTTTAGGGTCCACTCCCTTGGACCTGTATAGCACCCTGCAGGAAATGCCTTGGTGCTGTAGTGTCCAGGATTTTCACTCCGCAGGGTCCAGTGCCCGGAGGCCACTTACAGACAAAACCTTGCAGGATCAAGAGTCTTCTTTGTGAGATTCAGGTACCATTTATCTAAGTATATAGCCTGTGTCAAATGAATCCGATCGGTCAATCCATGATTCATTTTTGGAACCGTTTGTGGGAGTATAGACCTGGAGCTCAGAGAGCTCAAACCAACCGTGCCATCAAACCTTGTAGACACTGGTAAACTTGATGTGCTCCCTGTATGGAAGGGGTTGTATAGACGGGGTCACTTCCTGTCTAAATATCTTTGATCTACCAGTGTCCATTCACCTGATGATGAAGTATAACTCTGAAGGTAATGAATATTAGCCTGACTCTGTGTCCCATGATGTATGAAAAAGAAATATAGATTTAATAAACACTATCATGTGAAATAAAAAATTGCAGGTACCTACCCTTGAAACGAATCAGACATAGCAAGTGTCTTCCCTACGCTAGGATTGACTCCGTGGACCAGTGTGTGCAGACTACTGTGGATATTGATGCGCTTGATATCTTGTGCTGTTTGTAAGTAGACATTTGTTTTATTTATTTAATAAAAATATTTTTCACCCCTTTGCGCCGGCGCCTTCTGGTCCTTTAAGGGGTTTTAAAGGTTACATGATCAGAAAGTTCCTCGATCACAAGTAGCGACCGGAAGCTTTCCGTTAGCCCTCTGTAACTGTGCCGGGAGCACGCAGGGCGCACGCTCTCGGCACAGCTACATTTACAATCTGGTACGCAAATATGCGGCCGCTCGGTGTTAAGGCCCACACGCCGAGAGGCCGCATACTTGCGCACTGTCAGCGTGTAGGGGTTAAGGTAATGTGCAAGAAGGGTGCGCCCTGTTTTTGCTTTTCTGGTGCTAAAAATTTTAACACGTATGTAAAAATTTAAAAATGGCTCTGACAGCGAAAACGTTCATGCCCATGCCAAGCAAAACGTGGAAAATTATCTTAAAGTTTATGATTTTTTGGCTTTGTTGGATTTGGTGCAGACACTCACTGGGGTCTTCTGCTTCTTTGAGTGAGCCTGGGCTCTTTGACTGTTGGTATACCTTTTTAAATAGTATAGTGCTGTCAAATAGAAAAAAAAATCTGTGTTTTTGACCTAAATATTGAAATGGTTTATTTTCTTTTTTTTTTCTGACTAGCCAGGTTGAGTGCTTCCCCAGTGGGACACAGAGGCCAAATCTTCAGAGGTACTAACCCCTCCAACACTCTATCCATGTGTAACCTAGTACAGTGGAACCTCAAATTTTACAAGCGTTTCGCAACACAAACTTTTTAAAAAAGAATCCTGACTCGCTTTGCGAGCGTTGTCTCGCAAGACGAGCAGGATTCAAGCCTCTGAGGTGTGCATTACCGCATTTGGCCAGAGGTGCAGGGGCACCGGTGACGCTCAGACACCGGGAGCCGCTCAGAGACACTCAGAAATACTCCGTTCCCGAGTGTCTCCGAGCATCTGAGTGTTTCCGAATGTCTCTGGCGCCCCCGCACCTCTGGCCACATGCGGTACGGCATAGACAAGCAGTGGCTGTGGAACGGATTATCTGGTCTAATTGGTTCCTATGGGGAAACTCGCTTTGATATACAAGCGTTCTCCTGTAAAGAATTATGCTTGTAATCCAAGGCATTACTGTACTTAACTGGCAGGAGAGGAGCAGCTGCAGTCTCACTGTGCTGTTGTTGCTCTGTGCTCTGTTGCTCTGTGTGTTTACATCCAAAAAAGACTTCTATACAGATACAGCCAGTGTTATTTCTGCCTCCATCCACTAGAGCAGGGGTCTCAAACTGGCGGCCCTCCAGCTGTTGCAAAACTACAAGTCCCATCATGCCTCTGCCTGTGGGAGTCATGCTTGTAACGGTCAGCCTTGCAATGCCTCATGGGACTTGTAGTTTCGTAACAGCTGGAGAACCTCCAGTTTGAGACCCCTGCACTAGAGGGTGACCAGGGGAACATGGAATACTAGAGAGACTCTGGGGACAATCATGGAGGTTTGTGGGAAGTGTAGTTTACCAGAGAGACTGAGCTATTACCACAGGTTGGCCCTCTGTGCCTGGCACTGAAATCCAGAAAGCCCCTGCTTATACAGGACTGGTGAGCGGCTGCTGGCCAATTATACACCGCAGCCTTACAGAGGGACAGACTTGCTGGTTAGAAACACTTTACTTTTGCATACAGCAACTCTTAAAGAGACACTACTCAGAGTGCACCAACGTTTTGGGCCCCAACGAGCTAGTCAGCAGAAGGTTTAGTACAATGCTATACTTGTGTGCTACTGACTGCTCACTGTTGCAGCGGTAACAACCTGTAGGTCCTCTCCACCCCTCTTAGATAGGCTACCCTCTGCAGGTTACCCTCCCTGGCGGTATGATTATGTCAGATTTTTGATGCTGAAAGCGGTACATTGTTTTGCATGGAAATTTGGCGTTTTATATTGTAGTCCTGTAATTATTAGAAATAACTCACTTAAATCTGTCCAAACCAGAATCTAGTAGACATCCTGGGTATGATAAAGTTTGAAACACAAAATCATAAATTATAATATAATAAATAACTAGAAATAATTATCAAAAATAATAATAAAGTTTATTCAATAATGTTATCAACTCAAAAACACTGAAATTTGCTCATTTGCAGAATTGTCGCTGTTGTCACTTTCAGTGTCTGACGAATTTCCCCACAGATCACTATCGCTCAATTCTGAAAGTGTTCTAATTTACTATCGCTGTTTTCTAGCTGGTTTAAAATCGATTTTGACGTAAAGAAACACTTTTTGGTTGCTATGGACAATCTCCAGTTTCCAGGCAGAAAGAACAGTATATATAATATAAAACTGCATGCAGGACACTGGACAAAGCACTAGGGACAAAAGGGATGTGAAATGATTTCATACAGTAATGTTATCTTACAGATTACAGTGTACTGTATATGTTATGTAATTTTCACTATTTTTAATTTGCCGCCGGGCTCCGACCCTGTGCGTTGGGAACGGAGCCCGGCACACAGTACATTGGGCGGAGGACACAGCTGGGAGACATCGCAGGATCCTGGGGACAACGTAAGTAACTTTCCCTGGATATGGCGATGCAGCCCCGAGTGTGGCTCGGGGTTATCTCTCTTGGTATGGAAAGTTCACCCCGAGCCACACTCGGGAATACCACTAAGATAGTTAAGGAAGGAGGTGGGTTATTAAATGTTCATTGTTTGCAGCTTGCTAATTAGCTCAGTTAATCACTATGATATTTCTGTTTGCTAATATTTGATCGTTAACTGCTGCCATTTCAGTATAATTGTTCCTTCCTGATAAACCAGGGTACAGCCTCTTCCAAGTCCAGTATTCCAATATACTAGACTGATACTTAATTAGGTCATTTTCTGGTTTATATGTGTGAGGGTATTTCTATGCACAGGTGTCTGCATCTACAGTATATCCTCAACCCTACCAGGTGTGTCAGAGAGTGCAGAGCTGTTAGTAGAGTCATGGGCACGAGAATAGAGGACCCAACACATCAAGTAGCTCCTTCGGGGGGTAAGCACTACACAGTGGCGGTGCATCCATAAAGGGCGCACGGACGCCGCCCCCTCTCTCCTAAACCTGTCTATCACCATAGATAGATTCATACATTATGTATATAAAATGTGAGCGCTAAATGCAATCCAAATTAATGAAAAACAGTGCCTATATGCATGTAATACAACAAGTGCTTCCACACTGTTTGTATATCTGTGAGAAATCCCCCACAGGTGAAAAATAAATAAATAAATATAAAAATAAAAAAAAGGGAAACAAGGGGGTGGTGAATCACTGATGAGTGAAAAGATCCCCTGGTAAATGTGTGTACACAAACTATAAACAAATGATACAGATCTAATGCGTGATCCCTATGGGTGTGACCCAGAAACCAAGTAAAAAATATATGTAAAAAACTGTATATGAAAAATATATATAAAGTGTAAAAACAATCTATTGAACTACAGGGTGTATAACCCCCTATGTATGAGAAATAAACTGTGAGCAATGTAAAAGCAACGTTGCTTATCATAAGATGTTAATTGAAGGACGGTCTATGAAGTACATATCCAACATACAAAGCATAAAATGATAAAGTCTATATTAACTGTCCACACCATCAGGTATATACCAATGTCTCCCAAACGAATGGTAATCACATGGGGGCAATTGGAACCCCTGAATATGAGTATAATGTCCTCTTGGATATCAAATTCCTGGGCTGTGGTGTAAATTCCTATAAGTGTGGGAACACCGATGATAGGAAGGGGGGAAAACACTTCAGAATTTCCAGCTGATACACGGTGATAACATCATCATCTCAGGTATTAAAGAGAATTGAATACTCTTACCGCAAGACTCGGACCCTGATCACCATACGGTGCTGGGTCATACAGGCTTATGTCCACTCAGGGACTTGGGTCGTGGTGATGTGATGTTGTCCTTTATTCCTCCGCAGCTGGAAGCTTACACCGGATCAAACCCTTCAGCTCAAACCAAGATCAGATATCCAGGGAAAAAGTTGGTTCCAAAAAAAGAAAGAGAAAACCTCTGCATAGTGTAAATCCAGATAGCTGGAATTTTATTTAAAACTGAGCAGAGTTAAAATGACAAAACCACTACAAAGATATTTAAAATAAATAAAAATAATAATAAAATCCAAAAATTCCTGGAAAATCAAAACCAGCGATACAACAAACATGCGTGGGCTAGGTGGCTGTAACTAGCATGTGATCCCTAGGGATCACGCATGTTTGTTGATATTTATTTTAAATATCTTTGTAGTGGTTTTGTCATTTGAACTCTGCTCAGTTTTAAATAAAATTCCAGCTATCTGGATTTACACTATGCAGAGGTTTTCTCTTTCTTTTTTTGGAACCAACTTTTTCCCTGGATATCTGATCTTGGTTTGAGCTGAAGGGTTTGATCCGGTGTAAGCTTCCAGCTGCGGAGGAATAAAGGACAACATCACATCACCACGACCCAAGTCCCTGAGTGGACATAAGCCTGTATGACCCAGCACCGTATGGTGATCAGGGTCCGAGTCTTGCGGTAAGAGTATTCAATTCTCTTTAATACTTGAGATGATGATGTTATCACCGTGTATCAGCTGGAAATTCTGAAGTGTTTTCCCCCCTTCCTATCATCGGTGTTCCCACACTTATAGGAATTTACACCACAGCCCAGGAATTTGATATCCAAGAGGACATTATACTCATATTCAGGGGTTCCAATTGCCCCCATGTGATTACCATTCGTTTGGGAGACATTGGTATATACCTGATGGTGTGGACAGTTGATATAGACTTTATCATTTTATGCTTTGTATGTTGGATATGTACTTCATAGACCGTCCTTCAATTAACATCTTATGATAAGCAACGTTGCTTTTACATTGCTCACAGTTTATTTCTCATACATAGGGGGTTATACACCCTGTAGTTCAATAGATTGTTTTTACACTTTATATATATTTTTCATATACAGTTTTTTACATATATTTTTTACTTGGTTTCTGGGTCACACCCATAGGGATCACGCATTAGATCTGTATCATTTGTTTATAGTTTGTGTACACACATTTACCAGGGGATCTTTTCACTCATCAGTGATTCACCACCCCCTTGTTTCCCTTTTTTTTTATTTTTATATTTATTTATTTATTTTTCACCTGTGGGGGATTTCTCACAGATATACAAACAGTGTGGAAGCACTTGTTGTATTACATGCATATAGGCACTGTTTTTCATTAATTTGGATTGCATTGAGCGCTCACATTTTATATACATATTTCTTCACAATTAGTCAATTGTTATGTGGGCAGCTTATTAGAATTTATCACTCAGCATTTCCTTTTGTGATATTCAGATATACACAAAAAATTTCACTTACTGACAGGCGCAGTATTATCCATTCACTTTTAGATTCATACATTGCATTCCTTGTCTGGAGCCGGGCACCTGAATTACAGCGGCGAGGGTGTTTTTTTGGAAGCACCTGATTAGAGCCGTAGGCTCTAATAGGCGTCCAAAGTGGTGAACAGCGGGCGCCATGCTGGGCGTTCGCTGTTCACTCAGCTGTGTGTTAGGAAAGCAAATTAATCGCTTTCCTAACACTGACCCACCTCTCAGCCAATCGGGTAGCCGGGTCTTTTACCTGTCACCTGATTGGCTGAAACGACAGGCGCTGTGATTGGACGCCGCCTATCAGGCGTCCAATCATAGGATAGGGCAGGCAGGAGAAGACATTGAGGAAGACATGGAGGACATCGCTCGCCGCTTGCCGCCGTCACCCGCTGCCCAACCAAGACAGGATAAGTCCCAGGCGGGGGCACAGTGGCAGCATTTGGGGCACAGTGGCAGCATTTGGGGCACAGTGGCAGCAATTAATGGGCACAGTGGCAGCGTTTAATGGGCACAGTGGCAGCGTTTAATGGGCACAGTGGCAGCGTTTAATGGGCACAGTGACAACGTTTAATGGGCACAGTGGCTGCGTTTGATGGGCACAGTGGCAGCATTTAATGGGCACAGTGGCAGCGTTTAATGGGCACAGTGACAACGTTTAATGGGCACAGTGGCTGCGTTTGATGGCAAAGTGGCTGCGTTTGATGGCACAGTGGCTGCGTTTGATGGCACAGTGGCTGCGTTTGATGGCACAGTGGCTGCGTTTGATGGGCACAGTGGCTGCGTTTGATGGCACAGTGGCTGCGTTTGATGGCACAGTGGCTGCGTTTGATGGCACAGTGGCTGCGTTTGATGGGCACAGTGGCTGCGTTTGATGGGCACAGTGAGGCTGAATTTTTTTTTTTTTTTTCAGAATCTTTCAGTTTGTATGCACCTCCCCAAAAATTTTGAGCACCAGCTGGCACTACACATAACTTATAATGCTGTGTCATCCGTGGGTAAATAATACTAGGACATTGTAAAGTAGACTGACCCTAAAAATGTCAGTAGATGGCAGCATTGTACTTGCAATGTAAATTTCTGGCAATCTGTCACCAGATTTTCTGTGTACATGCTGCCTTTGCCCTCACACTAGCCAATGATTACCAGACATCTAAAGAATAGCCATACATTGGCAACATTTCATTTAAAAACAGTTGTTTTTACAACCTTTCTTTTTTTTTTTTTTTTTTTTTAGATTTTATTAATTACATTGGTCATTGTTGATTCATTTTTGACTGCAATGATGGAAAAACTGAAGAAGGATGAAAAGTTTTTCGAATTTCTTATCCAACTGAGCAAATTTCTAACCATACATGTGATTCCTCTTCGGAGTCACATTCACTTCCATCTATTCTGAAATCGAACGTTAACATTTGCAACATTGTCATGGCAATTGAATTAAAATTTTTAGGACTTCTAGTTTTAATCAAAACATTTTTTTTTTAGGACTTCTTATGAAAAATGTATAGTCGCTGACATTCCCGTCTAATGGGAGAGCCCCTATTTGTTAGCACTTAAAGCGGAAATTCGGTCATTTTTTCATCTTTCCACCCATTAATTCTTCTTCCCTTGTTGTTTTAACTTTTTTCTGCCAGTAAATACCTTATACAGCCCACTTCCTGTTTCTTGTCTGGACATTAACTTAGGCTTATGACATCATGCACAGCTCTCTCACTCAAATTAGAGTTTGCCAGGAAGGGAGGGGGGATGAGTCGTAAGAGGGCCAATGAGGGCTGCAGAGCTGGAGGTGTGCCTCGGTGTGTCTGTGTAAATCCAGGAAGTGAACAGGCAGCAGCTTCATCTGCCCACAGTTAAAATGGTTGCAACCAGACTCAGTGGAGGGAGATTTCTGCAGCGTATTTGACAAGTACAGAATCACAGTATATACAGTTGTGCTCATAAGTTTACATACCCTGGCAGAATTTGATTTCTTGGCCATTTTTCAGAGCATATGTATGATAACACAAACTTTTCTTTCACTCATGGTTAGTGTTTGGCTGAAGCCATTTATTATCAATCAACTGTTTACTTTTTAAATCATAATGGCAACAGAAACTACCCAAATGACCCTGATCAAAAGTTTACACACCCCAGTTCTTAATACCATGTATTGCCCCCTTTAACATCAATGACAGCTTGAAGTATTTTGTGGTATTTGTGGATGAGGCTCTTTATCCTCTCAGATGGTAAAGCTGCTCATTCCTCTTGGCAAAAAGCCTCCAGTTCCTGTAAATTATTGGGCTGTCTTGCAGGAACTGCACGTTTGAGATCTCCCCAGAGTAGCTCAATGATATTGAGGTCAGGAGACTGAGAGACTCCAGAACCTTCACTTTATTCTGCTGTAGCCAATGACAGGTCGACTTGGCCTTGTGTTTTGGATCATTGTCATGTTGGAATGTCCAAGTACGTCCCATGAGCAGCTTCCTGGCTGATGAATGGAAATGTTCCTCCAGTATTTTTTAATAACATACTGCATTCATCTTGCCATCATATTTGACCAAATTTCCTGTGCCTTTGTAGCTCACACATCCCCAAAACATCAGCGACCCACCTCCGTGTTTCACAGTAGGAATGGTGTACCTTTTATCATAGGCATTGTTGACTCCTCTCCAAATGTAGCATTTATGGTTGTGGCCAAAAAGCTAAATTTTGGTCTCATCGCTCCAAATGACTTTGTGCCAGAAGGTTTGAGGCTTGTCTCTGTGCTGTTTGGCGCATTGTAATTGGGATACTTTGTGGCATTTGCGTAGTAATGGCTTTCTTCTGGTGACTCGACCATGCAGCCCATCTTTCTTCAAGTGCCTCCTTATTGTGCATCTTGAAACAGCCACACCACATGTTTTCAGAGAGTCCTGCATTTCACCTGAAGTTATTTGTGGGGTTTTCTTTGCATCCCGAACAATTTTCCTGGCAGTTGTGGCTGAAATTTTGGTTGGTCTACCTGACCGTGGTTTGGTTTCAACAGAACCCCTCATTTTCCACTTCTTGATTAGAGTTTGAACACTGCTGATTGTCCTTCTCAATTCCTTGGATATCTTTTTAAAAGTTTTTTTATTTTTTCTTCTTAATAATAAACATGTTATACTTGCCTGCTCTGTGCAATGGTTTTGCACAGAGCAGCTTTGAACCTTCTCTTTTCAGGACCCCCGCTGGCCCTCCAGGCCCCTCCCTCCTGCTTAGTGCCCCCACAGATAGCAGCTTGCTATGGGGCACCTGAGCAGGCTCACTCCCGAGACGCTGCTCCGTGTGTCCATTCACAGAAGGAGCCCCACCCCCATGCTTTCCTCATTGGCTCACTGGCTGTGATTGATAGTAGCGGGAGCCAGTGGCTGCTGCTGTCCCAGCCAATTAGGAGGGAAAGACCTGGGAAAGCAGAAGCTCCCATCCACAATGCTGGAACGAGCTGGGGCTCAGGTTAGTATTAGGGGGGATAGGAGCGCTGCTGCACACAGAACTTTTTTACCTTCATGCATAGAATGCATGAAGGTAAAAAACCTTGAGCTTTTACAACAACTTTAACAATGACCCCCCCCCCCCCCATCCCCCGTCCCCCGTCAGCAAAATTATTGCCCCTTCCCCAGGCAGGAATAATAATCTCATGTCTAGGCTGAGGCAGCAATAATAATGCCCCTCCGGGCAGTAAAAATAAATGATCATTTATACCTTGGGGGGTAGATTATTACTGTCTTGGGAGAAAGGATTATTTTTGCTGCCTGGAGGAAATGTATTATTGGTGCATGGGGAAGGATTATTGCTGCCTGTGGGGGATTATTATCATGGCTTGGGGAAGACACTGTTATTTCCGCCTGGGAAGGCAGTGTTATTTTGCTACCGGGAGGCCCCATGAACTTAACTGGAGATGGAAGATAATATTGTTTGGCTTTATACCTATTTTAAAGTGTTAGTAAACCCAGGACCATACATTCACTATATCTGGTCTCCCACAGTACACAGAACATGAATATGCAATTATTGTAGTAACTATAAACTGCTAAACCTTTTCTCATCAGCAGTATATAGCAGTCTTGTGACTTCTATCACTGTCTGGTTAAAACTTGTATGAGGAGTTTTCATTCTCCCCTGACTGTCCTATGAGGCTGCATGACCCCTGACCCTCTGTCTGGACAGTGCGGATTGGCCCTGTGCTGATCACATGCACCCTCCCAAATTTTTTTTAAATAAAACTCTAGCAATATACACCAAACTGAGCATGTGCAGAGTGCCCCCAAGGCTCTGTACTATCAGCAGATCGATTGGGAACAGTAAAAGAAGACAGTGTCAAACAGTCTTTTTACACAATGTGGAGGATTAACCCCTTGGGTTCCACAGCCAGTATAACAAGCATGATATACTGCATATACAGATTGATTTTACTGTTGTAGCTTTAACTGTGAATTGGCTTTAACTTCCAAGTATGTTTTATGAAGTTATTAAAATAAATTTGTTATTTGTGTTGCATTTTTCAAAATCCATGTCATTTTACAAACTCACAAGCAAACATACAGAAATTGATATACCGGGAAACAAAAAATATATAACTTTTAATACCTGACAAAGAATTGCCAGAGTGCTGTGGGTTTACACAGACAGTGACAGTTTTAGAAGCAGACAGCATTTCTAAAAAATCAGTTTGAAAATAAATAAATCTGTTTGATCAAATCTTCAGAACTGTCTAATAAAGGAGGAATCATTGCTCTGATGACTCATTCTATTGTTTGTATAAATATCAACTTGAGCTATTGAGGTCTTTATAAAACAGTTTTTTTTTTTTTTTTTACAGACTGTAAAGCATAGAAAAAAATGTGTGGAAATGAGCCTTAAACTCTACCTTATTGACTAAAAAATGCAAAATAATAATATAAAAGATTTCATTTTTACCTATATCAATTAAATTACCTTTTACATGTTTATATCTTACACAGTATATTTTGACTATAATAAATAAATGAGGAAAATACTGTATGTGCAGAACCATATTCCCATCTCCAGACCTTGGAAGGTTAGTGAAAGGATAAGCCTACCCTTCAGGCTTGGAGCAGAAATAGTTTTTGCTTTACCTTTTGAGCTGTTAGCTGGTTTTGTTTGGAGCAGAATTGGGCTTGCATGTGGTTAAGCACTGGCCTTCACCCAAAACAGACTTCATTAGCGACTATAACAGTGCCATTCGGGCTGAGAATATGAGTTGTCTAGACATTTCCTAGTAGCAGCCAGCCCTAAGTATTGATCACTGCTCAGCACAGATGTCTGGGGCTTTTGGGAAAGCTTTAAGGAAATAATTTTTCCCTCTTCTGTAGTCAAATATTCAGTCCAATTCGCAGTTTAATACCACATTTTAAGCATTTTGTTGTACCATTTCAAATAAATAAAAAAAGGACCTGTTGATTCTGCCAGAAATCTTGTCAGCTGAAACCTTTCTGTGATCGCTGCACTGTTATTCCCTTCTTCTTCTTTTTTTTTGCCGACTATGCTAATAACAAAAAGGAGGGGGTAAGTATTTTGTAATCCAGTCCTAGAGTGAAAATGCTGCTTCTCCATAGATTCAATGGAGTGAGCGAGTTGTCACCCTAGAACAGGAAGTGTGTTGCTGGCAGGATCTCTGGGTAAAATCCAAAAAACAGGAAGCTTTAAAAAAAAAAAAAAAAAATGCAACAATCACATCCAAGGATTGGCAGTGCAATATATTAGATTTTTGTTTGTGGTTTTAGATTACAATTTCCAAATTCCCAAAATGAAATCCAGGGACAGGGCCGCCATCAGGAATTTTGGGGCCCCTTACACAGCTTCAGGCATGGGCCCCCTGGAGCAGAGGAGAACCGGGGGGGTGCTGCCGCCGCAAATTGAGAAACGGGGGGTGCCTGCCACGAATTGAGAAGCGGGGGGGTGCTGCCGCCACAAATTGTTGAGGTCGGGGGGGGGCTTTGGGTGCTGACGAATAAAAAAAAAGGGAGGTTTCCATCCGGGGCCCTGGGGACCTCCGGGCCTCTGGTGACCTCTGGGCCCCTTACAAAGATAAAAAAAAATTTTTTTTTTATAAAAAATACATAAATACATACATACATAATACCATCCGGGGTTCCAGGCCTCTGGGGACCTCTGGGCCCCTTGCAATAAATAAATACATTTTTTTTTATTTTTTATAAAAAATACATAAAAAAGGGGGGTTACCCTCCGGGGGCCCTGGGGACCTCCGGGCCCCTTACAGGTGTACTGCCTGTACCCCCCTGATGGTGGCCCTGTCCAGGGACACTCTACCTACAATGCCCACTTCACTTTAAAGTGGTTTCTAAAGCCTTCAGGTTCTTACCTAAATACATTCTATGCATTAAGGTAAAAAAACATATGTGCTTGAGACCCCAACCCTCTTCCCCCTGTGTTGCTTTTGATGTGTGTGTGTGTGTGTGTATATATATAATTTAGTGCCTTGCAAAAGTATTCACCCCCTTGGCTTTTTACCTATGTTGTTACATTACAGCCTTTAGTTCAATGTTTTTATTAATCTGAATTATATGTGATAGATCAGAACACAGTCTAAGTTGGTGAAGTAAAATTAGAAAAATATATACATAAAACAATTTTTCAGAAATAAAAAAATTATAATTGGTATTCACCCCCTTTGTTATGAAGCCCATGAAAAGCTCTGGTGCAACCAATTACCATTAGAAGTCACATAATTAGTGAAATGATGTCCACCTTTGTGCAATCTAGCAATCTAAGTGTCACATGATCTGTCATTACACTTTTTGAAAGGCCCCAGAGGCTGCAACACCTAAGCAAGAGGCACCACTAACCAAACACTGCCATGAAGACCAAGGAACTCTCCAAACAAGTAAGGAACAATGTTGTTGAGAAGTACAAGTCAGGGTTAGGTTATAAAAAAATATCCAAATCTTTGATGATCCCTAGGAGCCCCATCAAATCTATCATAACCAAATGGAAAGAACATGGCACAACAGCAAACCTGCCAAGAGACGGCTGCACACCAAAACTCACGGACCGGGCAAGGAGGGCAATAATCAGAGAGGCAACACAGAGACCTAAGGTAACCCTGGAGGAGTTGCAGAGTTCCACAGCAGAGACTGGAGACATAGGACGACAATAAGCCGTACGCTCCATAGAGTTGGGCTCTATGTCAGAGTGACCAGAAGAAAGCCATTACTTCCAGCAAAAAACAAAATGGCACGTTTTGAGTTTGCGAAAAGGCATGTGGGAGACTCCCAAAATATATGGAGGAAGGTGCTCTGGTCTGAGGAGACTAAAACTGAACTTTTTGGCCATCAAAGAAAACGCTATGTCTGGCGCAAATCCAACACATCACATCAACCAAAGAACACCATTCCCACAGTGAAACATGGTGGTGGCAGCATCATGCTGTGGGGATGTTTTTCAGGAGTCGGGACTGGAAAACTGGTCAGAGTTGAGGGAAAGGTGGATGGTGCTAAATACAGGGATATTCTTGAGCAAAACCTGTACCACTCTGTGTGTGATGTGAGACTAGGACGGAGGTTCACCTTCCAGCAGGACAATGACCCTAAACATGCTGCTAAAGCAACACTTGAGTGGTTTAAGGGGAAACATGTTAATGTGTTGGAATGGCCTAGTCAAAGACCAGACCTCAATCCACTAGAAAATCTGTGGTCAGACTTAAAGATTGCTGTTCACAAGCGCAACCCATCCAACTTGAAGGAGCTGGAGCAGTTTTGCAAGGAGGAATGGGCAAAAATCCCAGTGGTAAGATGTGGCAAGCTCATAGAGACTTATCCAAAGCGACTTGGAGCTGTGATAGCCGCAAAAGGTGGCTCTACAAATTATTGACTTTAGGGGGGTGAATAGTTATGCACATTGACTTTTTCTGTTATTTTGTCCTATTTGTTTGCTTCACAGTAAAAAAAAAAAAGAAAACATCTTCAAAGTTTTGTGGGCATGTTCTGTAAATTAAATGATGGAACTCCTCAAACAATCCATGTTAATTCCAGGTTGTGAGGCAACAAAACACGAAAAATGCCAAGGGGGGTGAATACTTTTGCAAGGCACTGTGTGTGTATGTATATATATATATATATATATATATATATATATATATATGTAGCGCCCTGCTCCCAATGAGTGTGTGCTATATGTTAAATTATAGTTATCTGAGCAATAGTTTGGCTCAGAGGGATTGTGTTTATAAATTGCACTCTGTTTCAGTTCAGCTGGTTGTGCGATTTCCCTCCTGACAGTGGGTGTCACTACCACCGCTGGTCAGGATTGGAAAGGCTACAGGCTGGACGTATTGGGTACCTCTTTCCTAGCAAGCAGCCCAGGGGGTGTGGTGAACCCGCTGTGCATGCTGGGAGGGGGTATTTAAGTAACAGAAGCCATTAGGGCAAGAGAAGATTTTGGGGTCGTGTCTTCGGTCCCCACCTGAGGGCCTTCATGGCCTTAGGGAAGTATTGTCAGTTTCCGCCTCGGGCCACGTTGGCCTGAGGCTTTGTTACTGACGGGTAGGCCCAGGAGTTGCTGGGGCCTACTGATCCAGGGATGGTCCTGTGCAGGGCCAGCCTGGAAATAAAATCCAGCCCTGGAAAAAATTTCATACCAGCCCCACAGCATTATTATACCAGCATAACGTCATTATTTTCTTGTTCATGAAAGGGAAAATCATACATTTTAAAGCACATTTGAAGAGTGTATTGTATATAGATAAGACAGATATGAAAGCACACAGGGCTTTATATATATATAAAACGCAAATTCCAGTTAAAAGTGGTAAAAGTGGTCAATCATCAAGGGGGACCCCAGGAACTCAGGGGGACCACCTTCCGCAGAAAGAATACACTAAGGTAAGGGGGGGTGGGTTACTGATATAGGGGGGAAACCTTTATATCAATGCCCCCTTAAATTATCGTATTCACTCCCCCCTTACATCAGTGACCCCCCCCCTCAGACTGGCCCAGCGGTGCTGTCACTGACCTCCTCTCAGGTACACCGTGTAGGGCTCAGTCAGTCGGCTCCAGCTCGGTGGCTCTGGTTTTATCCAATAGTCTCCTTTCCACAGTCCCCACACATCTGACTTCTCCCATGACCCCCATCCCGGCGGTGCTCCCACTCTTGACTCCTCTCCAAACTCCCTCAGAGACTGCAGACATGATACAGGAGATGGTCAGAGGCTGCAGACATGATACAAGAGCTCAATGCAGCCCCAGCAGTACCCATCAAATGCATCCTCATCAGTGCCCATCAAATGCAGCCTCACTGTGCCCATCAAATGCAGCCTCACTGTGCCCATCAAATGCAGCCTCACTATGCCCATCAAATGCAGCCTCACTGTGCCCATCAATGCAGCCTCACTGTGCCCATCAATGCAGCCTCCCTGTGCCCACCATTGCAGCCTCACTGTGCCCACAATTGCAGCCTCACTGTGCCCACCATTGCAGCCTCACTGTGCCCACCATTGCAGCCTCACTGTGCTCATCAAATGCAGCTTTACTGTGCCCATCAAATGCAGCTTTACTGTGCCCATCATTGTAGCCTCACTGTGCCCGTCATCGCAGCCTCACTATGCTCATCAAATGCAGCTTTACTGTGCCCGTGAATGCAGTCTCTCCTATGCCCCATGTCCCAGTCTGCAGTCCCTGTCTGTGGGAAGGTGTGTTGTTGATGCTCGGTACGGTACCTTCCATGCCAGCAGGATATCCATGATCGCCATCAGCAGGCAGGGTCTGTTCTCATTTTGGATGGGGACAGTGCTACTTCCAGAGGATCTGTTTGCTGTGAGATGGAGTGGTCCCTGGCCACCTGCACCTTCAGCCGTCCTCAATTTCTGGCCCCAGTCAGCGTGTCCTCTGGTCCTGGAGAGAAGGGGGAGCGGAGAGCACTGGCGGGGTTGGAGAGCACATGGGTGGGGGCAAAGAGCAGGGGGGAGTGGAGATCACAGGGGTGGGGAGCGGAGAGCGCTAGGGGGGCTTGAGAGCACTGGGGGGGAGCCAAAAAGAACAGGGGTGGAGAGCACGGGAGGCTGAGAGGGGGGGCTGGAGAGCACTGAGGGGGCTAACAGTGTGGGAGGTAAAGAGCACTGGGGGGGGAATCTTGAGAGCACTGGGGGGGAGAAAGAACAGGGGTGGAGAGCACTGGGCGGTACAAAGAGCAGGGGGGAGTGGAGAGCACTGGGGGTGGAGAGCAATGGGGGGAGCTTGAGAGCACCAGTGGGGGCCAGAAAAAATGGGTGGAAAGTACGGGGGGCTGGAGAGCACGATGGGGGGTGGAGAGCACTGGCGGGGTTGGAGAGCACATGGGTGGGGGCAAAAAGAACAGGGGTGGGGAGCACGGGGGGCTGGAGAGCACTGGGGTGGGGGCTGGAGAGTGATGGGGAGAGCTGGAGAGCACTGGGGTGGGGGCTGGAGAGTGATGGGGAGAGCTGGAGAGCACTGGGGGGGGAGAAAGAACAGGGGTGGGGAGCACTGGGGGGAGTGGAGAGTACTGGGGAGGGAGAACAGGGGTGGGGAGCACTGGGGGGAGTGGAGAGTACTGGGGAGGGAGAACAGGGGTGGGGAGCACTGAGGGGAGTGGAAAGTACTGGGGAGGGAGAACAGGGGTGGAGAGCACTGGGGGGAGTGGAGAGTACTGGGGGGGAGAACAGGGGTGCGGAGCACTGGGGGGAGTGGAGAGTACTGGGGAGGGAGAACAGGGGTGGGGAGCACTGGGGGGAGTGGAGAGTATTGGGGAGGGAGAACAGGGGTGGAGAGCACTGGGGGGAGTGGAGAGTACTGGGGGGGGAGAACAGGGGTGGAGAGCACTGGAATGGTGGCTGGAGAGCAGGGGGGCAGAAAGAACAGAGGTGGAGAGAACTGTGGGGGGGCTGGAGAGTGTGGCGAGGGAGGAGAGCACTGGGGGGGGAGCCACAAGGAGAACTAGGAGGGGCCAGCAAAAGAAGTTGGATAGGAGGAGAAGCAGGGGGGCCGCATATAGAGGAAATTAGCTTTCTATATTCCTCCATACAGCCGCGGAATGCTTGATTTCCCCCCCCCCCTTCTGCAAGCATTCAGTGGCTGTATGGAGGAATATAGAAAGCTCATTTCCTCTATATGCGGCCCCCCTGCTTCTCCTCCTATCCAGGCACACTGCGGGCTGTACGGCGGGCATCTCCTATAGTGCTCCCTGTCCCCTGTCTCCTGTTTATCATGGAGCTGACCTGGCTGGATCTGTGTTCGGCGGTGACGCTGTAACACGGTCCCGCCCCCCTAGACCGGCTCCTGTGATAGGCTGAACGCTGACTCTATCTACTATCACACGAGCCGGTCTAGGGGGGCGGGACCGTGTTACAGCGTCACCGCCGAACACAGATCCAGCCAGGTCAGCTCCGTGATAAACAGGAGAGGGAGACAGGGAGAACTGCAGCCGCAAATGAAACCGGCCCCAGGACAGGCGGCCTACCGGGAAATCTCCCGTTATCCCGGTAGGCCAGTCCGGCCCTGGTCCTGTGTCGCCTTGCCTGCTGGAAGGGACCAAGCAATTGAGGACTCAATTGGAGGATGCACCCAGATCCTGATCTACTTCACAGTGCTGCCGGAACGGCTGAAAGATTCTAATACTGAGTTGTATTCTTCATTCAGAAGGTAACTAAGTAAAGGTTATTCCAAGTCTGTGGCAGGGACTGTTCTAATTACACCAAGTCTGTGGCAGAGACTATACGTGATCGAGCTGTACATCGGCTGCTAGGCCAGTGAGATTGGGCTTATCCGATGTGGAGGCAGTTATTACTCTGGAGCTAGGAGAATTCTTATGAGTTGCAATTAAGGTACCTGAGTCCTCCCCATCCCTTCATCCCCTCTGTTGGAAACTTTATTTCAAATAAACCCTTGAAAGAGACTTTGTGTTGGTGCAAACTTCTTCTAGACAACTCTTCAAGGAAAACCCCTGAGACAAGCATACGGAACAGTGAGGTAACGTGCCAGGCCCAAAATTAAACCAGCGGCCCTTACGGGGGTATTGATATATATATATATATATATATATATATATATATATATATATTATGATTTTTATTCAGACTTTATTGTACATGGAAGAATCTGTTTAGACATTTGACTTAGAAACAGACATCAAGTTTGTTTGAGGGGATACTTTAAAAAAAAATTCTGTTGGACACAATGGGAACAATTAACTATTGTATTTCAGTTGAGCTTGTTTTTGTTTTTTTTGTTTTTTTTTACATAGATGACCTATGGCATGTTTGATACCATAGTGTCATCTTGAGATTGAATTGGAAAATGTTTCCCCCATTGAAACTCAGTAATGCGAAAGGGGTCCACACCCAAGTGGGGATGGTAAATTTTCCAAATAAAAGGTCATCAGTTATAAGCTGACAGGAGAACTCCATAATGACTTAACACCAAGGAAGAAACTATACCTTAAGACTCTACTCCATAATGACTTAACACCAAGGAAGAAACTATACCTTAAGACTCTTTCGCCTGATCTCCAGCAACTGCTTATAGATTAAGCCTGGGCACTCGTTGCCTACGGAGATCGTGAACCCACTGTAAGCTGAGTTAAGTAGCTTTTAAGCATATTTCTACTGTTTACAGACATTGGGCTGCTTATTTGTTAGGAAGTAGGTAGCATTTTGCTTGTTATAGGTATATCTGTCAGTCTTGTATTGTATTCCTATAATTGCAATAGAAAAGAAGCCAAAAAAGGAAAAAGTACCCTCCTGGTACTAGTGGAACTTTATGGGCAAACTTTTACACACAAAAAGATTTATAAAATATGAAATGTATTAATATTTAAACATTTAAAAAAGTTGAGGTGGTGTGACATAACACCCAATGTTATACATAAATACAGCATATACAGTATATGATGCCAGGCTCCAACATGGAGCTATATATATTTGAAGAAAAAACATCTCTCTCGTAGCCCAGACGCATTTCTGGAATTAGGTAAGTATCCCTTCTTCAGGGGCAGGGAGAAGTAGATATCAACAAATACTCTGAAAAAGAATAAGCATGTAGTTTCAATGAGTGAGTCATGTGGAGGCGTTTTTTTGTTTTTTACGTCAAACATATGGAACATGACAGCCATGACAAAAGCATGCAAATATGTACATACCGGTGCTGTATCAAGAAACAAATTATTCTTGGATTATATAAAAGGAGATTTACAAAAAGTGGAGAAAGAACTCTCCGTCCTTTGAGGAAAATGATTGAACAGCTCCTCGATGTTGGGATGTTGGCAACAAAGCAATGAGAATCTTTCTCTTCTCTAAGGTGGTTTTCTCCCCTATATCTATAATTGCAATAGGTTTGTATGTACAGCTTTTTTCATTTAGTAAGAACACATTGATACACTGCAGAGGTCTAAGCTTCCTTGCTTATAATGCAAAGCAACCTTAATAGATGAAAGCAAAACACCCCCTTATCCTTACCTGAGCCCCATCACGATCCAGCGCTGTGCATGAAAGCAGCTCATGGATATGCCATGTGAGAAGGGACAGAGGCTCTCCCGCCCCTGTCCCTTCTCACATGACAGATTCATAGCAGTCGGAGTCAATGGCTGTCAATCAAACTCTGTGACGAGTGAGCAGAGGGCAGGGCCATGCCCCACTGTCTGTGTCTGTGGACACAGATAGGTTCCCTCGGGATCGAGCCACACTGGCTGAAAAGGAGGAGCCACAGCGGCAGCGGGAGACCTAAGAAGAATAGGATCAGGGATGCTCTGTGCAAGACCATTGCCCAGAGCAGGTAAGTGTGACATGTTTGCTTTTAATAATAAAAAAAAAAAAAAAAAAACTGGGGCTTTACAAACACTTTAACTATACCCTCAAAATAATAATAATAATAATTGTAGCCATACCCACAAATAATTGCCCACAAACAATTGGTCAGAAACTTTCAGAATAAGAGGCAGACATTCAAGTTATGAAGTCAAACAGAGAATAGGCACCAAAATATGCATGAGTAGTTAGAGATGCCTTGAAGGCATTAAGAATAAAAAAAATGCAAATGAGTACAGTGGGGTCATTTTGGACTGGAGTCTGCTCCAGGGCCGGCGCTCCCGCTAGGCGAACTAGGCAGCCGCCTAGTGTCCCCTCCAGAGGACCGGTTCCCCCCAGGCTGGTGGTGGCCGGTGTGGTGCGGAGTGTAGACGACTTTTGCAGCTCCATTTGGCTGGCTGCTGGTGCAGAGTCTCTGGGCAGGGAGAAGGAGCAGGCAGACCCTCCCCAGAGCCAGGGACGACCGTGCAGCCATGTAAGCTCTCTGCCCGCCTCCCTCCCTGGGCGATGTGCAGCCATTGGAGGAGCAGGGCGGGTGGCATCGTGGACGGAGACAGCCAGGGTGGATTCACCCAGGTCCGGACTGGCCATAAGACACACGCCGGGCCACTTGTTCTGGAGGAGCCCAAAGCTCAGCTGCTCCTGCAGCCTGCCCTACTCACCCAGCCTCTCCGCGGCTGGCCGCCAGAGCCCGTGGATGGAACCGAGTGATCAGGTGATCTTTCATTAGGGAGGATCTGGAGGAGGTCTGCCGTGCATTAGCTGTGACTCACAGCCTATAGGAGACCCCATCTCCTGATCTTGGGACTGGTGACACAGACTGCCGCTGCTTGACATGTGGAGGGAGCTGGAAAAAAGTGCCAGTGACCCAAGTTAAGAACTTGTCAGGTGGTCCATATCAGGACCAGACATTATCACTGGTGAGTGACCCCCCACACTTGGCTGCACCCCCCTATCCAGTCCACCTGGCCCCATCCCTCCACCTGGCTGCACCCCCTCTCCTGCCCACCTGGCTGCACCCCCTCTCCTGTCCACCTAGCTTCATCCCTTCACCTGGCTGCACCCCCCTATCCTGTCCACCTGGCTTCATCCTCCCTCCACCTGGCTGGTCCCCCCTCTCCTATCAACCTGGCTCCATCCCGCCACCAGGCTGCACCCCCCTCTCCTGTCCACCTGGCTACATTCTCCCTCCACCTGGCTGCTGCCCCCTCTCCTGTCCACCTGGCTCCATCCCTCCACCTGGCTGCACCCCCCTCTCCTGTACACCTGGCTGCACCCCTCTCTCCCGTCCACCTGGGTCCATCCCTCCACCTGGCTGCACCCCCCTCTCCTGTCCATCTGGCTTCATCCCTCCACATGGAGTTCTGGTGCTAAAATTATTGAATTAATTTTGATGTTTTTTTTGGGGGGGGGCGCAAGTAACTGGACTGCCCTAGAGCGCAAAATAGTGTAGCACTGGCCCTGGTCTGCTCAATGTACAATGTGTATGCTACACCGCCAAGCTGCCAGGGACATGTGTTTTCCAGTGTCAGACATCTCCAAACAGGGACTGTACTTAGGAAAGAGAGACATATGGCAACCATATTTTAGATGACAATTATTTACCTGATGTAGTAGATACTTGCTGAAAAAGTTAAGTTCGTTTTTGTGTAGCACCACCCCCGAAGGAGCCGCTTGGTGATTTTGGGTTCCCTGTTCTACGCCTCAACTCCAAGAATGGCCTCAAACCTTCTGGCACACCTGGTTAGATATAAAATTACTGCAAACACTTTCAAGAATGCAAGTAAAGAAAACCATAATCCTGGCTGTGGATTGATACCAGAAACGCAGACACAACTGGTAGTGATAAATGAGCTGAATATATTCTCACAAAAAGAATACCTGGAAACTTACAGCACTGTTGAACCTTGCTGCAGAGTATCAATACAATAGAAATGACAATCTCTAATATTTTAGCAACTATAAAAATAGAAAACAAAGCATAATAATCTATATGTCCATGGCACAGGTGCTGAGAGGGAGGAGAGAAAGTCTATCAACTTCTCAGCTCCTTCTGGGCCCCAAACACCATTGAAATTAACAACGCAAAAAAAAAGAAATGGGTTAACAGGTACAGTAAGCACAGTTCTGTAACGTTACAAGTCCTGAGTAGAAGAGTACTAGTGTCTTCTGCTAACAAACATTGGGGGTCTTTGTGACGAGAGTAGCTTTAATCAAACAAAGTGAGACAGTAATCCTCTAGGAAATCCCGTCAGGTAGTGGTTTGTAAGAACGGAATGGCTAAAAGTGGCAGCTCCAAACAAGCATCCTCTGACAGTAGAAAGGGGAATAGGTGTCTGCATGCAGTGTCAGTACTGTGTTAAAAAGGATGTTGGGTTTGCACCTGCTCACCAGTCCTCTGTGTGATGACACAACGATATTCAAGGTACTGGTTCAGACTCCTAGCGATGTTGTAAGGCTCCAGATCACCTCCTGTCGGCCATCAGGATGGCTGGTAGCCGAGCTGGCAGGGTGATCGGACAATGGTCAACCGGACACCTGGATGGGTCTTGTCATCCTTGACGTGGTATGGGTTGTCTCTGCTGGGTGGCACTGGATTGCGGAGCAGGGTCCCTGGGCTGAACGGTGGCGATCCGTGTGGGTGTCACTGTTCCTGGCTCCTCTCTGCCATCCTCTCTCCTCAGTCTCCTGGCAGCATTCTCGGGAAAAGTGTGCCTCTCTCTCTCAGATGCTGATACACAGTGTGGCTCTCTCTCAGGCGGAGTTCCACCACACAGACCCGTCGCCTCACCACACCTTTCCTCTTTCTCCTCACGGTAACTCTCCTGGTAGTCTCCAGAGTATCGTGGCTTTCTCCCCCTCTGTTACGGCGCACAGTCCCTGGTGTCAGCGTGTGTCTCTCCCCTCACTCTAGCACCTCACTCTCCTCAGCCTCCTTTACCGGGCTCTAGGTTATCCCTCCTCCTCTTTTTTTAGGCATGCTTAGGATTGTAGTTTATGCCCCATTTAATCCTATGGGCTGCATGGTCTCTGGGACTTCATGTCCCACAATGCTCCCCTCTTGGCTGCTGATTGGTCCCTCACCACAGCCAACAGAGAGGCAGGAGAAACAGAGCGGGCAGCGATCCCTGCGAGCACCGCTCTGTCCTCTTCCCGCATGCGCTGTTTGACAGAAGAAGGGGGGCAAGCAGGGGACATGTACTGACAACCCACGCTCGCTTCTCCCCTTGTCTCAGCGTTGCTCTGTCTCTCGAATGCTGGCAGGGGGGGGGAGAAAACCCGCAGCGCAGCCACTCTGGTCCCCTGAGGAGTCTCCCTGCTCTCTAAGCTGACAGGAGGCGTGGGGGGGGGGGAGAGAACCTGCAGCTGCTTGCTGTGTTTGCTGTGTGGGGGGGGGGTTAAAGAATGTGGGCAGTGGTGGCGGCTGGCACCCCGGCACTGGATAGTGCTAAATACAGGGATATTCTTGAGCAAAACCTGTACCACTCTGTGTGTGATTTGAGGCTAGAACAATGACCCCAAACATTTGTAGTTCAGTTTTTTTGCTCTACTTATAGTACAGCTTATTTCACAGTTGTATCTCTGTCTTTCTATTACACTGTAGAGGATGTGGTTCTTTGTACAGTCCCAGGAAGATTTACTAGCAGCTTATGCATGCTTCCTTCTGAGCTTCAAAATGGAAATAAAAGAAGCAATGTTGCCTAGAAATCCCATAGGCTTTGTAATGGTCCTTGTTCTGCAGTTATTGTCACATCTATAATTATATTTCAATTACAGCCTGACGCTTGAGTTAAGAATTGTTCTAGTTGAGTCATCCTTGGTAGTTAACATCTGTTAACCAATAATGCGTATATTATGTGTAATCTACTCCTATTTAAAAGCTCTGGAATTATGTTATTGGAAATCAGGTCCCAACATGCCTCATAATAATGACACCAGGGACGAATTTAGATTTTTGAAGCATGTACAGTGGGTATAGAAAGGAACCATACTCCTTTTTGAAATAATCACATTTTGTTGCTTTGCAGCCTGAAATGAAGACAGACACAGTTTTTGTTTTATCCAGCTGTATTTACTCAGTGCAACTTATAACATCGAAGTGAAAGATATAACATATATAGATATAAGATATATGTCAGAAAAAAAATCAAAAACAGAATCACTGAGTTGGAAAAAGGATCACCCCCCTCCTGAAACTTAATAGTAAACTCAATCAGGTGTAGCTAATCTTCTCAATGGCACACAAAGCCATTTGACTTTCAACTTTGGTCAGCTGTGGTCATTTTGCTTAGCTCAGAATGAAAAGAGTTTTCCTGGAGCATTTCAGTCCCCAGTAGTGCAACCGAAGCATACAATCAACTATGGGTGCCAAGGTACTGTCAAAATATCTCTGGGATAAAGTTGTGGACAAGCACAGGTACCCAACCAGTGTCCCGCTGAGCCCTTTGATGTGGCCCTCATTGTGGCCACACACTGGTTACCAAATCACTTAAGTAGCCCTCGCTCTTAAAAAGTTTAAGCACCCCTGGTGTAGATGAATGATCAAGATCATATCTATGCTGAGTAAGCACCATGGGTTTTCTGATGATTTAATCTGTTCTGTTATCCCTCGAGGCCCTGTTAGTTGGCTCGGGTCGATTGGGTGCATATTGTTGTGGCAGATATCATTTGTTTTTAATGTTGGCTGACTTTATCATGAAATCTTCCCGACCAATTATATCCCTCCCCCAATCTCCTGTAGCACTACCCCCTTAGGTTGCTGAGTATTCTGGATAACCAGTTCACTACAGGAGCCCTGAGCAGAGTGTTGCCCCTGCTGACACCACCAAACTACCTTGGTTAGGTACACAATGATGAGATACATGTTTAACTTATATTAATGTCATGGAAATTACAAAACAGGCAAAAGAAAACAATTGGCTGAGTCTTGCAAATGGCAAAACGGCAATGAGAAAAGGCAATATAACACAATACAGTACCACTTTAAGCCACTCCCACCCATCCTGCAGGACTGAAGAATTTAACGTTGGCTTTCAAAAAATTTCTCCAAGTGAGCAAATTAAATAATAAGAAAAAAACAAACACAGGGCTAGCTCACTTGCGGGCTCTCAGTGAGAAGAGGCAAGGTTTAACTCTCAGGAATTTAGGCAAGTACATCTTGCAGAAGGTACCCTAAACACGTGAAGAACTCTTCTGCTGGCTAGTTGGGGCACATACATTGGTGCACAATAAGAATGTAGTCTCTTTTAAGAAAACAGGGCTACCCAAGGGATACAGTGCCTTGCAAAAGTATTCACCTCCTTAGCTTTTTACCTATTTTGTTAGATTACAGCCTTTAGTTCAATGTTTTTTTAATCTGAATTATATGTGATGGATCAGAACACAATAGTCTAAGTTGGTGAAGTAAAATTAGAAAAATATATACATAAAACTATTTTCCAGAAATAAAAAAATGATAATTGGCATGTGCGTATGTATTCACCCCCTTTTGTTATGAAGCCCATAAAAAGCTCTGATGCAACCAATTACCTTCAGAAGTCACATAATTAGTGAAATTATGTCCACCTTTGTGCAATCTAAGTGTCACATGATCTGTCATTACATATACACATTTTTTTGAAAGGCCCCAGAGGCTGCAACACCTAAGCAAGAGGCACCACTAACCAAACCCTGCCATGAAGACCAAGGAACTCTCCAAACAAGTAAGGAACAATGTTGTTGAGAAGTACAAGTCAGGGTTAGGTTATAAAAAAAATATCCAAATCTTTGATGATCCCTAGGAGCACCATCAAATCTATCATAACCGAATGGAAAGAACATGGCACAACAGCAAACCTGCCAAGAGACGGCCGCACACCAAAACTCACAGACCGGGCAAGGAGGGCATTAATCAGAGAGGCAGCACAGAGACCTAAGGTAACCCTGGAGGAGCTGCAGAGTTCCACAGCAGAGACTGGAGTTTCTGTACATAGGACGACAATAAGCCGTACGCTCCATAGAGTTGGGCTTTATGCAGAGTGGCCAGAAGAAAGCCATTCATTTCAGCAAAAAACAAAATGGCACGTTTTGAGTTTGCGAAAAGGCATGTGAGAAACTCCAAAAAATATATGGAGGAAGGTGCTCTGGTCTGATGAGACTAAAATTGAACTTTTTGGCCATCAAAGAAAACTCTATGTCTGGCGCAAACCGAACACATCACATCACCAAAAGAACACCATTCCCACAGTGAAACATGGTGGTGGCAGCATCATTCTGTGGGGATGTTTTTTCAGCAGTCGGGACTGGGAACCTGTCAGAGTTGAGGGAAAGATGGATAGTGCTAAATACAGGGATATTCTTGAGCAAAACCTGTAACACTCTGTGTGTGATTTGAGGCTAGGACGGAGGTTCATTTTCCAGCAGGACAATGACCCCAAACACACTGCTAAAGCAACACTTGAGTGGTTTAAGGGGAAAAATGTAGATGTGTTGGAATGTCCTAGTCAAAGCCCAGACCTCAATCCAATAAAAAATCTGTGGTCAGACTTAAAGATTGCTGTTCACACGCGCAAACCATCCAACTTGAACGAGCTGGAGCAGAGATGGGGACTTGGAGCTGTGATAGCCGCAAAAGGTGGCTCTACAAAGTATTGACTTTAGGGGGGTGAATAGTTATGCCCATTTACTTTTTCTGGTTTTTTTTGTCCTATTTGTTTGCTTCACAATAATAAAATAAAAAAAACCTCTTCAAAGTTGTGGGCATGTTCTGTAAATTAAATGATGCAAATCCTCAAACAATCCATGTTAATTCCAGGTTGTGAGGCAACAACTTTTTTCGTGTTTTGTTGGCTCACAACCAGTGCCTTGCAAAAGTATTCACCATACTTTTGCAGGGCACTGGTTGTGAGCCAACAAAACATGAAAAAAGTTGTTCATCCAGCCACATATCTTGTGAGGGGATAACTTTCTGTACTGTCTCTGTTGCATTAGGGATGTACTGATACAATTTTTCTTACGAGTACAAGTATATTGTATATCATGCGAGGGGAATAAAAAATGTGTTCCTGTTGCTGTATTTATCTCCTTTTATTGTTTATATGAAGTTCCACCAGCTCAGATTTCAAGCAGCCACAGATCAAATAAAATGGGAAGATAGTGGAGCGTCCAGAGCGGCAGAAAGTTTTCAACTTTTTCCAAACTAAATACAACTTATAAAGAAAAGAAGAAAGCTGAACTTCTGGATGGAAAGAGAATCTAGCGGAAGGGAGAGGCAGAACTGGAGGTGGTGTCAGCTCTCCAGTGAGATGAATCCTCTTGTTTATTTATATAGTTATAGCCCAGTACTGTCTTTCATTTAGATCTTTCTAAATGTTTCTTAAAGGAGCCACAAACTGTAATGTCATTGTACTATTGTTTTTTTTTTTTTTTTTTATAATTGTTTATTTTTATAACAAGTCACCCTCATATAGATATCATTTGTTTTATGGAGGATCAAGCTTAAAATGGCATGCAACTGTTTCAAGCTCCTTCATGCTTATCGTTGGAAAAACAACAAAGAGCTTGATGCATTAAAGACAGACAGCTTGCACACTGATTATTGCTTGAAAGTTTAACCTGTTGTCTACCGCCCACCGTCAAATGACGGCAGGCGGAAGACTCTCTCGTTTTGACAGGACGTCATATGATGTCCTTCCTTTAAAAGGAGCTAGGCGGCGTGCACCCGCCGCGTTGCTGGGGACCCGATGCGCATGCCCGGCGGCCGCGATGGCCGCCGGGCACCCGCGATTGCCCAGTAACCGAGCAGGAAAGTGGATCTGTGTGTGTAAACACACAGATCCACGTCCTGTGAGGGAGAGGAGATCGATGGTGTGTCCCTTGTACATAGGGACAACCATCGGTCACCTCCCCCAGTCAGTCCCCTCCCCCCACAGTTAGAACACATCTAGGAAACACATTTAACCCCTTCCTCGGCCCCTAGTGTTAACCCCTTCCCTGCCAGTCACATTTATACAGTAATCAATGCATTTTTATAGCAGGGATCGCTGTATAAATGTGAATGGTCCCAAAGATGTGTCAAAAGTGTCCGATCTGTCCGCCGCAATATCGCAGTCACAATAAAAATCGCAGATCACCGCCATTACTAGTAAAACAAAAATGCTATAAAACTATCCCCCTATTTTGTAGACGCTATAACTTTTGCGCAAACCAATCAATATACGCTTATTGCGATTTTTTTTTATTTTTATTTTTTTACCAAAAATATGTAGAAGAATACGTATCGGCTTAAACTGAGGAAAATTTTAATTAAAAAAAAATGGATATTTATTATAGCAAAAAGTAAAAAATATTGTGTTTTTTTTTTTCAAACTGGATGCTCTTCTTTTGTTTATAGCACAAAAAATAAAAACCGCAGAGGTGATCAAATACCACCAAAAGAAAGCTCTATTTGTGGGGAAAAAAAGGACGCAAATTTAGTTTGGGAGCCCCGTCGCACGACCGCGCAATTGCCGTTCAAAGTGTGACAGCGCTGAAAGCTGAAAAATGGCTTGGGCAGGAAGGGGGTTTTCATGCCCAGTAGGGAAGTGGTTAAAGTGAACTTCTAGTTTAAATAATAAAAAAAAAAAAAATGTTGCTCAGGGCTTGTAAATACATTCGGAGCTTAAACTTTGCTGTATCCACAGTGTAGCTATTTTTTTTTCTTTATGATGTTCGTGTTGTCAATCAAAATTTCCACAAGGTGGCAGTATCTTGTCTTAAAATGAATGGTACATTAGGTCAAAACTACACAGATATCAACCTGGAAGTTACATAATTTGCAACATATTTATTTTATTGTGCTACAAATTAGATCCAATATTAAGGGTGTAATACCAATAAAAAGTTTTCCAGCTAATTTAGGCCTAAGCAGGTATCACATGTCCAAGCACTGATTTTAGGCATCTGAATTGTTTAAGTTTTAGTCATACTTTAGTCAACTTAAATCTCCAGTCCATTTTAGTTGACCAAAATTGAATGGGTTTAGTTAAATTGTAATGCACTTTTTCTAGAATTGTCAAACTCATTATATACTCCTGGAGTAAAAATCGAATAACGTGTTATTATTTATGGTATTAAGGTTTGAACATGCACTACAGACACAGATTTAGCTATTGTGATATACAGTATAACGTCTTCATAAATAAAACCAGGTTTCATCAAAAAAAAAAAAAATATTGCTTTTTCACAAACAGAAGTGCAACTTTAACCACTTAAAGACCGCCCACTGCACATATACTGCGGCAGGGCGGCCCTATTGCGTGAAACGACATGCCTGTACGTTGTTTCGTGCACGAGACACTGCGGGCACACACGCTGCACAGCAGGGGGAGCCGATGCGCTGGTTCGGCGGCCGTGATGTCTGCTGGCCACCCGCGATTGCTCCTCAGAGAGGCAGAATGGGGATTGGCCAATGTAAATAAAGCAGGTCCCCGTTCTGTCAGGGAATTACAGTGTGATCGTCTATTCCTAGTGATCAGGAACAGTGATCTTTCCCAGTCAGTCCCATTCCCCCCCCCCCCCCCCCCCCACAGTTGAAAACACCTCCCCAGGCAACACTTCACCCCTTGATCGTGTTAACCCCTTCCCTGCCAGTGTCATTTATACAGTAATCAGTGGATATTTTTAGCTCTGATCACTGTAATAATGTCACCGGTCCCAAAAAAGTGTCAAAAGTGTCTGATCTGTCTGCCGCAATGTCGCAGTTCTGCTAAAAATCACTGATCACCGCCATTACTAGTTAAAAAAAAAATAATAATAAAAATGCAATAAATCTATCCCCTATTTTGAAGACGCTATAACTTTTGCAAACCAATCAATATACGCTTATTGCATTTTTTATTTTATTTTTTTAACCAAAAATATGTAGAATAATATATATCGGCCTAAACTGATGAATACATTTTTTATTTTATTTTTTCTATTGGATATGTATTATAGCAAAAAGTAAAAAATTATGTTTTTTTTTTCACAATCGTCGCGCTTTTTTTGTTTATAGCGCAAAAAAATAAAAACCGCAGAGGTTGACAAATACCACCAAAAGAAAGCTCTATTTGTGGGGGGAAAAAGGACATCAATTTTGTTCGGGAACAATGTCGCATGACCGCGCAATTGTCAGTTAAAGCGACACAGTGCCGTAGCGCAAAAAGATGGCCCGGTCATTAATGGGGTAAATCCTTCCAGGGCTGAAGTGGTTACGATTCGGAATGAAACGAACCGCACATGTCTAGATTAATGGTTGATAGTATATGCAGTACACCATATACAAGGGAACGTCAGGATTGAATAGACAAATCTTTGGCACACGGACAGTCAATGAACTTTGTGTAGCCATCAGACTCCATGCTTATGCACACTCACAAGGCATTGTGGATCACTTTATGAAAATACATTATTATAAGCCTGATCACCCTTCAGGAGGACACTCATCTGCTTATAGAAATTCTGCTTTTCCATGTAGTGATAATGTCCTAGCCTCATGTTGGGTAGATGACTGTATTATGCCCTTAACCCCCCAGGATCTAAAATAAATGACCAGCGGGGCAATACCAACATAACGCTTTGCCGCTTCCTAACCCCAAGGCCTTGGTACTCACCTCCTGTCCCAGTGGTGGGAGGTGACCCCAATGCTGACTCTATATGTTTACTACTACACATTACTGAGCTAGAAAGTGAGTTTTTTTTATTTTTATGTGGATATTCCTTTGCATTAAGAAATGGGTCTTCTACAGAGGAAAGAAACAAAACCTTTTTGTGTATGTATTACAGTCGCAGGTTACTAATTGCTGTGAATATAACATTATTATTTACAATAGTTTTTTTAATGTCTTTATGGGTTGGGGTTTACTGTTTGTATTTTTGTATACTCAAGTTTTTGTAACTGAAATAAATTAATCTGTAATAATTGTTGTGCAGCAACTTGTTAGGAGCCCTTTCTTTCTTTTTGCAGCCATATCAGAATATTTGTACTCCTTGCTGGCATGTCATAGTGTGCACTGTACACCCCCCCCCCCCATGTAAAAACATGAAAACCATATAAAGTTAAATGTTATAAAAACATGCAACAAGCAACTCTTGCCGCCCATGTAATTGTGTGTTTTTTTGTGATTGGGAAGTCTGGATGAAAGACCCATTTGATGGGACGTGAAAGGTTTAAAGGTTCATGCCAGATTAAATTTATTGGATGACTGGTCCCCTCATTTGCTCTGTGGGTCCTTCTGCTACCTGCTAAGTCACTGTAGTGAGGGAGTGGCCAAAGTTATTAACAACATTGTGTTGCATAAAAGCTATAATGGTTTTGGGTCAGTTTTATTTTTATTTTTTTAGAGGTTTTTATATAAAAATGTTGTTCTATGTTTTCCCCATTAGTTTATATACAATTTTTGTTTTACAAACAAGCACCATACAAGAGAAAGGACTACCAGAGCATTCTGGGTTAGCTTGACTGAAACCTCTGACTATGAGGGATGAGTCACTGCTGTAAAAACTGACTTGAGCTGCATAAACAATTAGCTTCTAGCACAATGTATTGGTAATGATGTGATTATGGAGTTGTAAAGCCTCATCTAGTTTTTGGAAAAATGTCTCCTCATTTATAGCATCTCTCACTGGAAATCTAAAGAGACTCACACCAGAAATGGCCTTATTAAATTTAAACCTAGACGTTTATCCCTCCCATTATAGAGTTATAGTCGCTAACATCCTCACAGCAGCTAGACTCACTATAACCAAATTATGGAAATCTACCCTAGCACCTAATTTATCAGATGTCATTCAGAGACTCAACACTCAGGCTCACTATTAGTTAATGTGAGCACACGAAAAAGGTTCTATAGCTAAATTCACAAAATATTGGAAAGAATGGACTACTCACCCTAGGGCAGTGATGGCAAACCTTGGCACGCCAGATGTTTTGGAACTACATTTCCCATGATGCTCACCTACACTGCAGAGTGCATGAGCATCATGGGAAATGTAGTTCCAAAACATCTGGGGTGCCAAGGTTTGCCATCACTGCCCTAGGGCCTCAAATTTTCTGAAGAATTCTAAGAACTATTGAATGTGCTCATGAAAGACTACGATAGAAAAATTAACATTAGATGGATGTATAAGATAACTTCCATATCATCCCCTCTCCCCTCCCCTTCCCTTCCCTTGCTTTGCTTGTTTATGTTTTGTTTTTTTTCCAATATTGAGTCATAATCCCATGTTTGCAGTATGATCCCATTGGGGTAAACAGGGATTTATATTTACCTGACTAAGCACTTGAACAATATCTAGATGGTTAAATATTATATTGTTTATGATAAGTAACGTTGGATGTCTGACACCTAACAGACACCTTGATAATAACGATAACAATGTCTGAATAAGAACTTGAAGTATTTTTGTTTATAATTTTTCTTGAAAAATTCAATAAAAATCTTTAAACCGTAAAAAAGGAAACAAGAGCTTCACCTACTATGTGGATTGAAGAATTGAAGACAGCAGAATATTAACCACTTGAGCCCCGGACCATTTTGTAGCTAAAGGACCAGGCCCCTTTTTGCGATTCGGCACTGCGTCACTTTAACTGACAATTGCGCGGTCGTGCGACGTGGCTCCCAAACAAAATTGACGTCCTTTTTTCCCCACAAATAGAGCTTTCTTTAGGTGGTATTTGATCACCTCTTCGGTTTTTATAAACAAAAATAGAGCGACAATTTTGAAAAAAAATGACATATTTTTTACTTTTTGCTATAATATAATATAATATCCCCAAAAAATATATAAAAAAAAACATTTTTTTTCCTTAGTTTAGGCCGATACGTATTTTTCTACATATTTTTGGTAAAAAAAATCGCAATAAGTGTTTATTGATTGGTTTGCGCAAAAGTTATAGCGTCTACAAAATAGGGGGTCGTTTTATGGAATTTTTATATAGAATTTTTTTTTTTACTAGTAATGGCGGCGATTAGCGATTTTTATCGTGACTGCGACATTATGGCGGACACATCTGACACTTTTGACACATTTTTGGGACCATTGTCATTTTAACAGCGATCAGTGCTATAAATATGCACTGATTACTGTGAAAATGACACTGGCAGTGAATGGGTTAACCTCTAGGTGGCGCTGTAGGGGTTAAGTGTGACCTAATGAGTGATTCTTACTGTAGGGGGGGCGTGGCTTGGCGTGTGACGTCACTGATCATCATTCCCTATGACAGGGAACAGACGATCACTGACATGCCACTAGGAAGGACGGGGAAAGGTTTGTTTACACTTACCTCTCCCCGTTCTTCAGCTCTGTGACCCGATCGCGGGACACCGACGGCGATCGGGTCCACGGGTCCCGCCTGCGCGGTCATGGAGCTTCGGACCGGGTCGCGAGCGCACCACCCACGGCTGGGTTCTTAAAGGGGACGTACCTGTACGCTCTTATGCCTGTCCGTGCCATTCTGTCTACGTTTATCGTCGTGCGGCGGTCCTTATGTGGTTAAAGTAGCATTTTTAAGGCAAACTTTTCATTTTTTATAGAATAAGGGAGGGTAATAACCCCTGTCAGGTTTTGTTTTGCCATCTGTGTCTCATTGAAAATGATCTGCCCCACTTTCATGTATGAATTGTATTGAACTGCACAAGGTTATTTTTGTTTTGTAGTATGCTGACGAAAAATTGTCGTTATTCGGAAATTCGGATGTATCCGAATTTCTAAATTACAGTAGTAACGAATTTAAACAAATCCGAAATAACGAAACAAAAATTTCAGACAAAATTTGAATAGTTTTCAAATTGTTTTCTAATCTAATATGAATTTCAGAAGAGAATAAAGTAGAATAGAAAATTAAAAGGAATAGGAAAGAATGGAATAGAAAATAAAAGAATAGAATATAAGAGTAAAACAGAGCATAATAGAAAATAAAAGAATAGAAAAAAAATTGAATAGTAAATAAAGGGATAGAATAGAAATTAAAAAGAATAGAATCAAATAAAAGGGAATAGAGTAGCACAGAACAAAATAGAATAGAAAATAAAGTAAACATAATAGAATAGAAAATAAAGGAATAGAATAAAAAGCATAGAATAAAATAGCAAAGAATATACCCAATTTCTGAAATTCAAATTTCAAATAGAATCAATTTGAATTTGAATAGAATAGAAACAAAAGAATAAAATAGAATAGAAAAAAAAACAATAGAATAGAATAAAATGGATCTTCTTTTGAAATTCGAATTTAGAATATGGTCGAATAGAATAAATTAGAATTTGAATAGAATATAAAATGAAATAATAGAAAAGAATAGAATAGAAAAAAAGAATAGAATAGAAAGAATATAACAATATAACCATCTTCCTCTTTTATAAAATAAAATGCAAAGAATATAACCTTCTTCAGAAATTCAATTTTCGAATAGAATAAATGCGAATGTAATAGAAAATAATAGAATATAATATAAAAGAAAAGAATAAAATATAAATTAAAAGAATAGAATAGAAAAGAAAAAAAACATAAGAATAGAATGGAGTAGAAAGAATATAACCATCTTCCAAAATTCGAGTTTTGAATAGAATAAATGGAATTCAAATTCGAATAGATTAAAATTTTCCAAATTCAGTCGAATTGAGTTCAATTCGACTGCATATAGATAATTCAATTAAATTTAAACTTGACTAAACAAAACTAATTCTGAAAACGTATTAAACAAATTTAACAAAACAAATTTTACTTTTGACTTTGGAGCGCTTTTCTGTGCGATTTTTGATCCTACTTCACATTCTATGGATCAAAGTTGCATCAAAGGTCACACCAAAGTAGTGCAGGCATCTTTTCAAAGTCACTGTGACTTTACGTCACAGCGATTTGAACAGATGCCATTGAAAAAAAGGGGTGCGACTTGTCTTGCAACTTTGATGTCCAAAGTCGTATGACAAATCGCACAAGTGTGAATGGAGCCTGATGGAAATTTTGCAACATGTTGATCAAATGATGTTGAGCAAGGACTGCCATACCCTGATCGAAATTGAGACAGACCTTGCTGAACCGGATGAATTTTCAATCAGTGTATGACCAGCTTATGTGAATAGTTCTTAGTACTCCATAAAGCACTAGAGAATATGTTTCTTACCTATAAATGAAAGACATTAATAACGTGTCCCTTGTTGTGTGCAGTACACAATCATGCTGGAACAGAAAAGGGCCTTCCTGAAAGTGTTAGCACAAGGTTGGAAGGGCACAATCCATTTTTTATTTATTATTCATTTATATTTCTATAGCACTTTTCTCCCTGGAGACTGAGTGCTTTATCTGCTGTTGGGACAGATGGCAAGGCAGCCTTCCTGGGAGCACCCAGTGGACTATTATACTGGGGCCAATTTTAGATAGGAGCCAATTAACCTATCAGAATGTCTTTGGAGTGTGGGAAGAAATAGGAGTACCCAGAGGAAATCCACACAGGCACAGGGAGAACATGCAAAATCCAACTGCTCCAATTCTCTAGCATTAACAGTACCCTTCACTTGAAAAAAACAAATCATCCAGAGGACGGTCCACGTACTTGTGGTTATATGTATGTGAATTATCAGAAAGGGGGAATCAAAAACATCTAACATTTTGATTTTCTTGATTATTTAAAGTATAACTCAAGGCTTTTTGAATACCGGACATGTTTTTATTGCTTAACCACTTGACCACTGGGCACTTAAACCCCCTTAATAACCAGACCAATTTTCAGCTTTCGGTGCTCTCACATTTTGAATGACAATTACTCAGTCATACAACACTGTACCCATATGAAATTTTTGTCCTTTTTTTCACACAAATAGAGCTTTCTTTTGGTGGTATTTAATCACCGTTGGGTTTTTTATTTTTTGCGCTATAAGAGAAAAAAGACTGAAAATTCTGTAAAAAAATGATTTTTTTTTTCGTTTCTGTTATAAAATTTAGCAAATTACTATTTTTTTCTTCATAAATTTTGGCCAAAATTTATACTGCTACATATCTTTGGTAAGAATAAGTACAAATTGGTGCATATTTTTTGGTCTTTGTGAAAGTTATAGAGTCCACAAGCTATGGTGCCAATACCTGAAAATTGATCACACCTGAAGTACTGACGGCCGATCTCATTTCTTGAGACCCTAGCATGCCAGAAAAGTACAAATACCCCCCAAATGACCCCTTTTTGGAAAGAAGACATTCCAAGGTATTTAGAAAGAGGCATTGTGAGTTTTTTGAAGTTGTAATTTTTTCCCACAATTCTTTGCAAAATCAAGATTCTTTTTTTTTCTTTTTTTTTTTTCACAAAATTGTCATGTTAGCAGGTTATTTCTCACACACAGCATATGCATACCACAAATTACACCCCAAAACACATTCTGCTATTCCTCCCGAGTATGGCGATACCACATGTGTGAGACTTTTACACAGCGTGGCCACATACAGAGGCCCAACATGCAGGGAGCACCTTCAGGCGTTCTGGAGCACCCAGGCCAATTCTGACATTTCTCTCCTACATGTAAAAATCATCATTTGTTTGCTAGAAAATTACATAGAACCCCAAAACATTATATATGTTTTTTTAGCAAAGACCTTAGAAAATATGATGGTGGTCGTTGCAACTTTTTATCGTATTTGCGCAGCAATTTTTTAACGCGTTTTTTACGGAAAAAAAATGTTTTGTGCTTAAAAAAAATAAACAGTAAAGTTAGCCCAATGTTTTTGCATAGTATGAAAGATGAAGTTACGCCGAGTAAATAGATACCTAACATGTCACCCTTAAAAATTGCACACGCTCGTGGAATGGCGCCAAACTTTGCTACTTAAAAATCCCCATAGGCAACGCTTTAAATATTTTTACTGGTTACATGTTTTGAGTTACAGAGGAGGTCTAGGGACAAAGTTATTGCTCTCGCGCTAACGTTCGCAACGATACCTCACATGTGTGGTTTGAAAACCGTTTTCATATGTGGGCGGGACTTATGCATGCGTTCGCTTCAGTATGCGAGCTCATGTTCATTTTACTTTATTTATTTTAGTTTGACATGTTTTTCCGCCCCAAAAATTTTTTTGATCACTTTTATACCTATTACAAGGAACGTAAACATCCCTTGTAATAGGAATATGGCATGACAGGTCCTCTTTACAGTGAGATATGGGGTCAATAAGACCCCACATCTCACCTCTAGGCTGGGAAGCCTGAAAAAAAAATCCTGGCTTCGATCGTAGCGGTGAGTCGGTAGAAACACCGGAGGGCGCCGGGAGGGGGGGGACATCCCCTCTCGCCTCCCGTAAGAATGATCAAGCAGTGGAACAGCCGCTATGATTGTTCTTATGGTGTAGGGAATCGCCAGATGGAAAAGCTAATATCTGAATGATGCCTGTAGCTGCTCCCATCATTCAGATATCCCCGCACAAAGTCAAGGACGTCATTTTACGGCCGGCGGGCGGGAAGTGGTTATTGCAGAGTATTGCAGGGTATTGCGGAGTATTGCAGGGTATTGCGGAGTATGGCAGGGCATTGCGGAGTATGGCAGGGCATTGCGGAGTATGGCAGGGCATTGCGGAGTATGGCAGGGTATTGCACGGGGTATTGCGCAGGGTATTGCAGAGTGTTGCGCAGGGTATTGCAAAGTATTGCGCAGGGTGTATTGTGCAGGGTATTGCAGAGTATTACGCAGGGTATTGCAGAGTATTACGCAGGGTATTGCAGAGTATTAGGCAGGGTATTGCAGAGTATTGCGCAGGGTATTGCAGAGTATTGCGCAGGGTATTGCAGAGTATTGCGCAGGGTATTGCAGAGTATTGCGCAGGGTATTGCAGAGTATTGGCAGGGTATTGCAGAATATTGCGCAGGGTATTGCGCAGAGTATTTTGCAGAGTATTGCGCAGGGTATTGCAGAGTATTGCGCAGGGTATTGCAGAGTATTGCGCAGGGTATTGCAGAGTATTTTGCAGAGTATTGCGCAGGGTATTGCAGAGTATTGCGCAGGGTATTGCAGAGTATTGCGCAGAGTATTGCAGAGTATTGCACAGGGTATTGCAGAGTATTGCACCAGGGTATTGCACAGGGATGGCTGAGCAGGGATGGATGGATGGCTGGATCTGTAACTGCAATTGTCACAGATCCAGCCCACAGTGCTGCTGCCATGATCCGCTCCCTACCCTCTCCTCTCACACTGTACCGATTGGTACAGAGAGGGGAGAGAGGAACCGGTCTGTTTACAAGTGATTGCTCCGTCTTTTGACGGAGCGATCACGTGGTAAACGGCCGCTATCAGCGGCGATTTACTGTGATTCGTGATGACTCAGAGGACCCGGCGGTCACGGAGATTCCCGTGTGCGCGCCCCAGGGGGCGCGCAGGAGCACGATTCTGGGAGGATGTTATATAACGTCCTCCCAGAGTTAAGCAACCACCTTGTCGACGTTATTTGTCGGCAGGTGGTTGTTAAGTGGTTAATCCCTTTACGCCGACCATACGCAAATATACGGCCCCACTGACAGGGCCGGGACAAGGGGTGGGCGGGACGGTCGGCTGCCCTGGGTGCACTGGTTCATTGTAGAGATGGGGGTGCCTTTCTTCTGTTACAAGGCTGACAAGAGTAGTGACCGAGGCAGTGATTTTGAGAAGTGAATGACTGCTGAGTGTACACAATATGGAGTGGATCAGTTTGGCATCTTTGCCCAGAGCGCTGGATGATCTTGTCCCGGCACTGCCCACTGGACTGGGCTTTTTTCCATCTGGCCGCATACTTGCGTATCTCCCTTTGTGCTGGGGGCGCGCCGTGCTCAAAAGGAGCCCCTGGCCCCTTATTAACACCCAATTCCCGGGTCACCTGATTGCTGTGATAGCCTCTGATTGGCTATCACAGTGATCAGTCTCTGTGAAGCCTGTCCCCGTGTTTTCTTTCGTTGTAAATGGAGGAGAGAGATACTTAGTATCTCTCTCTTCTTTTAGAGAAAAAATAAAATGTGTGTAAAAATGAATAAATAAATAATAAAAAATTAAATAAAAAAATACCTAGACCAAGGTTTAAACTCGATCAGTGCCAGGGTTAGTGTTTGGGTCAAGGTCAGGGTCAAAGATCAAGGTGAGGGACGGTATTTTTTATTTTTCAGTATTTTTGTATTAGTATCAGTGCCAGTTGGTATCAGTGGTGGGATAAAAAAAGCACACAGGTACTAACAACAACTAACATGCAAATATGTGGTATTGCTGCAATCGTTAGGAGCAGAATTTATTTTGGGTTGTTATTTGGTGGAAGGTTATGGTAGTAGCAAGAACTATACAGCTACATTAAATTATTATTATTTTTTTACTATTTTGGGCCATTTTTCCTTTGATAATAAAAATAAAAATCAGGAGATATCTATTACCATTTACAACCAAAAGAAAGCCCAATTCGTCCTAAAAAATGCGGTATAATCCACCTGGATGCACAAAGTAGTTGTGATGATATGTACAGTTTTACTAACACATGTCAAAGTTGTGCTTAGGCATTTAGGTTTGTTTAACCCTTAGGCGCAAAGGGGTTAATGTGGTTCTAAAGCTTTAAGGTTTTTCACAATAATGCATTAAGATGAAAAACCTTCTGTGATGCAAAATCCCCAACCCCCCCAGCCCCCCTTTTTATTTATCAGAGCCCGATCTGATCCAGCGATGTGCACAAGAGCTGCAGCTCTTATCACTGTCTCCCTCCTCCCTGGGCAGATTGATAGCAGCAGGAGCTATTGGCTCCCACTGCTGTCCATCAAATAATGTGCCAAGCGGAGGGGGTGGGGCTTAAAGGCTTTTCATGGGGGCACTTGTCGGAAAGGAGAAGGAGTCTGGAGCGCTGGCGGGGGAACTCTGGAAAAAGAGGATCGGGGCTGCTCAACCATTGCACAGAGCTGGTAAGTATATCATGTTTGTTATTTTAATAAAACTAAGCTTTAATGTTGCTTTAAATGGATCATTAGACGCAGGCAGACTTCTAAAGGACCAGATTCGGACAATAATATTATAAAATCATTCATCCTTTATTGATATCACAATTAAAATATATTTTTAAAAAAACAGTGTTCACAGTGAATTTACATATTTTAAAATGTCTCCATTATCATTAATGTTCTCCATACCCCCCACCCTTTACATATGATACCTAAATACTGTATACATTAGGGCTGCGGAAATTAACGATTAATTCCTCGATTAATCGTTAATTTCTTTGATCGTTCAAAATAATTTTGATCGGTACGATCCGCGGTTTGACCTCCGCTGTCTCGCCCATAGGCAAGGCCGCGACTTCGGCCTAGCTCCGGAGCGGCGGCCATCTTGGTACACCCGGCGGAGGCCTAGTCGCGGCGCGCTGACGTCATCATCACCCACCTGCTTGTGTCGTCTGCGGACGGGTCTGCCTGCTGTCGTTTCTGGTAAGAGCAGACAATCTTATACAGTGGGGGAGATGGGGGGAGATGTAGACATTACAGTGGGGGGAGATGTGGACATTACAGTATGGGGGCAGATGTGGACATTAAAGTATGGGGGCAGATGTGGACATTACAGTATGAGGGGAGATGTGGACATTACAGTATGGGGGGAGATGTGGACATTACAGTGGGGGGAGATGTGGACATTAAAGTATGGGGGCAGATGTGGACATTACAGTATGAGGGGAGATGTGGACATTACAGTATGGGGGGAGATGTGGACATTACAGTATGGGGGCAGATGTGGACATTACAGTATAGGGGGAGATGTGGACATTACAGTATGGGGGAGATGTGGACATTACAGTATGGGGGGAGATGTGGATATTACAGTGGGGGAGATGTGGGGAGATGTGGATATTACAGTATGGGGGAGATGTGGACATTACAGTATGGGGGGAGATGTGGACATTACAGTATGGGGGGGGGGAGATGTGGATATTACAGTGGGGGAGATGTGGACATTACAGTGGGGGAGATGTGGGGAGACGTTGATATTACAGTATTGGGGAGATTTGGACATTACAGTGGGGGGAGATGTGGACATTACAGTATGGGGGGAGATGTGGACATTACAGTATGGGGGGAGATGTGAACATTACAGTATGGGGGAGATGTGGACATTACAGTATGGGGGGAGATGTGGACATTACAGTATGGGGGCAGATGTGGATATTACAGTATGGGGGAGATGTGGACATTACAGTATGGGGGGAGATGTGGACATTACAGAATGGGGGAGATGTGGACATTACAGTATGGGGGCAGATGTGGATATTACAGTATGGGGGCAGATGTGGATATTACAGTGGGGGAGATGTGGACATTACAGTATGGGGGGAGATGTGGATATTACAGTATGGGGGCAGATGTGGATATTACAGTGGGGGAGATGTGGACATTACAGTATGGGGGGAGATGTGGACATTACAGTATGGGGGAGATGTGGATATTACAGTGGGGAGATGTGGACATTACAGTATGGGGGGAGATGTGGATATTACAGTATGGGGGAGATGTGGATATTACAGTGGGGAGATGTGGACATTACAGTATGGGGGGAGATGTGGACATTACAGTATGGGGGAGATGTGGATATTACAGTGGGGAGATGTGGACATTACAGTATGGGGGAGATGTGGATATTACAGTGGGGAGATGTGGACATTACAGTATGGGGGAGATGTGGATATTACAGTGGGGGAGATGTGGACATTACAGTATGGGGGGAGATGTGGACATTACAGTATGGGGGGAGATGTGGATATTACAGTGGGGAGATGTGGACATTACAGTATGGGGGAGATGTGGACATTACAGTATGGGGGGAGATGTGGACATTACAGTATGGGGGAGATGTGGGGAGATGTGGACATTACAGTATGGGGGGAGATGTGGACATTACAGTATGGGGGAGATGTGGACATTACAGTATGGGGGAGATGTGGACTTTACAGTATGGGGGAGATGTGGGGAGATGTGGACATTACAGTATGGGGAAGATGTGGACATTACAGTATGGGGGAGATGTGGATATTACAGTATGGGGGCAGATGTGGATATTACAGTGGGAGAGATGTGGACATTACAGTATGGGGGGAGATGTGGACATTACAGTATGGGGGGGGGGAGATGTGGACATTACAGTATGGGGGAGATGTGGACAATACAGTATGGGGGGAGATGTGGACATTACAGTATGGGGGGGGGAGATGTGGACATTACAGTATGGGGGAGATGTGGACATTACAGTATGGGGGGAGATGTGGACATTACAGTATGGGGAGAGATGTGGACATTACAGTATGGGGGAGATGTGGACATTACAGTTTAGGGGGAGATGTGGACATTACAGTATGGGGGGAGATGTGGACATTACAGTATGGGGGAGATGTGGACATTACAGTATGGGGGAGATGTGGACAATACAGTATGGGGGGAGATGTGGACATTACAGTATGGGGGGGGGAGATGTGGACATTACAGTATGGGGGAGATGTGGACATTACAGTATGGGGGGAGATGTGGACATTACAGTATGGGGAGAGATGTGGACATTACAGTATGGGGGAGATGTGGACATTACAGTATGGGGGAGATGTGGACATTACAGTATGGGGGGAGATGTGGACATTACAGTATGGGGGAGATGTGGACATTACAGTATGGGGGGAGATGTGGACATTACAGTATGGGGGAGATGTGGACATTACAGTATGGGGAGAGATGTAGATATTACAGTGGAAGAGATGTGGGGAGATGTGGACATTACAGTGTGGGGGGGGGGGGATTGTAAAAACAGTATGTGCGTTATAATTAATCGAAATTAGTCAGTTAATCAATTTTAAAAAAAATCGTTTAATCAAACACGAAAATTTTAACCAGTAACAGCCCTAGTATACATATATCTACATGGACATTATTCCTGAGAAAAGCTCAGAATTTCATGACTGCATAATTCTACTTTGTTGGAGGGGTGACAGGGTGGGATAGCCTCTTGATGTATTTCGTAGAACAAAATCCTGCTTCTTCAAAACAGATATTGAGACTAAATTCAAACTTTGATATAAATACATATAATAAACATGTAAACAGCTCAAACTATATCATATTTTAGTAATATCATTACATACATTGTGTGTGGTCAGCACTGGAGCATACACACTTAAAGGTATCCCTAGGGTGAGCATAGAGACACAGAGGAAATATAAGGCATATCACCTTCCAGGAATAACCATGGAATTCTTGTAACATATATGAAATCTATTAAAGGAAAAGGCCATAATGGGTCCACCTTTTCAATACCAAATCAATACAATTCCCACAGTTAAATAATTGATTATGATACCTTAACCACGGATGATATCATGCATAGTGTGAGGATCTGATAGTTGCCACAAAATATTTTGGGCAAGCAGTATCCTTATGTATAAATTGTTCGACTGAGATTAAATGAAACAAAACATGATACTGTTTGTTAATGGCCTTTAACAACATTGTAATTTACTTACATTAAAAATAACCAATATAACCCAACACCTACTTCGGTTGTATTAGCAGTATAGATTTCCTATCCTACTCACTCATATTATAGATGGGGCTATAGTTATGTTGTATTACCTCTAATGCCGCGTACACACGATCGGAAATTCCGGCAAGAAAAGTCCGATGTGAGCTTTTTGTCGGAAATTCCGACCGTGTGTAGGCCCTATCTGACTTTTTCTGTCGGAATTTCCGACAGCAAAAATTTGAGAGCTGGTTCTCAATTTTTCCAACAAGAAAATTTCTGTTTGGAAATTCGAAAAGTCTGTATGCATTTCCGACGCACAAAAAAACATGCATGCTCAGAATCAATTTGACGCATGCTCGGAATCATTGAACTTAATTTTTCTCGGCTCGTTGTAGTGTTGTACGTCACCGTATTCTTGACGATTGGAATTTCATGTGACCGTGTGTATGCAACACAAGTTTGAGCCAACATTCCATCGGAAAAAATCCACCGTTTTCTTGTCGGAATTTCCGATCGTGTGTACGCAGCATCAGAGTGTAAAACATGAGACAAGGCAGTGTTGCCAATAGTACCCAACCCATCAGTCGTACCCAACCCATTATTCCTTTGTAAAACAAAGAGTGGATTATCAAACAGTCAAGGATGTTAAATAAGGCCCTTTGTTGCACTCACCCCCAATGGGAAGGAATCCCACCTGCACATACACTTTATTGCCAAAAGTATTGGGACACCTGCCTTTACACGCACATTAACTTTAATGGCATCCCCAGTCTTAGTCCGTAGGGTTCAATATTGAGTTGGCCCACTGTCAGGGAAATGGCCGTATTGTGGGAAATTCCGCCAATAACCAACATGGTTGCGCCAGACGTGTCTCTGTGCACATGCGCAGCGCCGCAAACCAGGCGCGTGAATGCGCGCGCACGCCGTGACAATTGTAGGCACACCCCCCGGCCCATTTAAGCCTGCCTCTGACATCTCAGACTTGCTGGAGTATTGTCAGCTTCCTGTGCCTGAATACCTTGAGACCTCTGGCTTGACCTGTGATCCTGATTATCTCCTCGCTCTGACCTTTGCTTGGCTGACTATTCTTCAATCCACAGCCCTCTGTTTATGACCCAGCTTGCTCCTGTTTGCTCTTGGACTGTCTCTTGGTATATGACCTCTGGCCTGGGAACCCTGCTCCTGGTTTATCCTGCAACTGCTTGCTAAGGACTTCTTCTTGCACGGCTACTGACGTCGCTGCCCAGCGCACCCCAGCCACGTCCTGCTTACCAGCCTGTTTGCAGCATTACTGGCAACCCATGCACCTTTGGGCACTGTATCCCCTGCATCACTCCCAGGGGGAGCGCTGCACTCAGCCGCAAGGGGCGCCCTCTCTGCCACTCGGCCTCACATCAGAGACTTGACACCCACCCTTTGCAGCTTTAACCAACTTTCTTTATTTTACAAAAATTCAGTAGCAGCCCCCCCCCCCCCCCCCCACAATAGCAGTCAATTCTGCTATGGGGCAGAAAGTGAAGGGAAATCTCCACAATGGGACACAGATGGCAGAACTAAACCTGATAGGGGTTTTCTTGTGAAATAAAAACCTGATAGGGATGATAACCCTCCCTTGTGCTATTGAAAATGGAAATAAAAGAAAAAAATTGCCTATAGTTCTAATTTAATTCAAATGAAAAAAAAACCTATTCATTGAAAAATTCATACCTTTCAACAACTGGAATACAACTGTAACGCACAGACCCCTCTGTCTTTACCTGCATTTAATTAGGCTCCTCGCAGGCAGAGAGAGGCAAACCGCACCACAAGCCCGTACCCTCCTGTGTGAGGAGGTTGAGCGGTGTTAGTTTTCGGGCCTGCCTGCGGCTGGAGTTGAATCCTCCCGAGAATGATTCTCACCTCTATCTTGAATAGATGCGAGTCTTTATTTCTCCCCAGTAATGCAACTGTCCACACCAACTAAAAGTCCAACTTCTATATTTATTTCACACTGGATAATAAATAGTCTCTTTAACAGCAGACAGGTTGGAACAAGACACAGGACAGCATAGGTGGGAGGAGGTCCAGGCACAAACTCTAATGATTTCCTCGAACTGTTCAGGTTTCACAAACAGTTTTGGCGCATGATCTCTGCCACAGACCGTGAGGTTGATCTCTGCCACAGACCTGGTGAATAAAAGTCACTGCCACTGACTTAGAGAACTACCTTCTTGAAGGTAAAGGAGAAAACCATCCCTCCGGAGAGTTACCAGAGGCCCTCACCGTCACCACGACTCTGCGCTGGGTCTTCGGAAAGGGTTACCTCCCTGGCCTCCTCATCTCAGATACGGGTCCCCTCGCAAGGCGGCACCCTGGGAGCTCTCGATCCCTGGCGGACCCCAGCCGAAGGTTGCTGGGCCCCGGGCCTTCAAAAATAGTACCTCACCCCAGACTGAAGGTGTCTGGGATGGAACAGGAACCAGGCCTGAGATAGCACCCACACACCCAGGCTGAAGGTGCCTGAGCGTGGACGAAGATGACGACCCCAATGGAAGATGGCCGCCCCCTTTTATACCCTCTCCCGACAGGCACAGCAGGCTCCCCGCCCCGCCATACAACTGCCAAGAGGGGACAAAAAGAGCACAGCCCTGTATCAGTGGTTCAACCCTGGCCCACGGCAACAGCGCCACCTGTAGGCCACAGGGAACTGCACACCAACACCATCTCCCATGGACAGAAATGGTCCATTAACCCTAAAAAATTAGTGTGTCTGAGCCTAATTACCACTCAGACACTTCCCCTAAATTTAACACCCCGCTACGCAACCATGACATTCTCTGTGGAGTGAGCAATTTAACTCTCTCACATTCAGGAGAACTTTGTGGAAAAGTATCTGATTCACCGGTTATGCTACTTCTCAGTGATTCTCAGATCAATTTGCTCCTCTATACTCATCTGTAAAAATTTATAAAAATGAACGTTCAGGTTAGGAATATTTTCCTGGATAAAAAAAAAAAAGTAAAAAAAAAAAAAGTAAAAAAAAAAAAATATTTCCCTTTTTTACTTTCGGAGAAATGATCAGCTACACACATAAAAAACAACAAGAAGTACATAATAAATGTTGATCAAAGGGATTCTCTTCTTTCCTGGAATCGTAAACCTCTCAGCTCATAACCCGCAGACACTGGCGCTTCATGGGAAAATGTGGTGGAATATGTTGTTCTGTGTTTACTGAATAAATCATCTCACGTTGGGGTCATGTATCAGGAACGGCCATTGATCCTCAGGAAACAGCCGTTTATTTCCTGGGGGTCACCATAAAACAGATGTAAGTAGCGGTAGGGAATTGTCAGATAGCACTATTATCATTACAGTCATCAATGGAGTCCTGCTGGGGTATCAAACAGCTCAATTGCCTTCTCCATGGGACCAAAGGACTGTTATTTCCCGAATAAACCTCTCTTCCATTGCTCTTATTTATTGCACTTCTTCTTTGCTGAAGCCTTCCCATGATTTTCCATTTTCCAGCACTGTATCTCGCAGAATCCCAGATCCACATGCATCTGCTTACTCTGTCCATCCTTGCAAGATCTACCTAATCGGATCAATGTACTCTGTGTGCTTAAATTAGAACTAAAGTTAAAACCTTTTTTTTTGCTTTGGATAGATTAAAGCAGCAATATAATACCTGTCAGTTTTTTTTTTTTGCCAACTGTTTAACTTTGGGGAGATTTCCCTTCACTTCCTGTTCCATAGCAACACCGGGAAGTGAGAAGAAATCTCTCCAAAGTTAGGCCAGCCATACACGGAGCCACCACGGGTTGCAGGAAAAAAATTGTCTCGATTTCCCCATCAACACAGACAGTGTTGATGTGGGATTCCCTCCTGCCAGGCCATTTTCTACTCCCTCCAGAGGGGCTGGGGAGGGCAGGGAAAGCCGTCCCCGCCAGGAGAAGGCAGTGATTATTGCTAGCGGCCATAACAGCCTCACGCAGGTAAAACCCGGCATGCTTGTTGTACCCAAGTTGATCAATCTACAGTATCTCACAAAAGTGAGTACACCCCTCACATTTTTGTAAATATTTTATTCTATCTTTTCATGTGACAACACTGAAGAAATGACACTTTGCTACAATGTAAAGTAGTGAGTGTACAGCTTGTATAACAGTGCAAATTTGCTGTCCCCTCAAAATAACTCAACACACAGCCATTGATGTCTAAACCACTGGCAACAAAATTGAGTACACCCCTAAGTAAAAATGTCCAAATTGGGCCCAAAGTGTCAATATTTTGTGTGGCCACCATCATTTTCCAGCACTGCCTCAACCCTCTTGGGCATGGAGTTGACCAGAGCTTCACAGGTTGCCACTGGAGTCCTCTTCCACTCCTCCATGATGACATCATGGAGCTGGTGGATGTTAGAGACCTTGCGCTCCCCCACCTTCTGTTTGAGGATGCCCCACAGATGGTCAATAGGGTTTAGGCCTGGAGACATGCTTGGCCAGTCCATCACCTTTATTCTCAGCTTCAAGGCAGTGGTCATCTTGGAGGTGTGTTTGGGGTCGTTATCATATTGGAATACTGCCCTGCGGCCCAGTCTTCGAAGGGAGTGGATCATGTTCTGCTTCAGTATGTCACAGTACATGTTGGCATTCATGGTTCCCTCAATGAACTGTAGCTCCCCAGTGCCAGCAGCACTCATGCACCCCCAGACCATGACACTCCCACCACCATGCATGACTGTAGGCAAGACACACTTGTCTTTGTACTCCTCACCTGGTTGCCGCCACACACGCGTGACACCATCTGAACCAAATAAGTTTATCTTGGTCTTATCAGACCACAGGACATGGTTCTAGTAATCCGTGTCCTTAGTCTACTTGTCTTCAGCAAACTGTTTGCGGGCTTTCTTTTGCATCATCTTTAGAAGAGGCTTCCTTCTGGGATGACAGCCATGCAGACCAATTTAATGCAGTGTGCGGCGTATGGTCTAAGCAATGACAGGCTGACCCCCCACCCCTTCAACCCCTGCAGCAATGCTGGCAGCACTCATTTGTCTATTTCCCAAAGACAACCTCTGGATATGACGCTGAGCACGTGCACTCAACTTCTTTGGTCGACCATGGCAAGGCCTGTTCTGAGTGGAACCTGTTCTGTTAAACCTCTGTATGGTCTTGGCCACAAGTGCTGCAGCTCAGTTTCAGGGTCTTGGTAATCTTCTTATAGCCTAGGCCATCTTTATTTAGAGAAACAGTTATTTTTTTCAGATCCTCAGAGTTCTTTGCCATGAAGGTGCCATGTTGAACCTCCAGTGACCAGTATGAGAGAGTGATAGTGATAACATCAAATTTAAGACACCTGCTCCCCATTCACACCTGAGACCTTGTAACCAGGGCTGCCAACTTTCAGTAAATTTACAAAGAGTTTGTAAAATCCATAATTGTTACATCTGTCCATGAATGTCAGTTACAGACTCGCAGCCTACATGTCTGTAATGGACATTCAAGGACAGATGCAAAAAGTACAGATTTTACGAACTGTTCGTAAATTTACTGAAAGTTGGCAATCCTGCTTGTAACACTAACGAATCACATGACCCCGGGGAGGGAAAATGGCTAATTGGGCCCAATTTGGACATATTTTTACTTAGGGGTGTACTTACTTTTGTTGCCAGCGGTTTAGACATTAATGGCTGTGTGTTGCGTTATTTTGAGGGGACAGCAAATTTACACTGTTATACAAGCTGTACACTCACTACTTTACATTGTAGCAAAGTGTCATTTCTTAAGTGTTGTCACATGAAAAGATATAATAAAATATTTACAAAAATGTGAGGGGTGTACTCACTTTTGTGAGGTACTGTATCAACTTGGTACATTCAGCCTGCCCATACACGGTTCGAATCTTCACCGGTTCCTGATGAACTGGTCAAGATTTGAACCGTGTATGGCCTGCCTTAGTGTCCCTTTTGAAGGATTTCCCCTCTATCCCTGTTCTGATGGCAACCTGAAATTTGGGATTTTCTTCACTTTCACCGGGTCAGAAGGAGAGGCAGAATTTCCCTAACGAGGGCAGTAAAAATCGGACAGGTTGTTCTTTGTCCATAACTTCTCCTGTATTAATGTCCTGCCCCCTAGTGTCTGGTCCTTGTCAGATTGGAGATCCCTAATATATATATATATATATATATATATGTACACACGGTCGGAATTTCCGATGGAAAAAGTCTGACGGAATTTTTTCATCGGATATTCTGACCATGTGTATGCCCCATCGGACTTTTTCCGTCGGAAATTCCGACGGACTTAGAAAGAGAAATTCCATTCGTCTGTATGGAATTCCGACGGAGAAAAAAACATGCATGCTCGGAAACAATTCAACGCATGCTCAGAAGCATTGAACATAATTTTTCTAGGCTCGTCGTAGTGTTGTACGTCACTGCGTTTTTGACGGTCGGAATTTGGTGTGTCTGTGTGTGTGTATGTAAGACAGCTTGAGCGGAATTATTCAGACGGAAAAACCGGGCATGTGTATGGGGAATTACTGGCTGGATCATAAAGGAAAAACGCTAAAAAAATAAAACTAATGCAGCCACCCCATATAAGGATTGGTAAGCTGCAATATATAATATTTTACTTTTGGGTTTAGATATACTTTAAGCCCAAATTTAGTTCCCCCACCCCCACCCACTTTATCTTATAATGGCTTTTAAAAATAAAAATGCAATAATTTAGAGGCTGGATTAGTGTAGTATAACACAGTTGGTAGTTATAAAGTAACTTTTTAAAGTTTGTTTTCTGTGGGTTTTTTTTTTTGCAATCTATACATCAGACCAAAAATCGGAGGAAAGAGCAATAGAGGGATTTGGTTTTTCGAAAGAGGTACATTCCCTGCCAATGAGGGACATTTGGGAGCTATGGTCTTCCCCATATTATGCAAGCTTGTAACAACAGTAACAGAATGAAAATGACCTGATTCCTTTCATCTCCTGATTTTTTTTTTATGTAGTTTACTTCTCACCCTAAAAAAGTGAGAGGTTTATATATGAGCAGTTCGCAAAAAGAGGAGCATAAAGGATAGATTAGACAATAAAATGTGCACGCCTGCCCTTGAAATGTCCTATAGGGCAGAGGCACAGCATAACAGCTCATCCACAGTTCTATCACCATATGCTCAAAGTGCTGATCACTCGCCTTTGCCGATAAGCGATCCCGAGCCAAGCTCTTACTTTGGCAATGGGAAGCTTTTTGCTACCGCACTGGTTAAATTAACTAAATGTTACAACAAATTATGTCATTATGAAATCTAGATGTGACGACTGGGAATTCTTTTGCCTTGAACTGTTTCAAAGGAGCCGTTACCATGTAATGTTAGCTGAAGGTTTGCAGAGAAGCACACATGCCACTTCAATTCTATCAAGGCACACTGCCCCAGGCACAGTCATACAGGTGCACAAGTGCGTTGTTAGAGATTCTAATGAACTAGAGAAATTGTGTAGTGAGCCTATGATCTGTACAGTGCTTAAGCACTCTGGGATGCGTTAAATCAAAATCTGAAGCAAGGTCAGCAAGGTGTTTTTTAGCATGCATAATTGTTAAAATCCTTTAATTTATCTGGTAAAGATATCATTTTATGACCAATATGATATCTTGGATAGCTCTATAACTACTGCGGCCTTTACAGCCACTTTGGTACTAATTTGCTCATTTTGTTACATGGCTCCTCATTGTACCCTGACCCAGAAGTACTTTTGGTTGCAGCCAGCATAGCATAATTTTATCACAAATTTTTCCCAACAAACTAATCTTTTGAGGGTAAGGCGGGCTCTTTATGAAGAATAGTCTATGCCCTAAGATAATGTAATTTACTTTGGGCTTGATTGGCAATTCTGAATGTTTTGAATGGACATTTCTGATGTTGGTCTGGGACCCTGTACAACCTGCCCTTGAGATCTCCTACCCTCCTAATGTTACAGCAAGAGACAGGGAAAGTTCTAAGGTCAGGTCCTACCAATGAAATTATACTTTATGTAGTAGAGTTCTTGATGATCAGCCCTACCGAAACTTGTCCTTGGGCAGCAGGCCTCTTGATGGCCAAGCCATCTGCATGTTGGTCTTTAGAAAGCAGGGTTCTTAATGACCAGGCCAAGTGCAGACTGGTCCAGGGCAGCAGGGTTCTTGATGACTAGGCCTATTGCAAACTGGACCCAAATGTAGACTAGTCCTTAGGCAGCAGGATTCTTGATGCCCATGCCTACGGCAAACTGGTCCTTGGGTAGCAGTGTTCTTGGTGATAGCCCAGCTGCAAGCTGGTTCTTAGGCAGAAGGTTTATTGATGTCCAAGCAAACTGCAGGCTGGTAGTTAGGCAGCAGGGTTCTTGACAACCAGTCCAAATGCAGACTGGTTCTTTGGCAGCAGGGTCCTGGACAACCAGCCCAATTACATAATGGCTGATATCTTCTTGATGCCCAGCTCAACTGCAAACTGGTCCTTAGGCAGCAGGATTCTTGATGACCGACCCAAATGTTGACTTGCCCCTAGGCAGCAGGATTCTTGGTGACTAGTCATACTGCAAACTGGTCCTTTAGGTAGCAGGGTCCTTGATGACCATCCCAGCTGCAAACTGGTTCTTAGGCAGAAGGTTTATTGATGTCCAGCCAAACTGCAGACTGGTAGTTAGGCAGCAGAGTTCTTGCCAACCAGCCCAAATGCAAACTGGTTCTTTGGCATCCGGGTTCTGGGCAAACAGCCTAACTACACAATGGCTGATATCTTCTTGATGACCAGCTCAACAGCAAACTGGTCATTGAGCAGCGGAGTCCTTGATAACCAGCTCAACTGCAAACTGATTCTTATCAATAGCCAGGGTGCATTGAAGTTCTTCTAAGCAACCTTTAAGCCCCGTACACACGGGCTGAATATCGGGCAGTATCTGCCAGTTCAGTAGAAACCGGCCGACATTTGGCAGCTGGTTCGTCAGAAGCCAGGCCAAACGTGCGGCCAAAAATCTGATTGGTATCCGATCAGCGCTCTCAGCCAATGGCTGAAAGCTCTGACTGGTGTGTTTTGGCGGGGTGGCCGCCCCCTGTCAAAACACAATAGCTCAGCAGGGAGATCGCTATACTAACATCGGATTGTTAGTACAGGATCTCCTCCCAAGCTCTTCAGCTTTTTTTCGTTCTACCCTCTGGGTTAAACTGGAAAAAAAAAAACTGATACTGTGTACTAGGCTTAAGTGTACTAAAGTTATCAGCTTCATTTGATGTACCAGGTTAGTCCCCGGGTTAACAAACGCAACCTTTAGAATACTCCCTTGGGCCAGCATTGTCGTTTATACGCAGCTCTTACCTCCCTCATAACCAAACCACACAAAAAAATTTATGTAAAGCTTCTAATGATATCACTAAAAACTACCATGTAGAATTAACCATTACAGTATTGGGGGGGGGGGGGGGGAAACTACTACCATTCTATTTCTACCCTATCGATAAAAATAGGAGTTGAGAGCAGCTTCTAAAATAAAATCGGTGCAAGTTTCAGTAGATGTTTATTTAAAGTTATCAGCTTCATGTGATGTACCAGGCTAGTCCCTGGGGTTAACAAAAGAAATTTAATTTCCAGCTAGTCTAGACAGTCTGTAACCAAGAGCAAAAACAAATTAAGATTTTCTTAATATACCACTAAGTAAAGCCACCCAAATCTCCCACTCCTCATTACTTTGCTGTTGAAACGCACGTTGAATACAAATGTACATTGCAGGACAATGATTATCTTTAGAACCAGTGTTTTGTATCCAGACTAAATTAAAAATAAAAATGACAACATGTCTTAAACTAGCAGGTGTGTGTTTATGCAGCAATTATTACTTTCTCTTCCCAAGTTTAAAGATTAGCGTTTTAGTACATTAAAGTATGCCAATGAACTTTGTAGATATGACCTTTTACCTTGAGTATTATGACAATCAGCTGTACAGGCTGTCAGAATACAATAGCCGCAGTGGTAGATTTGTCCAACTGCACTGTTTAGTGTCAATAGAGAAATCTGTTCGATTTTTTATTTTTTTTTCCTCCATCCCCAGTAGGCATGAGCTTGGTGTTCGAGTCGAACATACGTTCGACTCGAACATCGGCTGTTCGATCGTTCGACGAAGATTTGGGCCGTTCGCGCCTAATTCGAGTGACGCGAACGGCCCACAATGCACTACGCCATCGCAGTGTCATCCAGGCGCTGTGATTGGCCAAGCATGCACTGTGACCCCGCATGCTTGGCCAATCACAGCGCCGGCAGCGAGGAGAGCAATGATTGGCCACAGGCAGGATGCCTGTGGCCAATTATTGCTGAGGGTGTTTAGTACACGCCCCACACTATAAAAGGCCGCCAGCACGGCGGCCTAGTGTAGTGTGTTCCGGAGCAGGGAAAGAGAAGCATAGGCAGGGACAGTGACATTTTTTTTTTCTTGCTTAACCTGGATTCCTTTAGTTTAGGGAAAGAGAAGGATAGGTAGGGAGAGTGTCAGTGTGTTTTACTGTGCGAATCCTTGTTTCTAGGGACAGGGAAGGACAGTGAGTGAAATTCTCCTTGTGCTATACTGTGCTAAAGCATTGATCATCAACCATCTTTAAAAAAACATTTTTTCTAGGGACAGAAAACTATAGGTAGGGAGAGTGTCAGTGTGTTTTACTGTGCTAATCCTTGTTTCTAGGGACAGCGAAGGACAGTGAGGGAAATTCTCCTTGTGCTATAGTGTGCTAAAGCATTGATCATCAACCATCTTTAAAAAAACATTTTTTCTAGGGACAGAAAACTATAGGTAGGGAGAGTGTCAGTTTCTTTCACTGTGATAATCCTTGTTTCTAGGGACAGGGAAGGACAGTGAGGGAAATTCTCCTTGTGCTATACTGTGCTAAAGCATTGATCATCAACCATCTTTAAAAAAACATTTTTTCTAGGGACAGAAAACTATAGGTAGGGAGAGTGTCAGTTTCTTTCACTGTGCTAATCCTTGTTTCTAGGGACAGGGAAGGACAGTGAGGGAAATTCTCCTTGTGCTATAGTGTGCTAAAGCATTGATCATCAACCATCTTTAAAAAAACATTTTTTCTAGGGACAGAAAACTATAGGTAGGAAGAGTGTCAGTTTCTTTCACTGTGATAATCCCTGTTTCTAGGGACAGGGAAGGACAGTGAGGGAAATTCTCCTTGTGCTATAGTGTGCTAAAGCATTGATCATCAACCATCTTTGAAATCCTTGTTTTTTGGACAGTCAGGGAAATTGTCGTTGTGCTATTCTGTGCGAAAGCAATCATCCTCAACCATATTTAGAAATCCTTAAGTAAAGGGACAGAGAAGGACACCTGAAGGTAGCCCTTATTGCTTTTTTCCCATCTCCCTGCAGGCCATCTATTAGAATGTCTGGAAGGCAAACAAGGAGAGGCAGACAGTCAGGAGGCAATAAAAGAGGGCAAGCAGGCTCTGTGTCTGGGGGCAACAGTGCTGGTCGTGGACGCGGTGCATTGTCATCAGCACATGGCCATGGGACACGCTTGTCCTTCTTTTCGGCAGCTGGACATGTTGAGCCACATCATGCCGAAGACTTGGTAGAGTGGATGACCAAGCCCTCCTCCTCCTCCTCATCCTCTCTCACCCAGGCTCAGGGTACTGGCAAAGCAGCTGCCAAAGCGTCCTCTTCCCTGGTATCAATGTCAGACTCATCATCAGTCACTCCTTCCCTAGACCCACCATGTCCTCCTCCTGAGGAGTCCCCCGAACTGTTTGAGCACAGTGTTGGGTACATGCTCCAGGAGGATGCCCAGCGTTTCGAAGGGTCTGATGATGAAACCCAGCTACAGGAAGGCAGTAGCATGAGAGCAGACAGAGGGGATGCTCAAGAAGGACACCAATCTGGCAGTCATGTTCCAGCAGCTGCAGCATACTGCCAGATTGGCTCCAGTGATGAGGAGGGAGGGGATGATGAGGTCACTGACTCCACGTGGGTGCCTAATAGGAGAGAGGAGGAGGAGGAGGATGAGGAGGAGGCACATCTCCAACGAGGCAGGATGCCCTTTGGTGGCCAGCGTAAGGGCAGTACACCGACGGAATCACACCGCAGAGCTCCGCCTGTGCAGGGCGCTGCCTCTGCCCGTCATTCCAAAAGTTCTTTGGTGTGGGCCTTTTTTGAGGCTAGTGCATCAGATCGCACAGCTGCTGTTTGCAACATATGTCTCAAGCGTATATCGCGTGGCCAAAACATCAGCCGCTTGGGTACCACATGCCTGACCAGACATATGTTGACCTGCCATGCAGCTCGTTGGCAAGCCTACCTCAAAGACCCACACCAAAGAACAAAGCGGACCTCTCCTTGCACCGCATCAGCTGGGATCTCCAACCCCACTATAACTTCAGTCCTCTCTGAAACATGCACTGAGAGGAATGAAGGTGTAGAATTAGGTGTGTCACAGCCAAGTACTTGCGGCCACTCTGCTAGCAGTACACCGACGTCCGATTCTAGCAGGCAAATTTCCCTGCCCCAGCTGCTGGACCGTCGAAAGAAGTTCACTCCCAGCCATCCACATGCCCAGCGGTTGAATGCTAGCTTGGCTAAATTGCTAGCGCTTCAACTGCTGCCTTTTCAGTTGGTAGACTCGGCCCCCTTCCGTGAGTTTGTGCAATGTGCGGTTCCTCAGTGGCAGGTTCCCAAACGCCACTTTTTCTCACGGAAGGCTATTCCGGCTCTCTACCGGCATGTGGAAGGCAATGTCTTGGCCTCGCTGGACAGGGCAGTCAGCGGTAAGGTGCATATTACCGCTGACTCATGGTCCAGCAGGCATGGACAGGGACGTTACCTTTCTTTCACGGCCCATTGGGTCACTCTTTTGGCAGCTGAGAAGGATGCAGGACAAGGTGCAGTAGTGTTGGAGGTTGTTCCACCGCCACGCCTCCAAAATGCTACTACTGGTTGTGACACACCTCTCTCCTCCACCCCCTCCTCTTCTTCTTCCTCCATGGCCTCTTCCTGTGCTTTGTCCTCTGAACCAGCGGTGCTCCGTAGCCGTTCAAGGGGCTACGCAAGTACGCAGGCAAAAAGATGCCATGCCGTGCTTGCGCTGGTGTGTTTGGGGGACAGAAGCCACACTGGGGCAGAGGTCCTGTCTGCTCTGCAGGGCCAGGCCGAGAGGTGGTTGACGCCACGCCAGCTTAAGCCAGGAATGGTGGTTTGCGACAATGGCACCAACCTCCTCTCCGCCCTCCGACAGGGACAACTGACCCATGTGCCCTGTGTGGCTCACGTCCTTAACCTGGTGGTGCAGCGGTTCTTGGGCAGGTACCCGGGCTTACAGGATGTCCTGAGGCAGGCCAGGAAAGTCTGTGTGCATTTCCGCAGATCTTATAATGCCAGTGCTCGCCTGGCTGAGCTGCAAAAGGAGTTGAACCTGCCCAAGAACCGCCTTATATGTGACATGCCCACCAGGTGGAACTCAACGTTGGCCATGCTGCAGCGGCTGCACACGCAGCAGAGGGCCATCAATGAGTACCTGTGCGACTACGGCACCAGGACAGGGTCAGGGGAGCTTGTTTTTTTTTCTCCACGCCAGTGGGGCATGATCAGGGATGCATGCACTGTCCTGGCACCATTTGAGGAGGCCACGAGGATGGTGAGCAGTGACAGTGCATGCATCAGTGACACTGTACCTCTTGTCCACCTGTTGGAGCACACGCTGCGTGGAATAATGGACAGGGCACTTGAGGCAGAACAGAGGCAGGAAGAGGAGGACTTCCTTGCCTCTCAAGGCCCCCTTTACCCAGACAGTGTTCCTTCTGTCCCACCCATCGCACAGGAAGAGGAGGAGGAGGAGGAGGAGGAGGATTGTGTCAGCATGGAGGTGGAGGCTGGCACTCAGCATCATCAGCAGCAGTCTTTTAGGGATGATTTACAGTCCCAAGAAACCAGTGGACTTGTACGTGGCTGGGAGGAGGTGGCTGCGGATCATGTCGTCCTTAGTGACCCAGAGGACTCCGGACCGAATGCCTCAGCAAACCTACGCTGCATGGCCTCCCTGATCCTGGAAAATCTGCGGAAGGATCCTCGTATTCTTCGGATCAAGGAGAGGGACCATTACTGGCTGGCCACTCTCCTTGATCCACGGTACAAGGGTAAGGTTGCGGACCTTATGTTACCGTCGCAGAGGGAGCAGAGGATGAGACAACTCCGGGAGGCCTTGCAGAAAGGTCTGTACAACGCGTTCCCAGAGACTGGGAGGTTACAAACTCCTGGTCCTGGACAACGAGTTGCTGAGGCTTCGGCCAGTCAAAGAAGGAGCGGTGGGGAAGGTGGCCGTCTGACCGATGCGTTCAGACAATTCTTTAGTCCGCAGCCCCAAAGTATGATCGGTTCCAGCAACCATCGCCAGCGTCTGATAAACATGGTGCAGGAATATCTAGGGGCAAGGTCAGACTTGGACACCTTCCCCACCGAAAATCCTCTGGCTTACTGGGTCTTGAGGATGGATCACTGGCCAGAGCTTGCACAGTATGCAATTGAGCTACTGGCCTGTCCTGCATCCAGCGTTCTTTCGGAACGCACATTCAGTGCTGCTGGAGGATTTGTCACGGATCACAGGGTGCGCCTGTCCACCGACTCGGTTGATCGACTGACTTTCATCAAGATGAACCAGTCTTGGATCACCACCAGCTACCACACACCTGATGCTGATATAACAGACTAATTGATTTTAACATGTCACATCCCTTCAAGACTGATGCTGATGCTGAGTGCCTGTGCTGTTATGTTGACTGGCTATCCTCCTCCTCCGAGTCCTCAATGATACGATTGATGATGATAGCTTGGAAGATCATTTTTGTTTATGGGTGCCGCCACCAGTGGCTAAGGCCCAATTTTTCAGCCCCTGTTTAACAGGGGCGTGTAATTACAATTTTTTTAGCAATAATTTGCCATAGGGCTCATTGCTGTGCTCCAAGTACAGTATCTGTGAGGGGTTGGAGTGTTGTGCCACCAGTGCCTAAGGCCCAATTTTTCAGCCCCTGTTTAACAGGGGCGTGTCATTACAATTTTTGAAGCAATACTTTGCAACAGGGCTCATTGCTGTGCTCAAAGTACAGTATCTGTGAGGGGTTGTAGTGTTGTGCCACCATTGCCTAAGGCCCAATTTTTCAGCCCCTGTTCAACAGGGGCATGTAATTACAATTCTTGATCTAATAATTCACATCAGGGCCCATTGCTGCACCCACCAAGAGTAACTCTGAGGGCTTACAGTGTTGTGGCAACGCCACCACCACCACCACCACGAAAGGCCCAATTTTTCAGCCCCTGTTCAAAAGGGGCATGTAATTACAATTCTTGATCTAATAATTCACAGCAGGGCCCATTCCTGCACCCACCAAGAGTAACTCTGAGGGCTTACAGTGTTGTGTCAACACCACCACCACGAAAGGCCCAATTTTTCAGCCCCTGTTCAACAGGGGCATGCAATTACAATTCTTGATCTAATAATTCACAGCAGGGCCCATTGCTGCACCCACCAAGAGTAACTGTCAGGGCTTACAGTGTTGTGGCACCAGCACCACCATCAAAGGCCCAATTTTTACTACCACTGTTCAACAATTATATGTAATTAAAATTCCTGATATAATAGTTGACAGCAGGGCGTTCCAGCACCAACCAAGAGTAACTGTGAGTGCTTACAGTGTTGTGCCAACACCAACAACTAAGGGGCCTATTTCTGCAGAGTATATACGGCAGGTCCCTACTTTCAAACATCCAACTTACAAACGACTCCTACTTGCAAACGCAAGAAGACAACAGGAAGTGAGAGGAAATCTACCCCTTGGAAGGAAAATTCTCTCCTGTAAGAATTAATATGGGAGAAAGGTGTCTCCTCTGTACTGATGCTTTATCACCAATCCTTGTTTCAAGAAAAACACCACATTTCAAAAACAGTTGTCATTGGGACGGAAAGTGAGGTGAAATGTTCTGAACAGGGGCACAGACAGCAAAACAAATGTTACAGGGGTGATAACCCTTACCTATGTTTTCCAAAAAGTTAAAAAATAGATTTTTGGGCTGGAGCTACACTTAAACAATGTACCTGTTCAAAATTACAAACAGATTCTACATAAGAACAAACCTACAGTCCCTGTCTTGTATGCACCGCCTGTATACGGCTGTTCAGAGTATATAGGGCCTTTTTTATTTTATGTGCGGGGTTCCCCTTAATATCCATACAAGACCCAAAGGGGCTGGTAATGGGCTGGGGTAGGGGGGGGGTCATGGGGTAGCTATGCCATTTTTCTTAAAGATTTTCATCCATATTACCGGGACCAGACATTACATTAAAGCCGCAAGCAGTTTTAAATGGCTTTTTTTTCCTTTAGAAGTGTCATTTTGTGCAGGGACAGTTCTAAACACGGGAAACACGTGGCACTTCACAGGCATACTTTAGACACCCCCCAGGTACGATATTTAAAGGAATATTTGACTTTTTTTTTTTCACTTTATGCATCATTAAAATGACTGCTCCCGAAAAACGACCGTTTTTAAAACTTCTTTTTGCATTGATACATGTCCCCTGGTGCAGAACCCGGGTTCCCAAACCCTTTTTAGGACAATAACATGCATAATAGTCATTATAATTAGCACTTTAGAATTCGAACGTTCGCATCCATTGTATTTAATAGGGTTCTAATGTTCGTACAAACTTTCGGTCCGTTCGCGGGTTCTGGTGCGAACCGAACCCGGGGGTGTTCGGCTCATCACTAATCCCCAGGCTGAATGAGAAAAATCTTTGCTTTTATACAGTGAGTGCATCCGTAAAGTATCCCCAGCACTTCACTTTTTCCACATTTTGTTTTGTTTCTGCCGTGTTCCAAAATGGATTAAATTCATTATTTTTCTACAAACAATACCCAAATAATGACAGTGTGAAAGAAGTTTGTTTGAAATCTTTGCAAATTTATAAAAAAAAAAAAAAAATGAAAAAATGTACATAAGTAGGGATGAGCCGAAGACACCCCCCTGTTCGGTTCGCACCAGAACCTGCGAACAGACCTAAAGTTCGCGTGAACTTTAGAACCCTATTAAATACAATGGACTCAAACGCTCGAAATCAAAAGTGCTAATTATAAAGACTAATATGCAAGTTATTGTCCTAAAAAGGGTTTGGGGACCCGGGTCCTGCCCCAGGGGACATGTATCAATGCAAAAAAAAGTTTTAAAAACTGCAGTTTTTTTCCGGGAGCAGTGATTTTAATAATGCATAAAGTGAAAAATAAAAAGTGAAATATTCCTTTAAATTTCATACCTGGGGGGGTGTATAGTATGCCTGTAAAGCAGCGCTTGTTTCCCGTGCTTAGAACTGTCCCTGCACAAAATGTCATTTCTGAAGGAAAAAAAGTAATTTAAAACCACTCGCGGCTATAATGAATTGTCGGCTCCTGGCAATACAGAGAAAAGTCATTGATAAAAAATAAAATAAAATGCGTGGGGGTCCCCCCAAATTCAATTACCAGGCCCTTCAGGTCTGGTATGGATTTTAAGGGGAACTCCACCCCAAATAAAAAAAAAATGGCGTGGAGTTCCCCCAAAAATCCATACCAGACCCTTTATCCGAGCACGCAACCTGGCAGGCCGCAGAAAAAGAGGGGGAGACGAGAGAGCGCCCCCCCTCCTGAACCGTACCAGGCCACATGCCCTCAACATGGGGAGGATGTACCCATGTTGATGGGGACAAGGGCCTCATCCCCACAACCCTTGCCCGGTGGTTGTGGGGGTCTGCGGGCAGGAGGCTTATCGGAATCTGGAAGACCCCTTTAACAAAGGGGACCCCCAGATCCCGGCCCCCCCATGTGAATTGGTAAGGGGTGAATAGACACGCCCCTTCTCACGTTTCCCATCAGGTCCGCTCCTGATGGGGAACGTGAGAAGGGGCGGGTCTATTCATTTTTTTTTACACTGAAAAGGAAGTTCCCCATCAGGTCCGCTTAGCCAATGACGTAGGCGGGGTCTGAGATACGAGGGCGCCCCCGCCCCCTCCTCCACGGTGTAAGTCCGCTTAGCCAATGACGTTTCGAGTGGAGACTGCAGCGCTGGACATCGGATCGCCGCGGGACATTGGATTACATCGCTGGAATTATTATTTTTTTTTTTAATAAAGGACTTTTCCAAGGTGTCTGTGTGGTTTTTTTTACATTTTTTTTTACACTTTCTTCGTGAAATGGTAGGGGTGCAATGTACCCCTTACCAATTCACATAGGGGGGGGCGGAATCTGGGGGTCCCCTTTAAAAGGGTCTTCCAGATTCCGATAAGCCCCCTGCCCACAAACCCCCCACAACCACCGGGCAAGGGTTGTGGGGATGAGGCCCTTGTCCCCATCCCCATGCTGAGGGCATGTGGCCTGGTACGGTTCAGGAGGGGGGCGCTCTCTCGTCCCCCCCTCTTTTCCTGCGGCCTGCCAGGTTGCGTGCTCGGATAAAGAGTCTGGTATGGATTTTTGGGGGAACTCCACACCATTTTTTTTTTAATTTGGGGTGGAGTTCCCCTTAAAATCCATACCAGACCTGAAGGGCCTGGTAATTGAATTTGAGGGGACCCCCACGCATTTTATTTTTTATTTTTTTATTAATGACTTTTCTCTGTATTGCCAGGAGCAGACAATTCATTAAAGCCGTGAGTGCTTTTAAATGACTTTTTTTCCTTCAGAAATGACATTTTGTGCAGGGACAGTTCTAAAGAAAGGGAAACAAGCGCTGCTTTACAGGCATACTATACACCCCCCCCCCCCCCCAGGTAAGAAATTTAAAGGAATATTTCACTTTTATTGTTTCACTTTAAGCATTATTAAAATCACTGCTCCCAAAAAAAACATGTCCCCTGGGGCAGGACCTGGGTCCCCAAACACTTTTTATGACAATAACTTGCATATAAGCCTTTAAAATTAGCACTTTAGATTTCTCCGATAGACTTTTACAGGGTGTTCCGCGGCTTTTCGAATTTGCAGCGAACACCCCAAATTGTTCACTTTTCAAAGCTCATCCCTGTACATAAGTATTCACAGCTTTTGCTCAATACTTTGTTGCAGCACCTTTCACACCCATTACAGCCTCAAGTCTTTTTCAGTATGATGCTATTAGCTTGACACACCTATTTTCGGGCAGTTTCTCCCATTCCTCTTTGCAGGACCTCCAAAGCTCCATCAGGTTGGATGAGGTGCATCGGTGCACAGCCATTTTCAAATCTCTCCAGAGATGTTCAATCGGGTTCAAGTCTGGGCTCTGGCTGGGCCACTCAAGGACATTTACAGAAGTGTCACATAGCCACTCCTTTTGTTATCTTGGCTGTGTGCTTAGGGCTGTTGTCCTGTTGGAAGATGAACCTTAGTCTCAGTCTGAGGTCCAGAGCACTCCTGAGCAGGTTTTCATCAAGGATGTCTCTGTACATTGCTGCATTCGTCTTTTCCTTGATTCGCCTCCCAGTTCCCGCCACTGAAAAACATCCCCACAGCATGATGCTGCCACCACCATGCTTCACTGTAGGGATGGTATTGGCCAGGTGATGAGTGGTGCCTGTTTTCCTCCAGACATGACGCTTGCCATTCAGGCCATAGAGTTCAATCTTTGTTTCATCAGACAAGAGAATTTTGTTTCTCATGATGAGAGTCCTTCAGGTGCCTTTTGGCAGACTTCAGGCGGGTCTGTCATGTGCCTTTTACTGATGAGTGGCTTCCATCTGGCTTACAGGCCTGATTCTGTGGAGTGCTGCAGAGAGTTGTTTTTCTGGAAGGTTCTCCTCTTTCCACAGAGAAACGCTAGAGCTCTGTCAGAGTGACCATCAGTTTCTTGGTCACCTCCCTGACTAAGGCCCTTCACCCCTGATCGCTTAGTTTGCCTGGGCGGCCCACTCTAGGAAGGGTCCTGCTAGTTCCAAACTTCTTCCATTTACAGATGGAGGTCACTGTGCTCATTGGGACCTTCAGTGCAGCAGAAATTTTTCTGTACCCTTCCACAGATCTGTGCCTCAATACAATCCTGTCTCGGAGGTCTACAGACAATTCCTTGGACTTCATGGCTTGGTTTGTGCTCTGACATGCACTGTTAACTGTGGGACCTTATATAGACCTGTATGTGTCTTTCCAATTCATGTCTAAATTTACCACAGGTGGACTCCAATCACGTTGTAGAAACATCTCAAGGGCGATCAGTAGAAACAGGCTGCACCTGAGCTCAATGTTGAGTGTCATGGCAAAGGCTGTGAATACGTATGTACGTGTGATTTTTTATTTTATTTTTTATAAATTTGCAAACAGTTCAAACAAACTTCTTTCACGTTCTCATTATGGGGTATTGTTTGTAGAATTTTGAGGAAAATAATTTTGGAATAAGGCTGTAACCTAACAAAATGTGGAAAAAGTGAAGCCCTGTGAATACTTTCCAGATGCACTGTATATAGCTAGCTTTAGAATGACTTCTTTTTACATCCAGAAATAAATCACATACGTGAGATCTTTACAGTCTGTTTTCAATGAGGATATGTGATGTGCAAACAGTAAAGATAAATCCCATTTTAATGTGCCTTGCTTATAAAATAGAAACCTACAAATGAGCTATGCTTGGTTTATCATCAATAAATCAATGGAAAGAGAGAAATGAGCCAGATAACCGATTGAAGGTGTTATAAACAAGATACCACCTTGATACTTCACTATAGTACATTAACCAAGTCTATTTGCAGTAGATAATCCATAAACTACATAATGGAGCAATTAAGTGCTTATCAAGACACCTTGTGCATATTTTATCTTGTAGGATTGCTGTCCATTTAAAATGTATGAAATGGCATTATAGGAGGTGAAAATATTTATAATGATGGATACTTATCTACGAATGTTCTACCCCACTTCCATGTATTTTTTTATGTCTTGTATTGTATTGCAGGTATGCTCATATCTAGTGGCTTTCTGGCCAGTGGCCACTACAACTTGTTTACTAATGTGGTTTTGGTATCTTCCTCTATGCTTCCCTTCTATTTAGTGCTAGTAAGTTTAGTCCCAGCTAGAGCCTCCCCACTTCTTCCATGTTCCCTCAGTCAGTGTTAGTTATTCACAAAGACCACCAATGAAGATTGGAAGAGCTCAAGGGATTCAGTGGCAGTTGAATCAGCGGGTCTAGTGAAGACCGGGAGCTCAGTGGGCTGAAGAACTACATAGAGTGATTGTAGTGGAAGGGAAAGGAACCGGTAAGCTTTGTGTTAGGAACTGTTAAAGACTGTTGCCATAGGAGACAGCATTCCTGCACATGAAGACATGGCGTCTTGCTGGATGCTTTTCCCTGCATGGCTGTCCTCCTGTTGTAGTCTCGGAGTCTGCCATTTGGACTTGCAACTACTTAAGGATGTTCTGGCCCTAACCCTCTTTCCCCCCAAAAGTTTGTTAAGAGTAATAAATTATCTTTTGCATTCAAGAAGTGTCTGGCGCCCAATGACTTTAATCACCTTGCACCCACCATCACCATGCCTCACAACCCACTAAATACAGAACGATGTCGGCTATCTCTGGCCCTGGAGGTTCTCATTAGACCAAAAGAGGTCTGGGACCTTGCTACACCTCTGAATTAAGTGCATCAATAAACCTTTTAACCACTTGGCACCCAGAGGCCGTCATATGACGTTCTTGACTTTGTGGGGCTATATCTGAATGATGGGTGCAGCTACAGGCATCATTCAGATATCTGCATTTTCAGCCGGCGATTCCCTACACCATAAGAATGATCATAGCAGCTGTTCCACCGCTTGATCGTTCTTACGGGCGGCGAAAGGGGGCGTTCCCCCCCTCCCGCAGCCCTCTGGTGCTTCTACCGACTCACCGCTGCGATCGGTGAGTCGGAGAACGGATCCGCCGGCCCCAGATGATGATCATAGAGATTTCCGGCTGGTCAAGTTCCTCCACCTCAACCTCGCTCACCCATGTCTTTATAGACCTTGCTTTGTGAGTGTAAAGGCAGGCGTCCCAATTATTTTGGTAATATAATGTGTGTGTGTGTGTGTATGTGTGAGTACACCCCTCACATGTTTCCAAATATTTTATTATATCTTTTCATGTGACAACACTGAAGAAATGACACTTTGCTACAATGTAAAGTAGTGAGTGTACAGCTTGTATAACAGTGTAAATTTGCTGTCCCCTCAAAATAACTCAAAACACAGCCATAAATGTCTAAACCTCTGGAAACAAAATGAGTACATCCCTAGGTGAAAATGTCCAAATTGTGCCCAAAGTGTCAATATTTTATATGACCACCATTATTTTCCAGCACTGCCTTAACCCTCTTGGGCATGGAGTTCACCAGAGCTTCACAGGTTGCCACTGGAGTCCTCTTCCACTCCTCCATGACGACATCACAGAGCTGGTGGATGTTAGAGACCTTGCGCTCCTCCACCTTCCATTTGAGGATGCCCCACAGATGCTCAATATGGTTTAGGTCTGGAGACATGCTTGGCCAGTCCATCACCTTTACCCTCAGCTTCTTTAGTAAGGCAGTGGTTGTCTTGGAGGGGTGTTTGGGGTCGTTATCATGTTGGAATACTGCCCTGTGGCCCAGTCCCTGAAGGGAGGGGATCATTCTCTGCTTCAGTATGTCACAGTACATGTTGGCATTCATGGTTCCCTCAATGAAATGTAGCTCTCCAGTGCCGACAGCACTCATGCAGCCCCAGACCATGACACTCCCAACATCATGCTTGACTGTAGGCAAGACACGCTTGTCTTTGTACTCCTCACCTGGTTGCCGCCACACACGCTTGACACCATGTGAACCAAATAAGTTTATCTTGGTCTCATCAGACCACAGGACTTGGTTCCATTAATCCATGTCCTTAGTCTGCTTGTCTTCAGCAAACTGTTTGCTGGCTTTTTTGTGCATCATCTTTAGAAGAGGCTTTCTTCTGGGATGACAGCCATGCAGACCAATTTGATGCAGTGTGCAGTGTATGGTCTAAGCACTGACAGGCTGATCTCCCACCCCTTCAACCTCAGCAGCAATGCTGGCAGCATTCATACGTCTGTAGCGACCTCACCCCATCTCTTTCTTCTAGGGGTATCACACACGACAGGGTGAGATGCGCTAAGGCCCATGTCCTCCCCATAGCTGTGGGTGAGGTGAAGGCCAGTACCAGATATTTCCTCGGGCCTGTGTGCTTCTGTAAAGGATTAAGTCCTGCTGTGCCAACACTTCCCTTTGCTCCCATTAACCAGAGTTCCACACACCGATCACAGTCCAACTCTTGTTTTATTGCATATCTCACAATAAACAGTGCTTCAGTAGCCAACTGGTTGCGACTTGATAACATTTTGATACAGGGGATGAGCAGGTCGAGGCACTGTCCTAATTATCAGCTAAACCACTGCGATCTCGCCAGCGGTTACTATAGCCTTAGCTAGAAAGGACTTAGAACTGGAGAGTCTCTACCAGCGACTCAAGAGAACATAGATAGGAGTACCTTCGATGCGTTGTGGCCCCTGTCAGGGGAAGATGTCCCTCCAAGGGAGTTACCAGAGGCCCATCCGTCACTGGGTTGATGCTGCTCCAGACTCTCCGAATGGGTAACCTCCCCGGCCTCCTCACCTCAGACATGGGCCCCATCCACCTCAGGGACCCTCGGACTTCTCCACCCTCGCGGGACCCAGTCAAAGTCACTGGGCCCTAGGCCTCCTGGTTTAGTACCTCACCCCAGGCTGAAGGTGCCTAGGATGGACTCCAACTCCATTCCGGTCAGGCCTAGGGCACCTGAGCCGGAATCCGGAACCGCCCGCACCCAGGCCTAAGGTGCCTGGGCGTGTGATGAAGTACCTCCAGAAGAGCAAGACCTCGTGACCAGGGCGTCTCCCCCTTTTATCCCCTCCAACGACGCCATGGCAGGTTCCCCGCCCTCGCCGTACCATCTCCGAGAAGGGACAAAAAGGACAGCACTATAGTAGTGAATCTACCTTGAGCCTGCGGGTACCCCGCCACCTACAGGCCAAGGAGATTATTACACCGCCCAATCCTCCACGAATACAAATGGTCATTACTCCCAACTTACACACCTGGACTTCGACCCAGGTGTACCCCACCTAAATTTAAAGACCCCGCTACACGTCTATTTCCCAAAGACAACCTCTGGATATGACGCTGAGCACGTGCACTCAACTTCTTTGGTCGACCATGGCGAGGCCTGTTCTGAGTGGAACCTGTCCTGTTAAACCGCTGTATGGTCTTGGCCACCGTGCTGCAGCTCAGTTTCAGGGTCTTGGCAATCTTCTTATAGCCTAGGCCATCTTTATGTAGAGCAACAATTCTTTTTTTCAGATCCCCAGAGAGTTCTTTGCCATACGGTGCCATGTTGAACTTCCAGTGACCAGTATGAGAGAGTGATAGCGATAACACCACATTTAACACAGCTGCTCCATATTCACACCTGAGACCTTGTAACACTAATGAGTCACATGACATCGGGGAGGGAAAATGGCTAATCGGGCCCAATTTGGACATTTTCACTTAGGGGTGTACTCACTTTTGTTGCCAGTGGTTTAGACATTTACACTGTTATACAATCTGTACACTCACTACTTTACATTGTAGCAAAGTGTCATTTTTTCAGTGTTGTCACATGAAAAAGATATAATGAAATATTTACAAAAATGTGAGGGGTATACTCACTTTTGTGAGATACTGTATACACACACACAGACACACACACACACACAGTGTGTATATACAGTGGGTACGGAAAGTATTCAGACCCCCTTCAATTTTTCACTCTTTGATATATTGCAGCCATTTGCTAAAATCATTTAAGTTCATTTTTTTTCCTCATTAATGTACACACAGCACCCCATATTGACAGAAAAACACAGAATTGTTGAGCGTTTTGCAGATTTATTAAAAAATAAAAACTGAAATATCACATGGTCCTATGTATTCAGACCCTTTGCTCAGTATTTAGTAGAAGCACCCTTTTGATCTAATACGGCCATGAGGCTTTTTGGGAAAGATGCAACAAGTTTTTCACACCTGGATTTGGGGATCCTCTGCCATTCCTCCTTGCAGATCCTCTCCAGTTCTGTCAGGTTGGATGGTAAACGTTGGTGGACAGCCATTTTTAGGTCTCTCCAGAGATGCTCAATTGGGTTTAAGTCAGGGTTCTGGCTGGGCCATTCAAGAACAGTCACGAAGTTGTTGTGAAGCCACTCCTTCGTTATTTTAGCTGTGTGCTTAGGGTCATTGTCTTGTTGGAAGGTAAACCTTCGGCCCAGTCCTTAGCACTCTGGAGAAGGTTTTCGTCCAGGATATCCCTGTACTTGGCCGCATTCATCTTTCCCTCGATTGCAACCAGTCGTCCTGTCCCTGCAGCTGAAAAATACCCCCACAGCATGATGCTGCCACCACCATGCTTCACTGTTGGGACTGTATTGGACAGGTGATGAGCAGTGCCTGGTTTTCTCCACACATACCGCTTAGAATTAATTCCAAAAAGTTCTATCTTGGTCTCATCAGACCAGAGAATCTCTTATTTCTCACCATCTTGGAGTCCTTCAGGTGTTTTTTTTTTAGTAAACTCTATGCAGGCTTTCATGTGTCTTGCACTGAGGAGAGGCTTCCGTCGGGCCACTCTGCCATAAAGCCCCGACTGGTGGAGGGCTGCAGTGATGATTGACTTTCTACAATTTTCTCCCATCTCCCGACTGCATCTCTGGAGCTCAGCCTCAGTGATCTTTGGGTTCTTCTTTACCTCTCTCACCAAGGCTCTTCTCCCCCGATAGCTCAGTTTGGCCGGACGGCCAGCTATAGGAAGGGTTCTGGTCGTCCCAAACGTCTTCCATTAAAGGATTATGGAGGCCATTGTGCTCTTAGGAGCCTTAAGTGCAGCAGAAATTTTTTGGTAACCTTGGCCAGATCTGTGCCTTGCCACAATTCTGTCTCTGAGCTCTTCAGGCAGTTCCTTTGACCTCATGATTCTCATTTGCTCTGACATGCACTGTGAGCTGTAAGGTCTTATATAGACAGGTGTGTGGCTTTCCTAATCAAGTCCAATCAGTACAATCAAACACCGCTGGACTCAAATGAAGGTGTAGAACCATATCAAGGATGATCAGAAGAAATGGACAGCACCTGAGTTAAATATGAGTGTCACAGCAAGGGGCTAAATACTTAGGACCATGTGATATTTCAGTTTTTCTTTTTTAATAAATCTGCAAAAATGTCAACAATTCTGTGTTTTTCTGTCAATATGGGGTGCTGTGTGTACATTAATGAGGAAAAAAATGAACTTAAATTATTTTAGCAAATGGCTGCAATATAACAAATATTGAAAAATTTAAGGGGGTCTGAATACTTTCCGTACCCACTGTGTAAATGTGTGTGTGTATATGTATATATATATATATATATATATATATATATATATACACTCACCTGCTACTTTGTTAGATACACCTGTTCAATTGCTCAGTAACACAAATTGCTATCTAGCCAATCACATGGCAGCAACTCAATGCAATTAGGCATCTAGACGCGGTGAAGACAACTTGCTGAAGTTCAAACCGAGCATCAGAATGGGTAAGGAACAGCATATAGGTGACTTTAAACGTGGCATTGTTGGTGCCAGATGGGCTGGTCTGATTATTTCAAAAACTGCAGATCTACTGTGATTTTCACACACAACGATCTCTAGGGTTTACAGAGAATGGTGTGAAAAAGAGAAAATATCCAGTGAGCGGCTGTTGTGTGGATGAAAATGCCTTGTTGGCCTCAAAGGTCAGAGAAGAATGAGCAGACTGGTTCGAGATGATAGAAAGGTAATAGTAACGCAAATAACCACTCGTTACAACCAAGGTATGCACAATACCATCTCTGAATGTATAACACATCGAACCTTGAAGCAGATGAGCTACAGCAGCAGAAAACCACACCGGGGGCCACACCTGTCAGCTAAGAACAGGAAGTTCAGGCTACAATTCGCACAGGCTCACCAAAATTGGGCAATGGAAGACTAGAAAAACGTTGTCTGGTCTGATTCTCGATTTCAGCTGTGACAGTCAGATGGTAGGGTCAGAATTCGGCATAAACAACATGAAAGCATGGATCCATCCTGCCTTATATCACTGGTTCAGGCTGGTGGTGGTGATGTAATGGTGTGGAGGATATTTTCTTGGCACACTTTGAGCCCCTTAGTACCAATTGAGCAACGATTAAATGTCACGGCCTACCTGAGTATTGTTGCTGACCATGTCCATCCCTTTATGACTACAGTGTACCCATCTTCTGATGACTACTTCCAGCAGGATAATGCTCCATGTCACAAAGTTTAAATCATCTCACCACTGGTTTCTTGAACATGACGACAATGAGTTCACTGTACTCCAATTGCCTCCACAGTCATCAGATCTCAATCTAATAGAGCACCTTTGGATATGGTGGAACAGGAAATTTGCATTATGGATGTGCAGCAACTGCGTGATGCTATCATGTCAAAATGGACCAAAATCTCTGAGGAATGTTTCCAACACCTTGTTGAATCTATGCCACGAAGAATTAAGGCAGTTCTGAAGGCAAAAGGGGGTCCAACTTGGTATTAGCAAGGTAGACCTGAGAAAGTGGCCGGTGAGTGTGTATATACACAGTATGTGTGTGTATATGTATAAGACCAAGACTTTTTTATATAGTAGGACTTGACGTAATTGTAGCCGTATTAGTGCAATTGTGACAGAGAAAATTAAGTACTGTCCGTGATACTTTTTTTATTTGCACTAACATAGAATTTTTCGAAAGCTTGTCCTGAAAAATTCTATGTTAGTGCAAATAAAAAAAGTATCACGGACAGTACTTAATTTTTTTATATAGTAGGGAAAGGTTAAAACATTTGCCTTTGGAGAGATTTGCCTTTACTTTATCTTCCATAAACACAACAAGAAGTGAGAGGAAATCTTTCACCACAACACATTTCTCCATTGGAATATTTTACCTATATAGTTCTGGTGGCAACTCAAAATTTTGGAATTTCTTAAATCCATTCTCATTTGCAATGGTCACCAGGGCAAGTAGAGATGGTGAATCTCTGCACTACAAATACAGACAGCAATTAAAACCTAGGAGAGTAAAATTATGACACTGGAACTTTGGGTAAGTGATGCTTTAGTAATTTAAATGTATTTTATTAATACTGTATTGATAGTGTCTCTATGGGGCATCTGGATGATGTGCAGGCTGGGACTGAGGGATGTGAAAATTGTATTTAAATCTAAAAATTTAAGTGCTACACCAAAATATTAGATCTCAATGTAAGGTCTTATTCCAAACATATTGTATATAGGGTTCAACGACCAACTCATTTCGGGGGCTACACATTTCTCCTTTCTCAGGGCTCAAAGAACTATGAGATCTGCTTATAACACTGTGATTTATAACATGGATATATGATGTTAAAATTAACTTAGTAGCGTTAGCAGCTAGTTTGTCTACCTTGGTTACCAAGTGTTACACTGTAACATTGAACATTACTGAGTTCATTTTAGCATCATATACAAAATATAAACCACAATCTGAGTTCATATAAGCAGATCTGATAGTTCCTTAAAGGGGAGTTCCAGCCTTTTTTATGTTTATTAAAAGTCAGCAGCTACAAAAAGTGTAGCTGCTGGCTTTTAATAAACAGACACTTACCTGTTCCACTGTCCAGCGACGTTGCCGAACAGAGCTTCGCTCCTCTCCCCCCCCCCCCTTCTCCACCGGCGCCTCCATTCCTACTGTGGGCACCCGGCCGTGACAGCTTTCGGCTTCACGGCCGGGCCTTCACTGCGCATTCGTGAGAGGCGCTGCGCAATCTGAGTGGACAGGCGATCGCCTGGGACCTGTAACGTGTCCCAGGTGATCGCCTACAGGGAGGGGTCCGCCTTAGGCGATATGACGAGTCGCCTAAGCGGTCTCTGGGGGAAAGGAGGAAGTGGGACAGGAAGTCCCACTCCTACTGAAGCCCCCACTCCCCCCCCCAAAAAAAATTACATGCCAAATGTGGCATGTAAGGGGGCAAAGAGTGGTTTAAGCGGAAGTTCCATTTTTGGGTGTAACTCCGCTTTAAGCCCTGAGGAAGGGGGTAATGTATAGCACCCGAAACATGTTGGTTGTTGCACCCAAAATATGGTTGGATTAAAACCTTACTTTGGACTCTAATGTTTGGGTATGGAACTTTGATTTTTAAGATGGCAATTAAAACCTGACATTGGTTCTAACCCTTCCCCGCTCTATGCAAAGCTAACAAAAAAATGGTGTTAGGTATACTTTAAATGCATTGAGTTTTTTTAGTGTGGTTGGCTGTATGCTGTCCCTGGTATCCCTGCTGCTCAGGCTTCCTGTAATTGTTTGGCAGAGGGAGTGGTGGTAGCTCCCGTCCACTTCATATCATAGCTCAATTTCAAAGCCTACCACTGTATCCACAGCCTGTAGCAATGACTAAAATAACGCAGAGCTCTTAAACAGTAACCATCAATATTGTGTAATAAAAGAGAATGACAGCTGAGGGCCTTTGTGGTGAAATGTAGATGCATATATTACAGACTGCCAAGTAGCTTAAAGAGGGGAGAGCACTGAATTGAAACCTCAAGCTCAGGCCATTCCCAGCCTCAAGAGAAACTTGAATTGTATTTGCAGTAGCAGGTAAGAGTTACTAAATCCTTTAAGACACTTAAGTCCATTATCTGTAGTAAAAAAAATGAACCGTCACATTTATTGCAGGAAACACTTTAAGCATAAAATGACAAAGCCACTGTACTTAACCCCTTCTTGTCTTGGAGTAATTGAAACCTTTTTTGTCCAGACCACATTCCGTCATATTCATGTAATAATTGACAATAACTATTTAACTCCTTTGATATTCATTTTAATTTCAATAAGTTCCTTGGCTGTCATGCTGATTAGGTACTTTCAACCACAACCAGTTATAGAGATAAGCAGTTCCAACACTTGTATGATTCTCATTTATAGCATGCATGTTGTCATTAATTACTCTAAAGCACCCTTTTTCAACCTTTTTACCCAGAGAAACTTCTAAAATTTTCAGGTCTTGGAGAACCCTTACTAAAGCCCCTTATATACATGCAGCTGCGGGGTGGTGATTGCCTTGTCACACACAATTGGACCAATACAGATGACAGCCGCCTTGTGGGCTCACAAACATGGGTTTGGATCCTAGTCTGAAAACACCAGAGCTCATCATTAATCCAGAGTCATAGTACATAGTGGAAAGTTCAATCAACTTTATTTAGCCTATGTAGCCAGAGGCTGGACTCCAGAAACAGTAAGTTTCACTTTCACTTTCTAAAGGGCCCCAGCGATAGCCAGCAGAAGAACAACATAAAAGACTGCCTCTCCTGTAAAACCATCCAGCAAGTTCTCTTTGTTCCCCTCTCCCATTTTCTTAACTTCTATGGGCAGTGCCTACCCAGTCGGTTTACCTCACTATTCTCTGTGTAATGCCAAACTGTATTTAAAGTGGAGCTCCACCCGCAATTTTTTTTTTTTAAAAGTCAGCAGCTACTAACACTGTAGCTGCTGACTTTTAATAAGGACACTTACCTGTCCTACTCTCCCGCGCTGATGGCCCCCCGATGCCAATCCCTCGATCGGTGCAGGTCCCGCGCCGCCATCCACACTAAGGGAAACAGGCAGTAAAGCCTTACGGCTTCACTGCCCATTTCCTACTGCGCATGCGCATATCTCGTGCCGACTTGTGAATGGGCGGCTGCTCTCTGGGATTGCACACAGTTCCCAGAAGGCAGAGCGCTCCATTCACTAGAAGAGGAAGCAGAAGGAGACCCACTGAGGCAAAGGAATAGGCAGATTAGGGACTTCCGTATAGCAACGGGTATTTCGGGTGAGTATAAAAAAAATAAAAAATAACTATTTTTTTTTTAGGATTTTTAGTGCTAAAAAAAATTCTGGGTGGACCTCCGCTTTAACTTGTTTCTTCCTGAACAGTGCAGAGGCTGGCGGTCACACAAACAAAAGTTCATTAACTCTGATGCGATTAAACAGATTTATTGTTTTCATAACTTTAATATGAGGGAAAAGGGACATAGGATACTTCAAAATGAATAAGAGCAGTTAGCAAAGAACACTCTTTTGTTAGTAAGGCTGGGTTCACACTAGTGCGACACGACATCTGTCCTACTTTGGATCTGACTTTGCCCTGCGACATGAAGCCGACATATGTCCGACTTTCAATGAACGGGGATCCGACTTGGATCCCCGCCAATATCAGGCACTGTGTTTGGTATGAATCTTGAGGGGGAACTCCAGGCCAAATTTTAAAGAAAAAACTGGCATGGGTTTCCCCTCCAAGAGCATACCAGGCCCTTGGGTCTGGTCTGGATTTGAAGGGGCGCCCCTACCCGAAAAAATGGCTTGGGGGTCCCCCCAAAATCCAAACCAGACCCTTATCCGAGCACACAACCTGGCAGGCCACAGGGGAAGAGGGGGGGACAAGAGAGCGGCCCCCCCTCCCTCCTGAACCGTACCAGGCCGCATGCCCTCAACATGGGGGGGTTTGGTGCTCTGGGGCAGGGGGGCGACCTGCAGCCCCCCACCCCAGAGCACCCTGCCCCCATGTTGATGAGGACAGGGCCTCTTCCCGACAACCCTGGCCGTTGGTTGTCGGGGTCTGCGGGCGGGGGGCTTATCGGAATCCGGGAGCCCCCTTCAATAAAGGGGCCCCCGGATCCCGGCCCCCCCACCCTATGTGAATGAGTATGGGGTACATCGTACCCCTACCCATTCACCTGGTGGAAAAAAATTGCAATAAAAAAACCACACAGCTTTTTAAAGTATTTTATTGCACAGCTCCGGGGGTCTTCTTCCGACTTCGGGGGTCTCCGGTGTCGTCGCCGCGCTCTCCGGTTCTTTCTTCTGCCGGGCCACCGCTAACTTCTTTAGCTCTTTTGCTAGTGGAGGCCCGGTCTTCTCCGTCGCCTTCTTCTTTTCCCGCTCTCCGGTTCTTCTCCCGCTTCTTACTTCTGCCAGCCCCTCCACTAACTTCTTTAGCTATTTTGCTAGTGGAGGGGCCGGTCTTCCCGTCGCCGTCTTCTTCTCTCTTCTCCTCCTCGATGTTGACGTGTCGCTTCCTCCCGCTGTAATACTGGCTGTTCGCTCCGCTCCGCATTAATATAGGCTTCTCATGACGTCAGTCACATGTTCCGGGGCACATGGCCCCGGAGCATGTGACTGTGACGTCATGGGAACATGTGACTGTGACGTCATGAGAAGCCTATATTAATGCGGAGCGGAGCGAATTTCCCACCCTAAGCTCCGGAAGCTTCTCCCAAGGGCAGGGGGAAACAATCAAACTCATAGCCTGTGAATCTATAATCAGACCAAGGCAAATGATCACTGCTCCTCTGATTACAGAACAAGCCAAAAACGAAATTTACCTAGAACATATACCAAGGATTCTACATCTGGCCTCACACCTATTTTCTAAAAATTATATTTTAAGAAAAAACTTTGGACGATGGTGTCATGCATCCCTTAGGGCTTTATCCATGACATCCTGGGCTCACAGGAAGTGATTTGAATGACCCTGGCCGTAATTTAACCCAGAAGAGGGCTAGTGGTGGAGCTGACTTTCTGCAAAGGGCAGCCCCAGAAAGAAGGTTTTACAGTGAAAACCGCATTTTATTGATTTATTTTTAATTATAGACCATTTATTTAAAGTTTATTGCAAAAACTGTAGTTCTGCATTTACTGGTAAGGAAAAAATATTTGTTTACCAAGCTTCATTTCCTGAATGGCGTACATATTTATATTTACCATGTCACTCATTCTTGTGTCCATACTACTTCAGAAATGATGTAAGCATTTGTGTTACAATCAGAAGAGACAATTCTGCAGTGTGAAGGAAGATTACATTTCTGTCTACACAGTGCTTGCTTCATATAAACTGGGCTGCTCTTAAACACCCCGGTGTTGATACTCATTTTAATAGAATATTGATCGGCATAGCAGTTGAGCAATGCTCAGCCTCTGTGTGCACTTGCTGTTACAATATTAATTGAGATAAAGAAAATGTACCTGTTGAGTAATATTTTCATTGAGAACTAATTGAAGATTATACAACTGTGAAGAAAGGTAATTGTTTTCATTCTAAATGTATCTAACCAATTGACTAAATAGATTGCAGGTAACCGATTACCTCTCGGTATTGTAATGTGTACAAAGTGGAATGTTAAAGACCTTCAGTTAGGAAAGTCAGCAGTAAACTTAGAAATCAGGTTGTAGGCAGGTGCAGTCTACTTTATCCCCTGTAGGTGGCGGTCACCCGCAGAGGCCTTGCAGCTGGAGCAGAAGTCAAGGGTAACAGAGTTCCTCTATGGTTTCTTGGGTCACTGGGGAAGCTAACTGGTTGGATGCTGCTGCCTATTTAAGGCCCTGGATCTCAGGTTTGGTGCCCTTTTAATGCAAGTCGGTAGTGTACGGAAAGTTAACCCACCTGTTAGGGACAGTACTAGCAGGAGGGAAAGGTTCCGGATGAGGAGGGAAAGCCTAGGGTTGCAACTACTCTTGGCTTCATCCCGCTTGGGCATGAGATGGCCAGGCCACATTCTTCCCTCTTAACAGAAGCTGTCAATCTGGCTGATACCTGCTCTCTTCAAATTATCAGAAATTGTGGGCGTACCCAGTTGGGCAGCCATCCTACTGGGTTTGTTGTGAGCTGTTGCTGCATTGCTTCAATTCAAGTTTGCCATTGCACCTGACTATGTGAATTCTTTCCACTGCACTACGCTGCACCCCACCTACAAGGTCATATGCAACATTTCTTAGTAATTTCCCTTTGGGATTAATAAAGAATTCTGAATCTGATTTCATTATGAGCTGCAGCAGTGTCTCCACTAAGGGTTACAAATCAGTAATCAGTAGTAAAGTCTGGTTCAAACGTATGTGTTTTCTCAGAGCGTTTTCAGTTTTACAGAAACGCACTACAGTCCATTTAACATGGTTTCCTATCGGTCACGTTCACATATCTGCGTTTTCCACTGACGCAGTTTCTGGAAAGTGTCAGGGACTTTTTTCCTGCAGCAGGTTGTTTTTGGTTCCAGAGACTTCAATGAAAATGCAGCAGAAATGCATAAAAAATGCAGTGCTTGTGTTTTTGATGCATTTCTGTTGCGTTTTTGCTGGTTTCTCCTGCATGACAACAGACGATTCCGCAAAACGCATAAAAAACACATTAAAAACGCATGTGAAAAAAATGGAAAAACACATCAACTGCAATCTGCATAGGTGTGAACCAGGCCTAAAAGAATTAGGTATAGAGGGGAAGAGAGACCACTGTCAGATAAAATTGCACTGATGTAACGTCTAAATTCTCTCCTGATACCACAAGGCAAAAACACCGGAGCTTAAACCTTTGTGGAACATTTTTTTTCTCCAAATGGTTCAAAAATAAGATGACCCTGGTAAAAAAAATCCTTTTACATATTAATTATTACTGAATTAGCCTTTTGCCTGCAGTGCTAATTTCATTCTTTGTAAGGCCTCATGCCCACGGACGTTTTTACAGCCGCGTTTTTGAGCGTTTTTTACAGCTTAAAAACGCCTGTCCATGTTAGTCTATAGCTTCATGCCCACCTAGACGTTTTTGAGCTGCAAATAGCATAGACGTTTTTAAGCTGTAAAAAAAACACAGGACCAGTGCGTTCCTCAGCGTCGGAGTTAGGCAGAAAAAAACGCGAGCGTCAAAAAACGCGCACTAACGCGCGGTCGCGTTTTTTAGCTCCGACGTTTTTTTGGGGGTTTTTTTTCACAAAAAAAATAAAAATAAAAAAATTTACAATAACATGGACATGGACAGGCGTTTTTAAGCTGTAAAAAACGCAGCTGTAAAAACGTCAGTGGGCATGAAGCCTAAGATGTGTGTAGTTTGGACTCTTACACATGGGCAGCAGAGCCCCATGCAATGTAAATTCCATCACCTGTCCCCCGATCAGGAAGTGTAGTTGTTGCATACGGTCTCATTAGACTTGGGTATACTCCAGTCCAATGCTATTGTAAAGCTCTTTGTCCTGCCCCATTGCCAGCAGCCTATCAAAATCTATGTCAGGCTGAAATACACTGCAGCTGGACACTGATTGGTACTCACATTTATGGTTTAGGAATAAGCAGAGGGTTCAATCCAAACCCAGGTTCAGACTGAACTTTTGCTCTGTGGGCATTTGTATGAACTTAGGCTCATTAGGTGTGTAGCACCCACTACCTTTTTGGTAGGTGCTAGAATGGGTTTTTCATATTTTAGTTATCGGTACAGGCAAATTTAGGCAGGCCTGTGCACTAAGCTAGGCCTGTTTGTTTTGGTCTGGGACTGGGAGTGTTCAGTGTAGCAGTAGGTGGGGCCACCTGTGCTCTGGTTCTGAGGCGCCTCCCCTGTCTCTAGGGAGATTGTTCTAGGGAAGGAGGCAGGGCCTGGGATTGGAGTGGCAGGCAGCTCATGTGGGAGCCCTGACCAACCCCTACTGGGTATTGGCAGGGGGCGGGCCTCCTATATAAGCTGAGGTAACATATCACTGGGGGGGATTTTCAGCCGAGAGAAGTGAAGTGGAGGATGGAGTACTAGACAGTGGCAGGGGCTCTACCCCCATCTCGGGGAGGGTGTGAGGCCCGGCAGAGGAGCCTGGTAGAGGGGCTGGAGACTGTTGGAACGTATGTCCAGATAAATTCCTCCATCATGGATTCGGCGGCGGAAAAAGGTCGGGGAGTGTACCACAGGGAGTCTGTGAGGGAGCTACGTCATTACAAGGCCAGTGATGAGGAGTCCTGGATCAGAGGAGAGAAAGAGACTGTGGGGAAGTGTGTCAAATCGATGTCGCCTGAGGGCGCAGGATTTGCAAGTAGGACTATCTGGGATCAGTAGTCATCACCAAGTACAAGCTGTTAAACTACTAGCCCCCCCCCCCCCCCCGAGGAGGGGTTCTGCAGGCCTCGGGCCTAGTAACTACACAGTCAATTATCACCAAGTACAACCAATTACAGAAACTACTAGGACTTATTCAGAGTGAGGCCTTGTGGCTGAAGATGGCGGGGGACAGGAGTACTAATTTGTGACAGGAAAGTAATGTGCAGGAGGAGAAGTGTCCTGAGGTGAAAAGTCTGTCAGGATTAGGGTCCGCCATTTTATTTCATCTGAGGAGTGTAACATCTATACTGCTATATTATTCATAAAGATATTAACTAAACCATTTGTACATGTAAAGCTGGACCCACTTTAGAAACTGGAGAACAGGTTGTGACCTATGAACCGCCAAACAGCAGAGACACGTTTCCATCCCTAAAATAAATGCGCAAACAAGGAAAAAAGAAAAGGTACGGGACTTTAGATGAAGCATGTCTCTGTTGATGAAAAATAAATGGATAAATTGTTTGATTATAATTATATATATATATATATATATATATATATACATATATATATATATATATATGGATTTATAAACCCAATCCCCGGTGGGCTGTCCACATTTTGATAAACAACTATAATATATACTGCATAATATAAAAATATACAATGCATAAGGTTTACAAAGAAAACAGTAATTAATAAAAATAACATATTTAATCATAAATGGACATGATTGGTACAGAAGACAATGAAAAAACATATGAATCAATTATACATGATTGTCATAGTAGATCAAAGCAATACATGATATAGAGATTAAAATATACATATAGAATTTAATTCATGATATATAGATGAGCTATGGCTGGGCATCCTTGAGTATGGACTCAACGCGTTTCATGGCGTTTAAAGCCAATCATCAGGAGTAGGATGCTATAAGGTGAATAAAAATATGATAGGGTAAGTGTCTAATATACTATTGCTCTCCAACTAAAAAGCAAATAACATAAGCTGGCAATACGTACTTTACCTATGGAGCGACTCATAGGTGTAACTCTGCAGCACCTAGGCTGGAATTGAGATGGTTTGGAGTGAATTGTCTCGTCCGGGGTTGAAGCGGGAGACCCCCTCCCACTTTTTCCACCCCCAGGATCCTCCCAGAGGGATTGGGTGGACTGGGTGGGGAGCCGTGGGATCCAGCCACTGGGGGGGGGAAGGGGGTGACCACATGGTGGTTTCAGGAAGTATACATAGCCAGGATCGAAGTGTGTGACTCTGAATGAAAAAAGTGAGGGTGAAAATAAGAATGAATAAAATTGAATAAAAAATGCAAACCAGTGTACTGAAAATCAGGGAATAAAAACCAAACAAATGCAAGCTATTGGAGAGGGGGAAGAGGAAGGGATAGAGAGAGGTGTGAGATGTAGAGGGTGTAATTGTGCACCTGGGGTAGGCCCATGAGGTGTATGCAGGGCTGCTGATAGGGGGGGACCACCAGCCCTCCTGTAGGGGGCCCCGGCACACAGAGGGGCCCGGACAGCAGCAGGATCGGTGGAGAACAATGCCCTCTGTGTCTCTCACCCAGGTTTCTCCCCCTCTCGTCAGGTAGGCTGTACGGGGCCCCATGATTCCTAACAGCGGCCCTGGGTGTATGCCATGTATTGACAAAATAAAGGTAGGTGTTAATAAAAAGGAAAAAAAGGAAAAATTATACATTTGTGTGTATATGTTTATAAAGGATGAAAATGTAATGAGTTAATATGAACACATCCAATAATGGAGTGTCAGTGTGCTGACCCTGTCAGTCCATAGATAAAGGTGAGAATCTCAGTGCATGTGTGTGTGTGTATATGGGTGTAAGTGTGAGTGTATGTATGTATGTGTCTGTATGTCAGGGTTCGTGGGTATCAGTGGAGCATGAGTGTGTGTGGCAAAAAGTGTGGAGACTTGTGTGTGTGCGTGTGTGTGTGATCCCGGGGAGTTCACTCTGTACCTGAAAAGTCTGAATGGGAGAGAGAGGAGAGACTCATCCCGTCAGGATGGAATCAAATGTGGGTGGCCATCGGCTCATCCCAGCTAAAATACCCGCGGCTGGGGGTGGGTCCCCACCAACGTCATGCATCACCGCAGAAGCGGCACTAGGGATAGGAGGAACTCCCGCAAGAGGTTCGGGGGTCCGCCCATCCCGGCCGCAGCGTGAGATGTTATGAGCACAGATACCCGTTGCGGCGTCTAAAGCCTCGTACACACGACCGAGAATCTCGTCAAGAAAAAACACGTTGTTTTTCTTGACGAGATTCTTGGACAAGAAACTTGTCCCGGCCGAGTGTACAGAAGCTCCATTCAAAGAACCCGCGGTTCTTTGAATGGAGCGAACGCGGTGACGTCATCGACTGCGACGAGCGTGCGCTCATCACATTTGATGCCGTCGTCGCCATCTTGCTACACCCTACCTATGCCTAGGAAGCTACCGCGCATGCGTCAAAGTCATTTCGAGCATGCGCGGGCTTCCCAGAGGACAGGTAAGTGTACACACACACTTTTCTCATCGAGAAACATGCTGACAAGAATCTCGACGAGAAAATAGAGAGCAGGTTCTCTATTTTTCTGGTCGAGATTCTTGTCAGTTTTCTTGACGAGAAACATGATAGCCGCGTACACACGACCGATTTACTCGGCAAGAAAGCTCTGCCAGCAAGTTTCTTGCTGGTTCTTGCCGAGAAACTCGGTCGTGTGTACGAGGCTATAGAGTGGTTAAATGATGATGGATGGAAAGTTGAGAGAAAGGTCTCAATATAACAAAGAGTGGCATACAGAGACACAGGTATAACTACCCAGTAAAAATGACCTAAAATGGGTCAGATGAAAATATTACATTAGCATGGTGCGTCTTATTGGAAGATTACAAATAAAGCGGATGCCACAAAAAATTCTATAAAAGTCTATCGATGAGTATGTATTGGATGTGTTGATAATAACTCATTACATTTTCATCCATTCCAGCCTAGGTGCTGCAAAGTTACACCTATGAGTCGCTCCATAGGTAAAGTACTTATTGCCAGCTTATGTTATTTGCTTTTTAGTTGGAGAGCATAGTATATTAGACACTTACCCTATCATATTTTTATTCACCTTATAGCATCCTACTCCTGATGATTGGCTTTAAACGCCATGAAACGCGTTGAGTCCATACTCAAGGATGCATAGCCATAGCTCATCTATCTATCATGAATTAAATTCTATTTGTATATTTTAATCTCTATATCATGTATTGCTTTGATCTACTATGAAAATCATGTATAATTGAAGTTGAAGTTTGGGTGAATTACGAAAACCGGTGCTCCATAGAAGAACTGCAGGTCTCAGCACAGTCCCGATCTCTAGACACTGACCCGACCCTCCGTCTCTTGAGATCTGAACCTCTGCCTTTTATATATCACAAGAGGGTTTACTTCCAACATCCATAAATTGAGCACAAACCACTGGAAGAGACTTCTTCTTGCTCGCCCATGCTGTCACCCACCCATGACCAGTGACCAACTCTAACATTTTATATATCACAGGACAAGAAAAGAAAAAAACAGAGTATTGCTACTGAGGTAAAAAAGCGGCTACTGTTGCAACAGAGGGTCTAAAGATAGATTGGGATTACAAAAGAAATACAATTTTATTAATATCAAGGAGCGCACATAGACTAAATATCAAATTGTGCAATAAAATGGTAGTAACAGCTTCAATCAAAAATTATTATTGACGATCTCCTTCCAAAAAAGGAAGGGACCCCAATAATAGAGTTAAAATCAGACAAGAAACAGAGAGGACTAACAACACAAATACAAAAATTACAAAAAACAAAACACAGTGAGGTCCGGACACCAGCATATAATTCAGAGTGAAGTTGTAAAGCGATACAAATCGCTTATGATCAAATATAATTATTGAATAAATCAAAATTGGGGTAATTAATTACATACAACTTCACTGTGAATGACCCCGGGGATTCAGGTTCAAAAATAGATGATACTATTGTATAATGATGTTATTGGCCAAGGATCTGATTTTACATAAGATTGCTTGAAAATGGGATGGTTCCAAATCTCATTTCAGATGGAATGATGCCTATAAAACGAAGTCTATCGTTGATTGATGAGAATGGGAGTAATCAAATGGTAATCCATATTAGTTCATGAGCATCTTGCCTCCGTGGAGTGATTGTTAGTATATTAGCTGCTATGTGATCACTTGGTTTTGGCTCAACACAGGAAATTTGCTGGGACTAGATAAGAATCATTTTGACACTGGCATCAATGGCAGCACTTTGTATATAGGATACCGGTATCATTGTAATAAGGGAACAAAGTTCACTTCCATATTGTGAGGGGGTTAGCTCGGCAGCGGGTGTGTGTGACCCCCGGGATGGGCTCCCCACACAAAACAGGCCCAGCAAACGGAGGTTGTGGTTTTCAAAATCAAAAAAGGTGCGGTTTATTTTCTATTTACAGTGACAAAACACAGCAAAGCAAAAGAAACATAAACAAAATAAATCCTGGTCAAGTTGACCTCTGACTAAACATACAGGTTTCCTAACTAACAACTGGGATCAGCCTAGTGCTGTCCTAGTCCCTAAGTCCCTGGTTTTAAATGTCCAAGCAAATAGCCACACAGGCTTTGTCTCACCGCACAAGGGTTCACTCTCTCCAGGAAGTCCACACAGGTCTGCTTCCAGGCATGAGCATACATCTAATGAAGCTGGGAGTTCTTATAGAGGCCTAAATGAGCTGACAAGCTTCAGCTGGTCTCATCAACTCCCTGTCTGCACGACGCCCCACACTCTCCCTAGAGGTATGAGTCATCCATGAGCCCACTAGCCCCAGCTGGGCTTATACAACTCTCCACCTAGTTGTATAAGTCGGCGTAAAGCCTGAATCTGGGCGAAATATATCTACCCCCCTGGATGCAACCAGGTGACTTTACCTTCCTGCTGTCACATACCCCCCCCTCTTGTTTTAACCTCGGGGTTGGAACACCAGCAATCAGGCATTCATGTACTCGAGACAAAGCATCCACATTCCCCATTTGAACGCCAGGGCGATGCTTTACTGTGAAGTTGAATTCCTGGAGGGCCAGGAACCACCTATTCACTCTTCTATTTGTTTCCTTGTTTTGAGCCATCCACTTTAACGGAGCGTGATCCGTAACCATGTCAAAGTGCCTACCTAGCAGGTAGTACCGGAGGGAATCTAGAGCCCACTTCACCGCTAAACACTCCTTTTCAACGGTGGCGTAATTTACCTCATGGGACTTCAACTTCCTGCTGAGGTAAATGACTGGGTGCTCTTCCCCGTTCCAGACCTGGGACAATACTGCTCCTAACCCCACATCTGACGCATCACTTTGTACGACAAAGTCTTTAGAGAAGTCGGGTGAGTACAACACTGGCTGGCTACATAAGGCTTGTTTCAAGAATTGGAATGCTGCCTCAGCCTCGGGGGTCCATTTAATCATGACCGACCCTTTCCCCTTCGTCAGGTTGGTTAGGGGCACAGCCTTAGAAGCAAAGTGGGGAATGAATCGCCGATAATACCCAGCGATTCCCAGAAAGGCTCGTACCTGCTTCTTGCTGTTGGGACGTGGCCAACTCTGGATGGCCTCGACTTTGTTGAGTTGGGGTTTTATTACTCCCCTCCCAATGGTGTACCCAAGATATTTGGCCTCCTCCTGCCCAATGGTACACTTCTTGGGGTTAGCCGTAAACCCCGCTTCCCGAACAGAGTCCAGGACTGCTTGCACTTTTGGCAGATGTGAGGCCCAATCTGTGCTATGGACAATTACGTCATCCAGGTAAGCCACAGCATACTTCCGATGGGGCCTCAGCATCTGGTCCATTTTCCGCTGGAATGTGGCCGGCGCATTCTGTAACCCGAACGGCATTCTTTTATATTGGAACGCCCCGTCTGGGGTTACAAATGCGGTTTTCTCTTTGGCCGACTTGGCCAGGGGGATTTGCCAATACCCTTTTGTGAGGTCAAGAGTCGTCATGTATCGGGCTGTTCCCAGCCGGTCGATCAACTCATCTATACGTGGCATGGGGTAGGTGTAAAATTTTGTAACTTTGTTCAACTGACGAAAATCGTTACAAAATCGCCAGCTCCCATCCGGTTTAGGCACCAACACGATGGGACTAGACCAATCACTTTGGGACTCCTCTATCACCCCTAAGTTCAGCATTTTCTGTACTTCCTCCCGTATTGCCTCCCGTCGGGCCTCTGGGATCCGATAGGGTTTTAACTTCACCCTTTCACCGGGCGGGGTAATGATGTCATGCTCTACCCCAGATGTTTGTCCCGGCAGCTCAGAGAATACCTCCTTGTTGCGAAGCACAAACTCCTTAACCTCCTGTTGTTGGGGTTGTGACAAGGTGGCTGCTATTCCAACCTCAGGAATCACGCAACCAGTTTGAGCTGGTGACCAAGTGTCTGCGACTAGGGACTCTCTATCCCTCCAGGCTTTCAACAGATTAACGTGATAGATCTGTTCGGGCTTTCGCCTTCCTGGTTGTCTGACCTTGTAATTCACTTCGCTCACTTTTTCCATTATCTCGTAGGGGCCTTGCCATTTGGCAAGGAATTTACTTTCAACCGTAGGGACAAGTACCAGTATCCTATCCCCCGGGGAAAAGGTACGGGTCTTGGCTCCACGGTTGTACACTCTCTGCTGTGCTAACTGCGCTTGGGCCAAATGTTCCTTCACGATGGGCATTACCTGTGCAATTCGGTCTTGCATCAGGGCGACATGCTCAATCACACTCCTGTGGGGAGAACTCTCACTTTCCCAAGTTTCCTTGGCAATATCCAACAGCCCTCTTGGGTGTCTCCCATACAGTAACTCAAAGGGGGAGAATCCCGTAGAGGATTGGGGCACCTCCCTAATAGCAAACATCAGATAAGGAAGTAGACAGTCCCAATCCTTTCCATCTCTATCCACCACTTTCTTCAACATTTGTTTTAGGGTTTTGTTGAATCTTTCAACCAGCCCATCGGTTTGGGGGTGATACACAGATGTACGTAATTGCGTCACTTTGAATAATTTACACAGCTCCTTCATAACCCGGGACATAAAGGGTGTACCTTGGTCCGTAAGCAGTTCTTTACAAATACCCACCCGGCTAAACACAAGAGATAGCTCTTTGGCTATGGTTTTGGCCGAGGTATTTCGGAGAGGGATCGCTTCTGGATAACGGGTGGCATAGTCCATTATAACTAATATGTACTGGTGCCCCCTAGCGGACTTGATTATAGGACCTACCAAATCCATGGCGATCCTCTCAAACGGGACCTCAATGATGGGTAGAGGGACCAGCGGGCTACGGAAATGTGGCATCGGGGCCGACCTCTGACACACAGGGCAGGAGGAACAATAATTTTCTACGTCCTTCATCACCCCCGGCCAATAGAATCTCTGTAATACCCTCTCTCGGGTTTTCTCTGTCCCCAGATGACCTCCAAGAATGTGCCCATGGGCCAACTCCAACACCAACTTCCTGTAAGGTTTGGGCACCACAAGCTGCTCAACGGTTTCTTCTGCCCTTTTTGCCACCCGATACAGTAGGTCCTTCTCTACGCTGAAGTATGGGTAAGTGCAGGTATTATCTGGGTTCACTAACTCGCCATCTATTTTCACTACGTTTTCCCGTGCCTTTATTAGGGCGGGGTCTTTCAACTGTTCTGTGGCAAAGTTTTCCCTGTGAACCTCAAGATCAGAAAACTCCACAGACGGTAGGTTTTCGTCTGAGGAGGTGGGCTCCTCTCCAGTTTCTTGAGTCTCCCCTGCCAATACTGATAAGGGAAATTCCGGAGAGTCCTCACCACTCTCAGGGGAGTTCTGGCTATCACATTCCTGGTACATAGGGGCACCAGTGAGGGGCTCAGGATCATCCCACAGTTCCCAGAACTTCGGAAAATCCCTTCCCACAATGGCGTCATGCGGTAACTGAGATACTAAGCCCACTGGATGAGAGAGGGTACCTTTGGGGGTCTCGAAACACACTGTAGTCACTGGATACTCTCGGGTGTCCCCATGCACACAAATAACAGCTACCTTGCTATTCCCAGAGACCTCTGTTTTAACTAACTCAGCCTTTATCAGGGTCACAAGGCTACCTGAATCCAGCAATACCACAACATTTCTACCATTAACACACATTTTGCATAAATGTTTCTCAGTTCCACGAATGGCAGTGCATGCGACTGTCGCACACAGCGACTGACGTCTGCCCGTCAGAAAGTCACACTGCATGGGTTCCTCCACAGCCGGGCAATTGGCTGCAATATGTCCCGCTTGCCGGCAGCGGTAGCAAACGATCCTTCTTGCGGCCTCTTGAGCCGCTGATTTCCCAGGCTGTTCTCGCCAAACTTGGGGTAGAGCTCCCACCCTCTCACTCTCTCCACCCTCACCCCTTGGAATCCTCTTATCCGCCCCTGGGGATGGTCTGGTCTTAGGGTGGAAAGTCCGAGTGTCTCTGGAAGAGGCCGTCAGGTTCTCTGTAGCCAAGTATTTCTCCACACGATCCACAAGACCATCGGCCGTCTCTGGGTCTCCATGGCTTACCCACTTTTGGATGGCAGTAGGAAGAGCTCTCAAAAACCGATCCATTACAACACGTTCCACAATCTTTGGTGCGGACAAAGTCTCTGGCTGTAGCCACTTTCTGCTCAGGTGAATGAGATCATACATTTGAGACCTGGGGGGTTTTCCAAGCTGGAAAGTCCAGTTATGCACACGCTGAGCCCGGACAGCCTGGGTGACACCCAGCCTTGCCAATATTTCAGCTTTTAGCATCACATAGTCTTTTGCTTGGTTAGGCTCTAGGTCATAGTAAGCTTTCTGCGATTCACCAGTTAACAAAGGAGCCACCAGTCCAGCCCACTGCTCCTCAGGCCACTTTTCTCTTTCAGCGGTCCTTTCAAATGTGGTCAAAAATACCTCTGGATCATCCTCTCCAGTCATTTTTGTCAATAAACGACTCACCCCAAAGGACGCGGTATTAGTGGGACGGCTTTCCTCACTGGTCTGCGGACGTTGCTGCATTACTGCTTCCATCTGTTGTTGTAGTCTCTGCTCTTGCTTCTGCAACAGGTCTATGAAGCGGGCCTCAGATTGCTGCTGGGCTCGTTGCTGAGCCTCCAGACTCTGTTGCAAAGTTGCGTTTGTCTGCTGCTGGGCTGCAAGGCTCTGTTGATGAGCTTGCTGCTGGGCTGCGAAGTTCTGTTGTTGAGCTGCAAGGCTCTGTTGATGAGCTGCAAGGCTCTTTTGCAAACCTGCATTTGTCTGCTGTTGATTGGCATTTGCTAGAGCCAGCTGCTTCAGTATCTCCTCCATGCTGGCTTAAAAAAAAACTGCCACTGGTTCTCCACCAACTGTGAGGGGGTTAGCTCGGCAGCGGGTGTGTGTGACCCCCGGGATGGGCTCCCCACACAAAACAGGCCCAGCAAACGGAGGTTGTGGTTTTCAAAATCAAAAAAGGTGCGGTTTATTTTCTATTTACAGTGACAAAACACAGCAAAGCAAAAGAAACATAAACAAAATAAATCCTGGTCAAGTTGACCTCTGACTAAACATACAGGTTTCCTAACTAACAACTGGGATCAGCCTAGTGCTGTCCTAGTCCCTAAGTCCCTGGTTTTAAATGTCCAAGCAAATAGCCACACAGGCTTTGTCTCACCGCACAAGGGTTCACTCTCTCCAGGAAGTCCACACAGGTCTGCTTCCAGGCATGAGCATACATCTAATGAAGCTGGGAGTTCTTATAGAGGCCTAAATGAGCTGACAAGCTTCAGCTGGTCTCATCAACTCCCTGTCTGCACGACGCCCCACACTCTCCCTAGAGGTATGAGTCATCCATGAGCCCACTAGCCCCAGCTGGGCTTATACAACTCTCCACCTAGTTGTATAAGTCGGCGTAAAGCCTGAATCTGGGCGAAATATATCTACCCCCCTGGATGCAACCAGGTGACTTTACCTTCCTGCTGTCACAATATAAATACAGGAAATGTAAAGTTCAAGTGCAGACCGGTAATAAAATCAATCCTGGTTGTAAACCAAATGCAAACAGGGTTTAACAGTAGAAAGCGCATCCATACTTTACCATACTGGCATGGCCGGCTAACACAGCGTCCTGCTGGACCCTGATTTGGATTTTGAACCGGGCTCCGTAAGATACGCGGTCTTCAAGGTCAACAGAGACCATTCGGCTATTAGAGGGTCTTCACTGTGCAGGACCTGCGGGTCCGCTCCGTCCTCGGTAATCATCAGGTGTTCGCCATGTTGGTCAGTGCTGTGTAAGTATGGGTAATAAGCGCTGAGTTCAGATCTGCGGCTAGATTTGAACAGGGTTTTCCGTAACTAGCGTCACGTGACTGCTGTGACGTCAACGCGTTTCGCTAGAAGGTAGCATAGCTTTGTCTGGACTAGATGGGGTGGGTACTGGCAGTTCCTTATATAGACACATTCGTACCTGCTGTCCATCACCGATTTTAAAGGAAAAAACAAGCAAGCGGTCCTCCCGTTTTTTGAAAGAAGTGATTCACACACGATAAGGAGATTGTAGTCCTTAAATAAACAGCTTGACTTTGCTTCTATAAAATTAACAGCAAAGTCCAGCTGTCTCCCTCTCTCATCGGTACATTCTCATCCTGTTACATGGAATCAGCACACAGACTAGTTCCAATGCTACCAATGAAATAGATAACTCGTAGTGATAGTACCTTAATAATGGTAATCTTTTCAATCTAGCAGAAACATAAATAGAAGGCAGGAGAGAAGGAGAAGGAAGGGGACAAGTAGACAATAAAAAGGAGAGAAGTATGAGGGCAGATGGACTAATTAGCCACAACTTAGGGACCAGAACTATTGATACCGAGGCCCATGCGGGCACAACCCATCAATAGAGGTGGCCCAATTAGGGATTTCCATAGGCAAAGCAGCAGAGGAAGGAAGGAATAGGAGCAGGGGAAGAGGGAAGCTATTTGTGTTGGTCGATGCTAGGGCATAATAGCTTTAAACAAAATAAAAAACAAACACAAAAAGCAATAGGAGGGGTACAGCTTCAAAAGATACTAGTGTATAATATGTACCATTTGTGAAAATTCTATTGTTGTAATAGAGGAGAGCAGAAGAACACACACAATCTAGTAGGTAAGTGGCATAAAGGAGGGAATAGATCACCTATCTAGGAATACCTGGAGATTAAGTACGGTGTTGAGTCCTAGAGGTACTAAAGACCCCAAACGGAATATCCACCACTTCTCCTTTTGGAGAAGGATGCTATTAAAGTCGCCCCTTCTCTTGGGCAGTTTAAGCACATAAATGCCTTTAACCTTTAAACCATCATCGGGTTTCCCATCATGACATAGAGCAAAGTGTTTGGCCAGTGGTTTCTCCTGACCTTTCTCTGGATGCCTCTACTTTTCTTTCTTAATGTCACGTACAGTAAGTGCTCTCAGATCCTGACTTTTAAAGGTCTTTTTGTTTTGCCTGTGTACATTTTTGGGCAAGGGCAAGTAATCATATATACTACCCTGCTTGTAGAGCAATTGATAAGATCTCGGATCTCAAAAAATAATTGCCCATGTACATCAGCAAAGGTGGCCGTTCGTTCCACAAAGGGACACACTTGACATTTGTTGCATGGAAACATTCCCTTGCTTCTGGGATTTTCTGATAACCAGTTAGAACTGGGTTCCCTGACAAATTCGGAATGTATCAAGATATCGCCCAGGTTCCTAGCCCTTCTGGCTACCAACTTGGGCGAAGTTCCCACTATGTCACGCATTCCTGGGCAGTTCAACAAAATGCCCTAGTGTCTTTCAAGTACTCGATGGACTGCGTCTCATTGTGCTCCATAGGGGGTGATTACTCTCAATGGCCCTGAGTCATGTTTTTGAACTTTTACATCAGGATCACAGGAGAGAAGGCCTTGTCTATCTTGACAAGCTGCTCTCATCTTTGCCTTCCGAATTTGTCGGTTGGAATACCTACGTTCACGAAATATGGTGTAGAGCTCAGCGCCCTCCCTTCTTAAATCCTCCTTTTTACTGCAGTTTCTCTTGATCCTCAAAAACTGTCCAATTGGGATTCTGTTTTTAAGCGACTGAGGGTGGTGGCTATCTGCTCTTAGGAGGGTGTTAGCTGCAGTTTCCTTCCGGAATGTGCGTGTACATAGTCTTCCCTCCTTAACATAAATCCAGAGGTCGAGGAAAGATATCTGCCCACCATCGGCCACATACGTTAGGCGGATGTTCCGATCATTTTTGTTTAGTTGATCGATGAACAGATTCCACTCCTCCCTACTACCCTTCCAGATCACCAACACGTCGTCAATGTAAATTAGCCATGAATACACATGGTCTATGTACATTGGCGACGTGAACACATCTTCTTCCTCCCAAAGGCCTAGATGTAGGCAGGCGTAAGTGGGTGCCCACGGCGCCCCCATCGAGGTACCTCTAATTTGTTGATAATAGTGTGTAGTAAATGATGTGGGATTGAGGTGTATAGGGATTCTATGTCCACACTAATCAATAGGAAACCGTCATCAACCTCAAGTTCCGCAATTTTGGATAGAACATGGCGGGTATCTTGAACATATGACTTTAAACCATTGACCATCTCCTTTAGGAGGGAGTCCAAGTACCGACCTATCCTCTCAAGAGGTCCCTGAACCGCCGAGACAATGGGTCTTCCAGGTGTTTTTTCGGGACATTTGTGTATTTTGGGGATAATGTAAAATGTAGGTACATTGAACTCCCTCACAGAAAGGTGGTCAAATTCACGGCGACTCAATAGCCCAACATCTCTTGCGTTGACTAGTATTCTATTTAATTCCTGTATTACCCCAGGAAAGGGGTCATGATCAAGTCTGATGTATGTTTTTAGGTCTCCCAATAGTCTTTTAGCTTCTTTCTCATAAGAATCGTCATCCATTAGGACGACATTGCACCCTTTATCGCTTTTCTTGAAAACAATATTTTTGGCTTCCTTCAGTTCCCTCAGGGCCTTTCGTTCGTCCTTTGAAAGATTATCATGGCCACTTTATCATCTATTTTTGAACCTGAATCCCCGGGGTCATTCACAGTGAAGTTTTATGTAATTAATTACCCCAATTTTGATTTATTCAATAATTATATATGATCATAAGCGATTTGTATCGCTTTACAACTTCACTCTGAATTAAATTCTGGTGTCCAGACCTCACAGTGTTTTTTGTTTTTTGTACTTTTTTGTATTTGTGTTGTTAGTCCTCTCTGTTTCTTGTCTGATTTTAACTCTATTATTGGGGTCCCTTCCTTTTTGGAAGGAGATCGTCAATAATAATTTTGATTGAAGCTGTTACTACCATTTTATTGCACAATTTGATATTTAGTCTATGTGCGCTCCTTGATATTAAAAAAATTGTATTTCTTTTGGAATCCCAATCTATCTTTAGACCCTCTGTTGCAACAGTAGCCGCTTTTTTACCTCAGTAGCAATACTCTGTTTTTTTCTTTTATTTTTTGTATGCATAGAGTGTTCGGCTATAGCGACAGTACCACACTTGGTAAGTGGCATTACGATTTGAATCATCAAATCGATGATTGGTTGATTCCACGGGACTCTTTTTCCTTTTTTCCTTTGTTATCACAGGGCAAGAACCTGGACCCCAAAAGCCTGCAAAATGTTAACAGTGGAACATAACAGAGTGAACTGTTCCTCTCCCCAACCTGGGCAGCCACGGTAATCTAACTAGCATTAACAAACACAGTAGGCAACCTGCCTACAAGTGTGTGCTGTGTTGTCAGGGGATTTACTTTTGGTGTGTGGTGGACATTGTGATTGACAATGGATTTACATCAAGGGACATTTTTATTTTATTTTTTAAATAAAGGACTTGTCAAACGTTTGGGTATCTTTATTTTTATTTTTTTATTTTTTCTACTGAGTGGGTAGGGGCCCCTTAATATTAAGGACAGCTTCCAGATTCTAACGAGCCCCCTGCCTGCAGATCTCCACAACCACTGGGCAAATGGTTGTGGCGAAAAGGCCCTTGTCCTAATCAACAACAAGATGCTTTGCCGGGGGAATCCATACCAGACCCAAAAGACCTGGTAAGGAACAGTGGCTTGTGATTGCGGCTACCAATACAATAGCCACAGTGGGAGATTCGTCCATCTGTGCTGTTAGTGTGGATGGAGGAATCTGTTGGATTACTTTCATTCAGCCCACCAGCTTTAGTACCACTTGTAAATTAAAAATAAGTGATCCTAACGAAGAGGCTTTACTTTGGATGCCAAAGGTAATGTGCCTAATTGTTTCATTGATCAGATTCCATCTCTGTATATAATCATACGCTTTTTTTTGCCACATCCACCTTATCAACACACCCTAACTTTGTAATTGCACATGATGTAACCACAACTTTTTGAATCCTAGAGATCCCCCCCTGTAATGATATGAGGATCTCTGGAAAACAAACCAGAGGCCATCTTTTTTTTTTTTTTTTTAAATAAGACCAAACTCTAGTGTGGGAAAAAAATCCTCATTAGTTGTGATGCGATTGCTATGGAAAACGGTTGATTTCAAGTTCACCATTTATCAGTCAACCCCTTTGCATCTAAGCTTCTTCACAAGAGAGCAGCCAGAGCACCATTGTAAGAATAGCATACATTGAGGGTTTATAATCAGTTTACTCAGCTTGTAGGCTGTGGAAGTCACACAGCAACAGTTATTAAAAGAGGTGTCTTCTATAATTAATGTAAAATGAATTACATGCAGAACTAATTATCAGACAGTGGTTTCTCAGTAATTACCGTGATGAATGGAGATGATTTATATTGGCGCTGGAGCTTCAATGATACTGCCTGCCATAGTTTGCACACACTAAAAGGGCTGGGAAATGGCAAATGCTACCAGCCTGCCACAGCTTCCCTAAATAAGGCTGACGTCCCCAACTGTGAGCCAGCGAAGAGGCTGAATATTAATTGTCAGCAGTGATCGCAGCCAAGCTGGGCTGTTTGTTGCAGAATGCGATGAGCAAGAAACCATTTGTCTTCGGATGACATCCCAATTTTAAAAAAAAAGGATAGTTACTTAGTTTAGGCAGGTATTGCATTTGTTACCTTGTTTTCCAGGCAAAAAACATTTTTACAAAGGGCAGATTTATGGGAAGAACTAACATGCAACTGGCAATAGTGCTGCTGCTTGTGTTCAAGAAACTGCAAAATTAATTTTGAACATCGGATTTGGTTCTACAAAGCTAGAATCCAACATCTATGATGTTCCAGTGCACTAAGTTTGGCACACAAAATGTACTAAAATTATATGCACATTGCATACCTCCCAACTTTTTGAGGTGGGAATGAGGGACACCTATTAGCAAAAATATGTAGGCATAGGACACACACCCTGCCACGCCCCCTTAATGGAGAATTATATAAAAAATAATGATTAGTTTAACCCAAAAGTGCTTTTTTTTTTAACCACTACTAGTTCTTTATATTGGCTTTGGAAATTTACAAATGCAACAATTTAGAAATTGGATAAAAGGTTTAGTACTGGGAAATACTTTTTGAAAGATAAAAAATGCATTTTCTATACAATTATATAGATCAGGTCAAAATGAGGGACAAATAAGGAGGAAAGAGGGACTTTGGTCCAAATCAGGGACAGTCCTTCTAAACCAGGGACAGTTGAGAGCTATGAAATTGTAGTAATTATGCACTTATAATCTTGCAGACAGATTTTTAAAGTCAGTAAGGGTCTATTTACATTATGTTAATTTATAAACTAGCACAGGGTTGCTTTCTAATTCTGCAGTGTATTGTCCCCAAAATATTATAAAAGGCACCGGAAAGCTGTGGGTTTGAGGTACCGGTATATAGTAATTGACAATAAAAATAAAACAATATGGGAATCCCCCCACACCCCCTTATACTTACCGGAGCCCATTCTCAAACCAGCACTGTGCGTGACAGCAGTGGCTTTCTCCAATCTCTTACTCCTCACAGGGCAGATTTTGTGTGGGCAGGTAGTGGTTAACGCTGCCCCAGCTGAGAAGTTTGGAATCAATTGTGCTTCCCAGGTTTTTCTTTGTGGGTTTTCCCGGGTCCCAGCCTTCGGGCCTGTGTCCTATAAAAGGGACGGAGGCCCAGACCGTAGGGCAGTGGTGGCAAACTTTGGCACCCCAGATGTTTTGGAACTACAGTCCCCATGATGCTCATGCATGCTGCAATCTAGTTGGGAAATGTAGTTCCAAAACATCTGGGATGCCAAGTTTCACCATCACTGCCCTAGGGGGTTCTTGTTGCTGTTCTGCTGGTTCGGTTTGGGTCTGGCTATACCCATTCCCTGCTGCCACTGAAATCTGGATGTCTAGTGATGTTGGAGTTCCCGATGACCAGGCGGATAACCTGCAGTGGCCCCGGAACATGCCAACCATGAACTCTATCAAAGATGGACTCTTTCCTATGCAAGTATGCTGGAGTAGCCACTAGCCTGAGTTAGGGATTAGGAACGTTGAGGAAATGTTTGCACTTTATTTCGGACTGTTGTCTGTTTGTCATCATGTTAACTTATTTAGATACAGCTTTTGAAACCTTGCCTCTGCCTAGTCTGAAGTTACTCAAGGGGTGCAATGCAAGTACTCGGTACACAAAGCCTACAGTCGGGTCACTAAGCACATTTGGGTATGAAGACAGCGGTACAAGAGTCTGATCTGGACGAGGAGCCATCACTGTCTCCGGAACCCTGCATACTGTATCCTCGTCCCCCTTTGCCTGATTCAGCATTGGTGGAGAGAACAGGGTGTAAGTATCTGCCACTGGATGCCTATCTGCCACAGGGTCGGCTGCACTTCCAAGCCAGAATTACCTGGCTAGCCCAGCTCCAACGCTGTATAGAACAGTATGTCATACGGACGAGTATTCCTGTATGTTCACCAGCAGTTGTTTTTGTAACTGGAGGATGAGACACCCAAATTGTACAGCAGAGCTGTTTGGGAGATATGTAGAATTCCTGAACACCAAAGAACATGACTGCTGAGAAGCGTAGGCGTGTTTTAACCAGCTATTAACAACCAAAACCTTGCCCCCCCCCCCCCCCCCCAGAATAGATGCACAGACTTATTTAAGTTGGAATTAGAGCAAGGCCACAGCTTTATTGAACTTTTACAACTTTAACAATATTCAAAATACCATATAACAATGCCAGTCAATGCCAGTCACGGTTATACCATGAGCATTCATAACAAACACAGATAGTCTAAAGCCCTGTACACACGATCGGATAACCTATGGATTTTCGTCCGATGGATTTGTCCATCGGAAATCCGATGAAACTGTTTTTCATCAGTCTTGCCCACACACCATCAGTCAAAAAACCGACCGTTCCAAACGCGGTGACGTAAAACACTCCGATGAGCCGAGAAAAATGAAGTTTAATGCTTCTGAGCATGCGTCGACTTGATTCTGAGCATGCGTGGGTTTTTGATCCGATGGACTTGCCCATAGACGATCAGAGTTTTCGATCGTTTTTTTATCCATCGGAAAAATTTAAAACATGTTCTATTTTTTAAAACCGATGGAAAAAAGACCGATGGGTCCCATACACGATCGGTTGGTCTGATGAAAACCATCCATTGGACGGTTTTCATCAGTCAAACCGATCGTGTGTACAGGGCTTTAGAGGCATTAAACTGATCCCATACTTAAACTTGAGGGCATAGCCCATAAAGCAATATCTATCGCTGGCAAAGTAAAACTGCCAATAAAGCGGTGACGGAAATCACAACGGCAGGTAGGTGGGCAACTCTTGTGACATCAGAATCTCCTCAGAGTGGTGGGACCTGCCCGCCCTTGCGTAGCCTTTATCTAGAGTTCAGGCTCCACCCAGTCACCTTGTGCCTTAGTGGCCAATCCCGTTAAGGCTCCATTTCCCTAGAAGGTAGAGGGGTGAAGGGGCCTTCATTAAGATAACAGAATTAATAAATCAAGGCAGAGTTCCACTATCTATACAAGTTTTACAACATGTGTTTGAGATAGTCAGGCCCAATGGATACTTCCCGGTGGTTCACAGAATCCGAGGTACCCACCCCATTACGGGAGAATTTGTGTCACTCCCAGACCCTGACTATTATGTGTAAAAACTGCACCGTTATATTGTTGCTCCTGCCAAATTTACTTTTACTGTTTGCATAGTTCCCAACTCTCCCTGATTACAAGAGACTGTTGCTGATTTGGAACAAAGTCCCTCTGTCCCTCTTTCCTAATCATTTGTCCCTCATTTTGGTCTAATCTACTGTATATAGTTGTATATAAAATGCATTTCTTATCTTTCAAAAAGTGTTTCCTTGTGCTAAACCTTTCATTCAATTTATAAATTGCTGCATTTGCAAACTTTAAACACCAGTATAAAGGAATAGTGATGGTAAAAAAAAAAGGACTTGTGGGTTTATCTAATATTTTTTTTTTTGTATAATTCTCCTTTAAGTGGGCGGGGCAGGGTGTGTGTCCTATGTCTACATACTTTTGCTAATAGGTGTCCTTCATTCCCATCTCATTGGGAGGTATGTGTTTGTACTGTTCTGTATTTACTTGCACTCAGGGCCACCATCAGGGGGGTACAGGCAGTACACCTGTAAGGGGCCCCCTTTTTATTTTTTTGTAATTTATTTATTCATTTATTTTTTGTAAGGGACCCGGAGGTCCCCAGGGCTCCGGATGGCAACTCCCCCTTTTTTTTTATAAAAATGTATTTTATTTATTTATTGTAAGGGGCCCAGAGGTCCCCAGATGGCAACCCCCCCCTTTTTTTTTCAATTTTTTTAGTTTTAATAATTTTTTTTATTTCTTTTTATTTGTTTTTGTATGGGGCCCAGAGGTTCCCAGAGGCCGGAGGTCCCCAGGGCCCCAGATGGCAACCCCTCTTTTTTTTTTTTTTGATCTATTGTTTTTTTTTATGTTCGACGGCACCCAAAGCCCCCCCAACAATTCGCAGCGACACCACACCCCCCCCCCCCGCTTCTCAATTCGTGGCACCCTCCGCTTCTCAATTCACGGCAGCCCCCCGCTTCTCAATTTGCGACGGCAGCACCCCCCCCGGTTCTCCTCTGCTCCAGGGGGCCCATGCCTGAAGCTGTGTAAGGGGCCCCAAAATTCCTGATGGCGGCCCTGGTTGCACTCTGTTCCTTACTGTATATCTTGTAACCAAGTGTATCCTGGATCTGACCCCCTGGTCCTCTAAAAGGGATGGAGTTCCGGACCCTAGGGGCTGCATACGCTGAACATGTAGAGAGGGAAAGGGCTCTGCATGTCCCTCCCTAACCACCTGACCTCCGGGAGATTAACCCCCCTTCATGACCAAGCCATTTTTTGTGATACCACACTGTGTTACTTTAACTGACAATTGCGCAGTCATGCAACGCTGTGCATTTATTTAAATGTATGCCTTTTTTTCCCCACAAATAGAGCTTTCTTTTGGTGGTATTTTAGCACCTCTGCAAATTTTATTTGCTATAAACAAAAAAAGACTGACAATTTAGAAAAAAAAAAAAACAATATGTTTTACTTTTTGCTATAACATTTTTTAAAAATCGACTTTCTTCAATTCAGGCTAATATGTATGTATGCAGTGCCTTGAAAAAGTATTTATCCAACTTGAAATGTTCCACATTTTGTCATGTTACAACCAAAATCGTAAATGTGTTTTATTGGGATTTTATGTTATAGACCAGGGGTTCCCAACCTTTTGAAGAGCGGGGGCCACTTAAGCGACTTGGTAACCGGTCGCGGGCCACAAGCGGGTGGATGGCAGCCCACTCTATAGATCCCACTGAAATCTTTTTTTTTTTAGCGGATCGGATTGGAGGTAGGCCTTTGTAACTGGACACAAGTCCATTTACATCTGCCTCTCCTTAGAGGTGAATGAAGGGTCCCATTTGGGCCGGGCTGAGCGCGTGAAAGGGGTCTAAGGCTGCTTTCACACTGATGCACTGTTTACCCCTGTGGCTTTGCTGCAGTTTAGCTGCACTTTGCCATCGACTTCTATTATATCCTGTAGGTGTGGTGCACTTTCAGAAAGCACACCAAACTCGCAAGTAATAGAAGTCTATGGCTCAGTGCGGATCAGTTGAAAGACGCCCAGTAACCACTGCAGAACACATAAGCCCATATATAGATTGTGATTTTAGTAATAAACGTACCTTTAATAACAGTATTCTATTCTATTCCATTCCAGAGCAGATATTTGCGGGCCACATCAGAGAGATCCGCGGGCCACATGTGGCCCCCCGGGCCACTGGTTGGGCACCCCTGTTATAGACCAACACAAAGTGGCACATTATTATAAAGTAGAAGGAAAATGATAAATGATTTTCAAAATATTTTACAAATAAATATCTGACAAATGTGGCGTGCATTTGTATTCAGCCCCCTTTATTCTGATACCCCTAACTAAAATCTAGTGGAACCAATTGCCTTCATAAGTCACCTAATTAATAGAGTCCCCCTGTGTGTAATTTATTCTCAGTATAAATACAGCTGTTCTGAGAAAACCCTCAGAGGTTTGTTAGGCCAAGAAACACACCAGACAGGTCAGGAATAAAGTTGTGGAGTAGTTTAAGCAGGGTTAGGTTATATAAAAATATCCCAAGCTTTGAACATCTGACGGAGCTCTGTTCAATCCATCATACAAAAATGGAAAGAGTATGGCACAACTGCATACCTACCAAGACATGGCTATCCACCTAAACTGACAAGCCGGGCAAGGAGAGTATTAATCAGAGAAGCAACCAAGAGGCCAGTGGTAACACTGGAGGAGCTGCAGAGATCCACAGCTCAGGTGGGAAAATCTGTCCACAGGACAACTATTATGCCGCGTACACATGGTCGGAATTTCCAATGGAAAAAGTCAGATGGGAGCTTTTCATCGGATATTCCGACCGTGTGTATGCCCCATCGGACTTTTTCCGTCAGAATTTCCGACGGACTTAGATAGAGAGCAAATAAAAGGTAGAAAAACTGCGCTAGGAAAAACTAACACTATAGGCAGCAGTAATAGTGAGATAACATCAAATGACAATAAAAGAAAAAAACTGTGCCCACCCACTTAACCCAAAAACGACAATAGTAGGATATTAACACAACAAGTAACTAGTGGTTACAGCTAGTTGAGACAGATGAGAGTCCAACAGGCAATCTGCAGTAAATGGTCTAATTGAACAACAAGTCCACTTCTCCTTAGATCCAAAAAGACACAGTAAGTGAGAAGGACATCCACTCCTCCTCAAAATGAAGAGGAACAGCACCACCGTGACTTGTTCAAAACTTATTGTGAGATATCCACCACCAGAGACAAGAGGAGCAGCTTACCAGAAGGCAAGCGGTTTGGGGCATTCGACTGTCACCCAGCCGCGGCCTTTTTAAGTTGCAGCAATAATCGTCCCTCAGTCAATAGCGGTGATCCATCCAATATGTTCCGCATACATTTGCACCATGGGCCCCAAACACAAATGAATAGAAAGGGCAAAACAATAGTGTGACTCCGTTTGAAACCAATTTATTTAAAAAACGTAAGTTCTACTTACAGATGAGAAGATAAAAACAGCTTGTAGATAAAAATACACTGTATTGCTGGCCGGCATATCAGGAGCCTCACTCCTCGGGCGTGGTGACGTCACTGAGCGTCCTCCTAGACGCATTTCGTCATTACGCAGACGTTATCAATATTGATAATCAACGAACCCAAAAAAAGTTACGAAAGTAGGAGTTGTGTCCAGAATCAACGAAAAACAACGTACTCTACCGAAAGTACGAACCCAAAAAAAGTTACGAAAGTAGGAGTTGTGTCCAGAATCAACGAAAAACAACGTACTCTACCGAAAGTACGAATTATAAAGCAACAAAAAATTCAACGAAAAATGTCGCTTGCAAAAATACGAATGAGTCCGAACACGAAAAATCCCGTCTAGCAAAATTACGAATGATTACGAATCAACAGGACCGGAAAGAAACGAACCGAAACGGAACGAATTTTTCCGTTGTGCACAAGTCTAGTGGGCACAGTTTTTTTCTTTTATTAGATAGAGAGCAGGTTCTAAATTTTTCCGTCGGAAATTCCGACAGAGTTTTGCCCGTTGCTAAGTCCGGCCGCGTGTACGCAGCATTAGTCGTGCATTCCACAAATCTGGCCATTATAGAGGAGTGAAAATTGTATAGGGAAAAATGGACTTTATAGGCACTATAGAAAAAATATAATTTTTAATATTGTCATATAAAAATACACAAACATGAAGCATAATAAATTGAGGACATGATTAAAAGAAAATTGCAAACAAAATACAGATAACCCGTAGGTAACACCTGAAAGGGAACACTCAAAATAGATTTGTCGCTATTGGCGGGGGTATACGTGCTGGATTGCCCACGCTGGACTTGATGATGGGTGTGTCCCGGATAGGTATCCAATGGGTTTCTGTAGAATATTATGGATTGCTCTACATGTTTCGCGATGGTATCGCTTCTTCAGGAGCTTCTAAATTTTAAATAAGAGATATTCATTATAATACATATGTGCGATAAATAAAAAACAGAGGAAACCTAAATTGTGTGTGTATATATATTATGACGTGATACAGATTTCTACATTATATATGGTTTATCAAAGGCTGTACCCTATGACACTTACCCAATAAATGTTTGTTTTCTTTGCAACAAGTCAGATGCGTCTGTCCTACCAACCAGCAACCCCTCGGGGAAGGCTGAAACACCCCAAGGTGGCTATCAGTGCCAGTTCAATCCTGGGCTGTGAGACTCTGTCACAGGAGGTGTATGCAGTGAGAGATGTGGGGGTGCACCGGGAAACTAAAAATTCCAAGCAAAAATGGAGGCTTAGTAATGAATAGCTAAAATTAGCTTATTGGTAGAAAAATAATAATAAATAAATATAGATACAAGATTTAATGAGGAAAGCAACTTACATTTGTGACAGGGTTTTTGGCATACGGGCACTGGAGGCCTCTTTGGATGAAGACTACCAATCCAAAAATTGACTGTGGGCAACAATTCTCTGAAGGATTAAAATGTACAAAACATACCCTTAGAGGAGGGTTACCTACAGGTGCATTTTGCTATGATGGCATTATAACACGTCTATACAAAAATTATTATTATTATATATATATATATATATATATATATATATATATACCTTTAAAAGGGATTTAGCTGCACTAAAAAGGCAGGATGTGGAGTAGGGAATGCGAGGCCACGGAAATCCCAGGTGTTGCATGGATGTCCCAATTAGGGAGTCATCTCGCTACAATTTAAACATAAAAAGCATATTTCATGACTTTTTGGTCAATTCTAAAGGTAATTATATATAAATAAATGCCGCCTGGTAAACTGCTAGCCCTTTAGGATAAAGTGAATGAATGTCTCTACCTGTAGAATTGTACTTTTTTTTGAAGAAATGAATGCCGAAGGCAGGCCGATACAGACTTATTGGTTTACTGTTAAAACCGCAACACAGCAGACCTGTGAAAGGAAATGCAGTGGCTATTATGGCTAATTGCTGGATTGAAACAGAGATTGATTGCCACAACCAGATGGTCCAAAGACACATGTGTTTAGTCCAACCTACCTTGCTGCTGTACCATAAATGATATTCAGAGTGACTCCCCCTCCGGTTGTCTAAAGATTCGGTGGTATTGCGAGTGACCTCACTCCACAATCGACGCTGTGGAGTGACCGGTCTAACTCGCATTTTTGTGACCCCCGCCCGCGTGTGAGTCAGAAAACGTCTGACGTCACGCGGGCCGGCCGAAAAGACGCAACTCACGTCCCTGCCGTGGTGGCGCCTGCGCACACTCGGACTGCTGGCAGGTCCTGGGTGCAGGTAAGGGCGGAAGTGCGTCATGGGCACATCGTAAGATGTGACCTGGGACGCCACCGGGTGATCCGAAACCCCTCCCACAATGGTGTTGGAAACAGACAGAGCATGTGTGCACTGAACACATTATTTTGGGACGCCAATAGTTATGGCTTTACCTCCATAAAGTATGGTTAAACATTAACTATGCAAAAAATAATAAATTGTAATACCAATAATGATGCAATGATCAATACATAATGCATGGTAACAAAACTCATTTCAATAAACCCATTCCAATCATTGGGAGTATACTTGGAATATTGTGGGACATGTCAGGTAAAGAAAAAGGGAAAAAATTAAATTATAAATTGGGAAGGGAAGGGGAAAAAAAAAAAAATTCGGATTGGAAAAAATGATGATCATGTGATTTTCTTTTGATAAGTATTCAAGAAAATGGTAATAATAACAAACAACAAACATAGAGGAATATGTGGCCATGCAAATATAATTGGGAAAGACAAAGCATCAATGCCCAAAATCCTATAAGAAAGGCCTATAGGATAGTACCTCATTGATGCCTGGGGGTTTAGTTGCTGAGAGACGCTCAGGTACATTGACGATATTTTGATCATTTGGACTGGCACCATTACGTCCCTAAACCAATTTTTACAACAACTCAATAGTAACAGGTTTAATTTAAAGTTTACGTTTGATTGGCATCTAAATTTTATCTCATTCCTTGATCTTCTTATTTATAGAGATCCATGTGACAACGTTGTCACCAAACTATATCGGAAAAGTACAGCAGGTAATACCCTGCTACATGCCAACAGTGGACATCCAAGATCCTTAGTCCACAGTATTCCATACGTGCAATACATTCGCCTGCGCAGAAACTGCACCTTTGATGCAGATTTCCAGCAACAGGCAAATGAGTTGCGCACTCGCCTATTGCATCGAGGTTACAGCAAAAGCCTCCTCAGAAAAGCCTTTAACAAGGCAAAAGGTCAGGAAAGAACAACACTATTATATTCTAGATCCAAAACAAATATCAATCTACAAACTACAAAGTTCATAACAAAATATTCTACACAACATAACATACTCAAGAACTGCCTCCAACGACACTGGCATCTGCTCAGTGAGGATACCATAGTGGGCAAATATGTTAGGGAAACACCCGAGATTGTGTATCGAAAAGCCCCATCAATAGGCAATAAAGTGACTTCTAGTGAATATAAACCAACATTTGACAAACACGTTCAAGAATACGGCCTATTTACCTGTGGCCAATGTACATACTGCCCCTGGGTCCAAACAGGGAAGCTTTTCCGATTACCTAATGGTGACAACTTTCGCCCACGCTTCCATGCTACATGTGACACAGAAGGGGTAGTTTACCTCATGATGTGTAAATGTGGGGCATTTTACGTTGGAAAAACCATTCGTCAATTCAAACAACGCATTTATGACCACATTTATTATTCACAATACGCAAAAATGGTTACACCAGTAAGTCGCCATTTGGGCCTCTATCATAAGTTTGATACTACCATGGTTAAATTTATCATCTTGGAGGTTATACCACAAGACCCACATGGGGGAAACTGGGATAAACGCATTCTCCAAAAAGAGACCAATTGGATTGAGCGTCTCTCAGCAACTAAACCCCAAGGCATCAATGAGGTACTATCCTATAGGCCTTTCTTATAGGATTTTGGGCATTGATGCTTTGTCTTTCCCAATTATATTTGCATGGCCACATATTCCTCTATGTTTGTTGTTTGTTATTATTACCATTTTCTTGAATACTTATCAAAAGAAAATCACATGATCATCATTTTTTCCAATCCGATTTTTTTTTTTTTCCCCTTCCCTTCCCAATTTATAATTTAATTTTTTCCCTTTTTCTTTACCTGACATGTCCCACAATATTCCAAGTATACTCCCAATGATTGGAATGGGTTTATTGCATGAGTTTTGTTACCATGCATTATGTATTGATCATTGCATCATTATTGGTATTACAATTTATTATTTTTTGCATAGTTAATGTTTAACCATACTTTATGGAGGTAAAGCCATAACTATTGGCGTCCCAAAATAATGTGTTCAGTGCACACATGCTCTGTCTGTTTTTACTATTTTTTGTTTCACGTCGGATGCGCCTGCCAAATTCCTCGCAGCCAGCTTTCAGATTACATCAGCCATCAATCCAGGCTGTTCGGCCTCTTCGCTTGGAGGAGGCATGAGAGATGTGCGGCCACCCAAGCCATCGGCTGATTGGTCTTTCCTCTCCAACACCATTGTGGGAGGGGTTTCGGATCACCCGGTGGCGTCCCAGGTCACATCTTACGATGTGCCCATGACGCACTTCCGCCCTTACCTGCACCCAGGACCTGCCAGCAGTCCGAGTGTGCGCAGGCGCCACCACGGCAGGGACGTGAGTTGCGTCTTTTCGGCCGGCCCGCGTGACGTCAGACGTTTTCTGACTCACACGCGGGCGGGGGTCACAAAAATGCGAGTTAGACCGGTCACTCCACAGCGTCGATTGTGGAGTGAGGTCACTCGCAATACCACCGAATCTTTAGACAACCGGAGGGGGAGTCACTCTGAATATCATTTATGGTACAGCAGCAAGGTAGGTTGGACTAAACACATGTGTCTTTGGACCATCTGGTTGTGGCAATCAATCTCTGTTTCAATCCAGCAATTAGCCATAATAGCCACTGCATTTCCTTTCACAGGTCTGCTGTGTTGCGGTTTTAACAGTAAACCAATAAGTCTGTATCGGCCTGCCTTCGGCATTCATTTCTTCAAAAAAAAGTACAATCCTACAGGTAGAGACATTCATTCACTTTATCCTAAAGGGCTAGCAGTTTACCAGGCGGCATTTATTTATATATAATTACCTTTAGAATTGACCAAAAAGTCATGAAATATGCTTTTTATGTTTAAATTGTAGCGAGATGACTCCCTAATTGGGACATCCATGCAACACCTGGGATTTCCGTGGCCTCGCATTCCCTACTCTACATCCTGCCTTTTTAGTGCAGCTAAATCCCTTTTAAAGGTATATATATATATATATATATATATATATATATATATAATAATTTTTGTATAGACGTGTTATAATGCCATCATAGCAAAATGCACCTGTAGGTCACCCTCCTCTAAGGGTATGTTTTGTACATTTTAATCCTTCAGAGAATTGTTGCCCACAGTCAATTTTTGGATTGGTAGTCTTCATCCAAAGAGGCCTCCAGTGCCCGTATGCCAAAAACCCTGTCACAAATGTAAGTTGCTTTCCTCATTAAATCTTGTATCTATATTTATTTATTATTATTTTTCTACCAATAAGCTAATTTTAGCTATTCATTACTAAGCCTCCATTTTTGCTTGGAATTTTTAGTTTCCCGGTGCACCCCCACATCTCTCACTGCATACACCTCCTGTGACAGAGTCTCACAGCCCAGGATTGAACTGGCACTGATAGCCACCTTGGGGTGTTTCAGCCTTCCCCGAGGGGTTGCTGGTTGGTAGGACAGACGCATCTGACTTGTTGCAAAGAAAACAAACATTTATTGGGTAAGTGTCATAGGGTACAGCCTTTGATAAACCATATATAATGTAGAAATCTGTATCACGTCATAATATATATACACACACAATTTAGGTTTCCTCTGTTTTTTATTTATCGCACATATGTATTATAATGAATATCTCTTATTTAAAATTTAGAAGCTCCTGAAGAAGCGATACCATCGCGAAACATGTAGAGCAATCCATAATATTCTACAGAAACCCATTGGATACCTATCCGGGACACACCCATCATCAAGTCCAGCGTGGGCAATCCAGCACGTATACCCCCGCCAATAGCGACAAATCTATTTTGAGTGTTCCCTTTCAGGTGTTACCTACGGGTTATCTGTATTTTGTTTGCAATTTTCTTTTAATCATGTCCTCAATTTATTATGCTTCATGTTTGTGTATTTTTATATGACAATATTAAAAATTATATTTTTTCTATAGTGCCTATAAAGTCCATTTTTCCCTATACAATTTTCACTAGTCAATAGGATGTGGCACGTTATATAAAGGGTGATTGATTACCACCCAAGGGCAACAAGTAATCATTACTTTCATTATAGAGGAGTGGCAAGAAGAAAGCCATTGTTGAAAAAAAGCCATAAGAAGTCCTGTTTGCAGTTTGTAAGAAGCCATGTGGGGGACACAGCAAACATGTGAAGAAGATGCTCTGGTCAGATGAGACCAAGATTGATCTTTTTGTCCTAAAAGCAAAACGCTATGTGTGGTGGAAAACTAACACTGCACATGACCCTGAACACACTATCCCCACCGTAAAACATGTTGGTGGCAGCATCATGTTGTGGGGATACTTTTCTTCAGCAGGGACAGGGAAGCTGGTCAGAGTTGATGGGAAGATTGATGGAGCCAAAATACAGGGCAATCTTAGAAGAAAACCTGTTGGAGGCTACAAAAGACTTGAGACTGGGGCTAAGGTAAGTAAAAAATACGCCAACACCAAATTAAAAATCCTGCCTGGAGCTCTGCAAATAAAACTTGGTAGATGTTCCTCCTTGCTGCCCTCTAGAAAGACAATGAAGTCTGAGTAACGCTAGTGCAGTGTAACCAACCAGATGCTTCCCAGTAGGGCTTCATGCTCAGCTGGCCACCTGTTATGAATAATTACTGCAATACTAATGGTCTGTATATGAAAATTACAAACAACAATTAAATGGTTCCCAAGGCTACATGAAATGTAAAAAAGATACTATTGTGTACTGTACTATAGTGATTTGTGTTCACTTTTTAGATAAATATGCGATCAGCCTAAAAAACACCTGTTTTTGTTCTTTTTGTGTTTTTTTATAAAATGATACATTGGTAACTAATTGCTAGTGCTTTTACAAACCAAAGAGCCTTCTGTTGTATCAACAGCTGTGCTATTGATACACTCCAGTTGTGTCCTACCAGTTCAGAAGCACGCCCTGTGCTGTGAGGTGAATGTAATGGGGTATTAGTCTCCATAGAGACTATAGTAAGAATTTGATGTAGTTCTAATTTTTCACCACTAGATGCCCTTATATGCCTTTTAGTTCCCTAATTCAAATATTTTGGCCGAGGAAGTGCTTGCCTTTTGTTTTATCATGGCACCAGAGTGTCCTCCGCCATGGACTCCGGGCACCATTTTTGGAGTGTCTGTGTCTGTTTGAATGCAAAGTTTTCACAAGATCTGGGCGGCCATCTTTGAGACAGAGGAGTTATACATAGCCCCTGCCTTTTCGTTCTGGGCTTGCCTTGTGAGACGTTTAAGATAGGGACATGCAGTAGACATGTTTGTGAGAGAATGATGGGTTTAGCATTAGGGACAAGTTCCTGATGAAAAGGGACAGTTTAGGGACCTCATGGATATCCTTGGAGACCTCCTGGAGTCTGGGGAAAGTGCAGTTAACAGTGTTCCAGCTAACTGATTTGCTGCATTTCTGCACACGGCTTTGCATTCTCTGATTGGACAAAGTGGCCCTCCTTCCCACCCTATCAAGTCAGAGAACGTCTTGTATTCACTGAAAAAAATTGAATATGTTCTATGACTGGTGGCATTGCTGATGAAATGGCCCCCTGTGGACAGTGTGCAAAGGAGAGGCCACTTGCATAAAGCTCAAGCGGGACCTGAAAGATTGTGGACATCACTGCAGTATAGGGTGACCAGACATCCCCGGTTTCCGGGGACAGACCCTGGATTGAGGACACTGTCCCCGGACCAAGTCTGTTCCCGGTTTTGTCCCCGGATTGGATTTGAACAGGGGCTGGGGCAGTTTCAAAGACAGTCAGTGCAGAATCAAAAAAAAATAAATCTGAATTACACCCCCCCGCTTCGCCGCTCCTACTAGCTTGGGGGGGGGGGGTATTTTTTTCCATTATATGTGCCCCTTTCTGATGATCATTAGAATATATGTTGGAGAAACTACAATGAGATTATAGTTAGTCCTGAGACTTCCTACCACATCCCAATAATAACATACAGCGAACTCGCCTCAAACCCCTGAAGAAGGAAGCATACCTACCATAATCGGAACTATATGCCTTTTATGTTTTTCCGTAACATGTAGGGTTGGTCGCATGTTATATATACCCTTTGTTTCTGATTTGCATCAGTACATTATGCATTGCGCCTTTTGAGCAGCTGTTTATCGTATTCTGTATTCCATGATTGTTTTTAGCATTCTCTATTATATATATATATTTTTCTAATTTTTCATATTAAACTATTTTTATACTATTCCCATTGTGTTATCCTGAATTGGCTTCCTGCCCATACAATCCCCTTGGGGCCTCCATTTTCTCTTCCTTTCTGATGATCATGTGCTGGTCGGATCGAAGGGAATATTTTTCAGTTTCAGGTGCATGCCCATTCAGCTCTGCTCTCATGTTCTTCCGCCTGTCTGTTTATCTCCTTGCCTTCCCTTGAGTGATCTTCCTCCGCTCTCCACCCAGTAGTAGCCGGGGCTTGGAGAGTTATGGCCCATACACACGATCCGAAACCTGGACGAAAAATACCACTTTCGACGCGATCGTACAATAATCGGATCGTTAGTACAGAACTTTCGAGAGCCGATCACGACAATTCATTCAATATTATTTTATCGGACATGCACGAAAATTTTCCTCATACGATACCAGATCGTACGATTTTCGTTCGTCAGTATAATACAATACAAATACATTACAACACATGACATCACTTCCGATTTTTTTTCCTGTCGTACGAGAATTTTTGTGACTTTAGTAACCTATTCAATTTCTACTTGCGACTATTAAGCAAAAAAAGTCGAACGATCTGTCGTGCGATTTTCGGATCGTGTGTACGGGCCATAAGACTTGACAGGCTGTGAGGCGGGCGGCGACGGGCAGAGAGTCGCTGATTGCCGCCATTACTAGTAAAAAAAAAATGTCTCTGGATTTAATTTTAAAAATATGGTCACCTTACTGTAGTAGCGATGACTACTACAATGATTTCTAGTGGGCCAGCAGGTATAAAATCTACTGTACTGTACACATGGGCCTCCGCAGCATAGGGCCAGTAAGGTATTCACTTGAATGAGTTAAAGCAATAACGGTGCCATAGTGTTCCTCTAACATTATTGTACCCTGTGGCTGCTGCTAGACTGTTTCTGCTGCTGAATGTTTAGTTCCGAATAACTAGCTGACCTCAGCATCAAATCATTTTATAGTTGCAATTGAACCATAAGAAATGGCTTCGGGGGTGAGGCTTAAACCAGGCTCATTGATTTTTCTGGAAACAAAAATCAATATTGGTGCTTACTATTATCAGTTTATTTTTAGCTTTCATTTGTTAAGAAGAAAAGTCGAACATTTAAAAGCAATACTAAAACAATATAAAGATGTCAAAGTATATCTCATAGCTGTCTATTATTATCTTATTTGTTATGTTTGATCTAAATTAGATGGAACCCCCGACCACTATACCCATATAAGCTTGGTGGACATCCTATTCCAAAACCATGGGTATTAATATGGACTTCCTCCATGCCAAACTCCCTAACCATGTCTTTATGGAGCTGGCTTTGGGCACAGGGGAACAGTCATCCTGAAAAAACAAAGGGCATTCACTAAGCTGTTGCCACAAGGTTGGACATGAACAGTTGTCTAAAATGTCTAATGCCTCGTACACACGATCGCGATTTCCAAAGAGAAAAGTGTGATGTGAGCTTTTTGTCGCGATTTCTGACCGTGTGTATGCTCCATCGCACTTTTTTTGTCAGAATTTCCAACAAGAAAAGATTGAGAGCAGGTGCTCTATTTTCGTGACAGGAAAAATTCCTATCGCGTTCGTCTGTATGTAATTATGACGCGCAAAAAACACGCATGCTCAGAATCATGCAGAAGAGCCGAACTGCCTATTGAACTTCATTGATCTTGGCTCGTCGTACGTGTTGTACGTCACCGCGTTCTTGACGGTCGGAATTTCAGCCAAGATTTGTGTGACCGTGTGTATGCAAGACAATTTTGAGACGTTTTCCTGCTGAAAAAAAACTGGAATCACCTGAATTTGATGATTTGTAGAGGTGCCCACATACCTATAACCATACAGGTACTGTAGGTGTGATAGCCAGGTGCCCACAAACATTGTTTTTGTAGTTTAGCTGTGTAGTTAATCTTCCTCTAGGTGGTTCTGTTCCAGAGTAGTGTCTGTCTACGGAAAGCAGTGACATAAGGTGCTAGGCCCCTTTTAGTTAGAGGCCTTCTCTAGTGATGTCATGGGTGAGTCAGTGCCCATATATAAACCAGGTTGAGAACTGTTGTGGAGATTTTTATGGAGATGTATTTAATATGTATTGTCATAGTGTCACCCAGTGTTAGTACTTCCGCAACCCGCTCTAAAAGAGCTGATTGGGGTAGTCTGAGGCTGGTTGAATCCCGTCTGATAGGGGAAAACGTCTTGAGGTTGGAGTGTGATGTTTGCAGGGTGCGGATATGTCCGCCAACGGGGGCCCTCTGTGCATTAGCATGGACGATCGTTGAGGAGGGGGTATCCTCGCTCTGCAATGACATCATTGGTTATGGGCAAATGCGCGCTCTTGTCTCGGCTGTGTCTGATCAACATTGGTTGGAATTCGTAGCGCGCGTCTGCAGATAGCCTCCCTCCCCCATTCAATAATAGTATAATCTGAATATGCGATATTCTATGGAATGGCGCAGAATAAGGATTTCTATCAGCGGTGACTTTAGCCATCCTACGTTTATTGTATTCACTGTATGTATTATTGTATTGAATCCTTTTATTTCCTGTTGGAAGGATGTCCTTGTATGGTCATTCTCCTGTGTGGAACGGACATCCTATGAGGTTCCCGCCCATGGGGAGGGGATTGGTTGCTGCAGCCAATCACCTCCTGTCTTGAGATCTTTTGAGTTTAATAAAAGCCTATGAGTAGGCGTCGGCTTAACAGTCTTTGCTGGAATGGCCTGATAAGAAGATAAGCTTTTGTGGTGCTGCCTTTCTTGAATGAATGGGAATGAACGGTGAGTGGATCTTTAGCAAACTAAACTTAATGATAGCATTACTTCAAAAAGATGAATCTCAAGTGTGTGCTTATAGAGCACAGGAATTATAGGCTGTGTGCTCTGTAAACAGCAGCCTAAAATTCCACAACAGTAATGGCGCCTCACGGTTGGGACCAATTGCGGCCTCTTTGAGCATCAGATCAGCAGAGGGGGGAGAGTGGACCTGCGATGTGATGTGTAAAGAGGCTGTACTTTGATACGAACAAAAAAAAAAATTTGTCTTTTTGAAATAATGTTTCAAGTTTGCAGCGTGTGTATGTGTGCGTGTGTATGTCTGCGAATCGCATGTGTGTGTGTGATTTTGTCATGGATCGTATGCCTGTGAATTTGATTGTGTGTGGGTATGCCTGCATGTGCCTGTGTGATTAGATTGTGCGATCTATTGAGCAGTTGGCTGCCAGCAATGGCTGCTGCATTGTCCTTGGTCTTTGTGAGCCATGAGGTTTAGCGGGGGTGGGGCTGCCAGCATCTCAGTTACAATGGTGAAAGTTGGTGACTTTCTGTAAATAGCATGCAGGAGTTTTGTAGTGGGAGGGCCCTGAGAGATGATCTGATGGAAACTGTGGGCTGTAAGAGTGTAACTAAGCGAGAAATATAAACTGTATATTGTGTATGAAATGAAGGTATAGATGTGGTATTTAGTGCACTGAGAAGTTTGTAAAGTAGATTGCTTGGCTGCCATGTGCTTGAATGGGGGAAGGGCTTGCCCACTGTTTTGTGTTGCAATGGCTGTGCCCTGAGGGAAAGACACTCTAAGCAAATGTTACAAGCAACAATATACTGTATGTGTGTGGTGTTTGTGATTTCTATGAAAAATAGAAATGGTTAGATTGTGATTTTTGCCTTTATAGGGGACAAAGACACATGTCCCCATAAGTGTAAAAATATTAAGTGTTTGGTTTTTGAGTTGAAACTTCCCGCCGCATATCCAAGTGGCCAGGCATTGCTAGAAGGCAGACATAGTATGTCTCTGCAATGGCTTGTTATGGAAGCTGAGGCCACTGTGTGTGAACTTTAGGTAGAGAAAAGTGGTGAATATCTGAGTATATGAACTTAGAGAAATTAACATGTTTTTAATATTGTCATGTAACTCACATTTATTGAATGTGCTGTTTAGTTGGCCAAAGGGAGGCTAAGTTTGTAAGTGTACATGTGGTCCTTGTAGAGTGTAGCTAACACCTTTTTCAGTGGATTTTGATGATAATTTAGAAAAGTTTCAATGGTGTAGTCAGTCTTTGTGGAGAAAAACATTTTTGATTTTCTTTTAAAGAGATGCTGGTTTTGGCGGGAAAAAGCAATGGCGCCATTCTTGGTTTTTGTTAGCCTTGCAGGTTTGTCTGCCATTTTGAGGCACAGTTTTTCTTTGCACCTTCCCTTATAGGATACTCACAGGCTAGACACCTTTCTTTTGGGCACTATACCATGTGGCATTCGCCAGCTATGTTGCTGATAGAATTTCTCAGTTTTTGATGTTTAGTGCGAATTGGGTAGTGCGGCCTTTTTAACCTGCTGGAGGCCATTTGTGTTTGTCTTTGTGTGGGGGAACCCATGTGGTGTTCATTGTGACGCCCCATGCGGGTTATTGGCGGGAAAAAATTGCATGCGTCAATGGCGCAATTTTTGTTGTCCATGAGGTGCTGTGGTGGGTCATCCACCATTTTGTAGTCCTGGCTTGTCGGCCATTTTGAGAGACGTTTACAGTTTGAGATAGGAAGTTCCAGTTTGGCAAACACGACTCCTGAATATGCTGTATTGGCATTTGTTGATCGGCGCAGTTTTCTTATGTTTTATGCGTTTACAGTTTGACCTGTGCACTGCTGGGGAGAGTAGTGAGACACCAGGGGGACATACTGAGAGACTGGTTTTTGTTTAATGAATTTGCTGGTTTAAATTGCTTTTCTAAGCATCGCCTTTTGAGTTGAGTGGTATCTTAAAATAGCGCGGTCTTACCCTGAGGGGCCACGACGCGCTTGCGGACACACGCACATGCTGGGGCCTATTTATGGATAGGATCTGGCTGACCTACCAGCAGTTGGAGTGTGGGAGGAGGCCAACGCAGACACAGGGAGGACATGCAAACTCCATGCAGATGGTGTTAGGAGGGGGGATTTCTCTGTTTTCATTTAAGTAGATGTAAGCTATTGCAGGGTCGGCTGGCTTTGCAGTATATGAAAAACTTCACTTTACACTGAATTTTGATGGATTGTAAGACTAACAGAGTTTTTGTACAATGATGTGTTTTTATGTTTAAATATTTCCTTCCCAGAAGGCAATTCATATGTTTTGAAGCTTGTATTGTATAGCCTGTAGAGGAGGAGTGGGGGTTTTGGTCGAAACCCCTAGAGCCATCTTTTTGCAGGAGTTTTGCATTTGAGTCAACTTGTGGTTTTGCTTGCAGGGGATGTTTGGGTCAGGACCCTCCCATTTGCAAAGGGGGGTTTTATTCCACCATCTTCTTGACAAGGTTTTAAATTGTTGAAATATATAATGTGTAGCCATGGATTTTTTTTGGAGTCTTGATAGACACAGCAATGTGGCTGGGCTCCCCCCTCCCCCTCCCTCTTCCTGAACAATTGATATGTAAATAAACCAGTTTGGTTTTTTTAAGAGCTGAGCATAACCGGAAGTTTCTTTTCAGCATTTATATATCAGCAGAAAGTTAGTGGGAGGAGCTTGGGGTTTTTAAAGGTGAGCAATGAGATTTGTGCTTAGAAGGAAAATGGAAAGCATTTTGGCGTTTAAAAGTGTTTTATATTTTGTTCCAGTTTTGTGAAGTTTTGTACTGTGTAATACAGTTTGGGGTAGAGAGAAAAACAGGGGGTAGCACCATTATTTTATCATCTAGATACAGAGAGAAGCCACATTGTTCTGCAGGTGGTAAACTGGCGTAATTGTTCTGTGTGGTTTAGTCTGACAACGCAGTGTATGGGTGTATAGCGGAAAACGCTTGTGTATGCATACACTGTGAGGGGTAGAGGCCTAATTCGGGGGTTGATCTGTGGTTGTTGCTGTAGTTCCAAAAGTGTTGGGACAACAAGCCATAGAGTTGACACCTCGGTTAGGGTTTCTAGTTGGAGGACTTGACCATATGGTGGTTGTAGTTCTGCAATTCACCGTATAAGAAGACACCGGGCGGTGATCTCCGAAATGGGTGCAACGGTTTAACCTGGACGCAGGTTTAAGACGATAAGCCGATTCGAATCGCCATGGACACAAGGAGGTCTGTGCAAAGGGAAGGAATGGAGGCTTCCCATAGTCAGATGGTCACACAGTGCACGAAGCCTAGTTTTGGGGCAAAGGCCTTTGAACCCCAAAAAGATTAACATAGGTGGTCCAAGGATACTATTTTGGGTATCCCTCTGGAATGGATGTAGTTGAGCTGCGGCTTCAGAAATCTGTAATGATGAGGAATGGTGGCTCATGCCCGTTTGTTTGAACCTTGTATGGCTGGTACATGGAAGGTTCTCGAGCTGCTCTCATGGTTGTCCCATTGTATTTTTTTCCTATTGCTGAAAGAGTGAAGGTAGAATCCTGGCTGTTTTTGTTTTTTTTCATTTGTGGTTTTGGAAACTGGGAAGTATTTCCCCCACGTTTGTATCGGAATGTTTGTATGTAGTAACGTGAATATGTTCGAACTTACCGCGGCGATCCTTCAATGCGTCGCGGCTGTTGTATGTTTGTAGGAACGGGAAAAGTAAGGGTTACAAAGGGTTTTGTTTGAATCGGTTTTGAAAGAATGTCATTGACAATTTACCAATGTACAGGAATGTCATTATTATTTTACCATTCTTTGCAGGTTAAATATGAAGGATAGAGTAATGATTTTGCTTATAAGTATTTTTCAGGTCCAAGGAGTTTGTACACAGAGAACAGGTGTATGTAGACAGCGGTACATATGGATAAATATGAGTCTAAGGCGGTAAAAGTATCACAGGCTATTTCATTGTTTCTTTTTTCCTGCACCACGCATTTCTTCCTTCAGTCTGTAATGAGGAAGAAAAGGGGGGAGAATGATAAATGTAAGAGTGACAGTTTTTTTTCTGTCAAACTAATAATAACCTCTGTAATTCTAACCAAGTTTGTGCCAAGACGGTCTTTCTTTAATAGAATTTGAATCGGCAAGCAGCAGTCTGGTGAAGTAGGTTCCCATCCCAGAGGCTAAGAACCTTGTCAATGGCTCCAGGTATTGTAAGCCACGCATAGGTTATGCAGTGACCACAGTCCCGATGTCTGGGTTATTGTCATATGAGGGTTGTTTGGAGGTCAATCAAAATCAGGGTCGTACTCTCCTCATTAGCTGTCACTTATATTCTCGGCTGATGGGGTGGGTGCCATCGTTGTGACATGAACTTCAAAATGTCCACCAAAAGGTTTTCACGATTCCCTCCTGGACCCGACTCAATAATCAGTTTACATTCTTTCCAACCAGGTGACTGGGTCGTTGTAAAGAAGCTTGAGGGATGAGACCACGCCAGCCACTGCAAGAAGCGGCTCAACCACACCAAAGAATGAGGAGTATCTTTGTTTATTTATATTTTTGTTGTTTAGTAAATTTTAGCGGGGGTAACGGTGAAAAGCATCCCAAGTTATTATTTAAAGTGTATGTCCTGACTAGCTCAGAAAGCGAACAGGACCGATGGTCTGTTCTGAGTCTTCACCGAGTTTTAGTCCCCAGCGATGACAGCGGTACATGACATTTATGATGTTATTATGGGTATGAGGAGTTTTAGTCCCCAGCGATGACAGCGGTACATGACATTTATGATGTTATTATGGGTATGAGGAGTTTTGACAAACTAGTGAAGACTCCAGACAGACACTTGTCAATGGAATCTAACGATGCATTTTTTTAGAGGGTAAAATTGGTTTTAGTTTTAATGGCTCTGCCTCTTGTCGGTTTGGGTATCTAGGCAGCCCACAAGTGTGTTTGAACTTTAGTTTGGTGTTTATGTGGATCTGCAGCTTATAAAGGTAATTCCCCCAAAGCAAGAGGTTCATGCGCAATGGTGAAGCTGTCCCAACATTTTAGGTCGCGGCCGATCGCGAGGATCTGATGGCGCAGGAAATTAAGAATGGCAGGGACAGCTAGTAGGGATTTGTTCACCAATCCCGACCAGGTCTGGGCATGGGGTCCTGCATGTACAAGGTGGGGGGGCTCGGGCTAGGGATACAATTGAACAATTCTCATCCGTTAAGGATAGGGTTCTTCATGTAATTGTTGAAGCCAGAGCTGTAGCTAAGTGAAGGTTGGGAGTCCTTTTTTTAAGGGTCTGGGAATCTTTGGGGATCTAATTTTTTATTTTACAGCGGATCGTGGTTAAAGAAAGTGGGAATATATATACTCATGTCGTTTTTATTTCTATTCTTTCTATGACGTGACGAGGTGCTCCTGTTGCCTGATTTGACGCGTGACCAGAGTTTCCTTGATGAGACGCCCCGAAGCCGGACCCACATACAAGACACAGAGGATCACAGACGGATCAGCGATTACTACAGCTCACCATGTTGTGTCCTCCTTTATAAGTCATGCCCCTGAAGAGTAGAGTCTACATGTCAAGCCGTGTTTTCCTTTTTATGGACTAATAACTGATTGATTTCCAGGTGTAAGAAGCAGATCAACTCTCATCGAGGGACACATAGGGTGCATATGACAAAAAAGGGAGGACTGTTGTGGAGATTTTTATGGAGATGTATTTAATATGTATTGTCATAGTGTCACCCAGTGTTAGTACTTCCGCAACCCGCTCTAAAAGAGCTGATTGGGGTAGTCTGAGGCTGGTTGAATCCCGTCTGATAGGGGAAAACGTCTTGAGGTTGGAGTGTGATGTTTGCAGGGTGCGGATATGTCCGCCAACGGGGGCCCTCTGTGCATTAGCATGGATGATCGTTGAGGAGGGGGTATCCTCGCTCTGCAATGACATCATTGGTTATGGGCAAATGCGCGCTCTTGTCTCGGCTGTGTCTGATCAACATTGGTTGGAATTCGTAGCGCGCGTCTGCAGATAGCCTCCCTCCCCCATTCAATAATAGTATAATCTGAATATGCGATATTCTATGGAATGGCGCAGAATAAGGATTTCTATCAGCGGTGACTTTAGCCATCCTACGTTTATTGTATTCACTGTATGTATTATTGTATTGAATCCTTTTATTTCCTGTTGGAAGGATGTCCTTGTATGGTCATTCTCCTGTGTGGAACGGACATCCTATGAGGTTCCCGCCCATGGGGAGGGGATTGGTTGCTGCAGCCAATCACCTCCTGTCTTGAGATCTTTTGAGTTTAATAAAAGCCTATGAGTAGGCGTCGGCTTAACAGTCTTTCCTGGAATGGCCTGATAAGAAGATAAGCTTTTGTGGTGCTGCCTTTCTTGAATGAATGGGAATGAACGGTGAGTGGATCTTTAGCAAACTAAACTTAATGATAGCATTACTTCAAAAAGATGAATCTCAAGTGTGTGCTTATAGAGCACAGGAATTATAGGCTGTGTGCTCTGTAAACAGCAGCCTAAAATTCCACAACAGGAGCCCTAGTGCATTTGGGACTCAGTGGCAGTGCATCCATAGTGGGCGCAGGAGCGCTGCCCCCTCTCTCGCCTGCACCGTCAACAATACATACATTCATGCATTGCATGAATGTATGTATTGCCGGCACCGCTGCCGCCCACTATTCAGATGGCCGGCCCCCTGGCGAGCGCGGGCCATCTGAATAACAGCAGTTGGTTCGTTTTTGGAAGTGTCTATCAGAGCCAGCGGCTCTGATAGGCTTCCCGATTACAGCCTGTGGGCTGTAATCGGCTTCTAAATAGTTAACCAGGGGACGCACGGACTGTGCGTTCCCTGGTTAACACTGACACGCATCTCAGCCAATCAGGTTCACCGGGTCTGGTTACCGGTAACCTGATTGGCTGAAGCGACATCGAGGACGGAAGAAGACATGAGGGAGCGTGGAGGAGGACGGAGCTATCCCGAGGAAGGTAAGTGCAGGGCTGGGGGGAAACTGGCTGAATTTGATGGGGAAACTGTCTGCATTTGGGGACAAACTGGCTGCATTTGGGGACAAACTGGCTGCATTTGGGGGGAAACTGGCTGCATTTGGGGGGAAACTGGCTTGGTTGGGGGGGAAACTGGCTGGGTTGGGGGACAAACTGGCTGGGTTGGGGGACAAACTGGCTGGGTTGGGGGACAAACTGGCTGCATTTGGGGACAAACTGGCTGTATTTGGGGACAAACTGGCTGCATTTGGGGACAAACTGGCTGCATTTGAGGGGGCAAACTGGTGGTGTTTGGGCACAGTGGCTGCGTTTAATGGGCACAGTGGCGGCAATTGATGTTTTTTTTTTTTTTTTCAGTTTGTTTGCGCCCCCCCAAAATTTTTAAGCACCAGCCGCCACTGTTGGGACTACAGATGCTGTGTTGGGCTGGCACATGTGCAGTACTATGCTTAGATTCCTAAATACAGTACTACGTATACTGCCATACAGGGTCCCTGTTGTGCATGCATTGGGGAACAGCACCATCAGCCCCCTACTGCCCATACAGTGGCACAAATATCTGAACGCATGGCCTGCTCCCAGCCATATATTAGGGAAAAATTGATGGAGGGACACCAGAAGGTCTAAAGAAAGGCATCGAAAAAGTAGAGACTTGGGGCATAAAAAGAACGCCGCCATTACACTGACCAATAATTATAAACGTTTTCCCTTCAGACTTGCTCTGGGCGAGGGTCTTATTCCTTTGTGTTTGGAAATCCCCTCACATTCTTTTACTGAAACAGGTAAAATAATTATTTGCGTTTCCTGTAAGTGTGTAAAATGTATAAATGTGATTGTTGAACTGATTTAGTTTAGTGTATGGCCAATCTTGCAGTCTCTGTCTTCAACTGAAATACAGGGCTAGGCAATCACAGTCATATTTGTGTGCATGTGTTTAATAGAAATTCAATCCATACAGCAGACTCAGCTGTCTAAGGTCACCTAGAAAGGGAAGTCAATAGAGCTTTCTTATTGCAGATATAATAAATCCTAGTACGGGGACAGAACAATTTTATGTACAAATCCCGTCTCTTATGCTTGGCAATTCCAAGCGTGCAAGATTTAAAGATGTCATATCAAAGACAGCCAACTGAACAGAAAATCTGCTGTAAGTGAAAATTAAAGGCTGGATGCGCCTACTTCAAGGCCTGGATTTTACTAGAGTCCAGGATAGACTTTTATGTCATCTCTCTGGTCAGTCTGGATTTGTGGTTAAAGAATATTGCTCTGGGCCGTGGCCAGGAAGATTTTAAAGCAGCATTAGGTCCAAAAACAAAAACTTATGTCTCGCAGACCCCAGACAGGTATTATGTTTTTTTCCAGGTTCTGTTCCCTATTGCATGCATGACAGCCAGGCACAAAGCAGTTTCCCAGTCTCTTAACACAAAAAACAGATGGCAAGTGTCTTTTTTGTAGTTTATAGTGGTTGTAAAGCTTTTATTTTTTTATATATTAAAATAACAAAGATATCTATACTTGCCTGCTATGTGCAATGCTTTTGTGTTTACACACACAGATCCACAGTCCTGCTGTGTTCACGGGCAATCGCGGCTGGCAGGTACACGCACCGGGTCCCGAGCGATGCGGCAGGCGCGCGCACGCCCCCAAGATGGCCTGGGAAGCCCAGGACGTCATATGACGCCCACCCAGGATGGGAGATCCCTCCTGCGGACGTCCTATTACTATGGGCGGATAATGAAGTGGTTAAATATCGTGTCTGGGGGGTATCTATAGTATGCCTGTAAAGTGGCGCATTTTCCCCGTGTTTAGAACTGTCCCGCAGCAAAATTAAATTTAGTAAACACACAGATCCACGTCCTGTCAGGTGTGAGGAGACCGATGGTGTGTTCCCAGTACAGAGGAACACCGATCGGTCCCCTCCCCCTACAGTTAAAATCACTCCCTAGGACACACATTTAACCCCCCTGATCGTCCCCTAGTGTTAACCCCTTCCTTGCCAGACACATTTACACAGTAATCGATGGCTATTTTTAGCTCTGATCGCTGTATAAATGTGAATGGTCCCAAAATAGTGTCAAAAGTGTCCGATATGTCCGCCATAATGTCGCAGTCACAATAAAAATTGCAGATCGCCATCATTACTAGTAAAAAAAAATTGCCATAATTCTATCCCCTATTTTGTAGACGCTATAACTTTTGCGCAAACCAATCAATATACGCTTATTGTGATTTTTTTACCAAAGATATGTAGAAGAATACATATCGGCCTAAACTGAGGAAAAAAATATTTTTTTTTTTCAATTGTGATATTTATTATAGAAAAAAGTAAAAAATATTGTGTTTTTTTTTCAAAATTATCGCTCTTCTTTTGTTTATAGCGCCAAAAATAAAAAACGCAGATGTGATCAAATACCACCAAAAGAAAGCTCTATTTGTGGGGAAAAAACATAAAAGTTTCATTTGGGTACAGTGTTGTATGACTGCGCAATTGTCATTAAAAGTGCGACAGCGCTGAAAACTAAAAATTGGTCTGGGCAGGAAGGGGGTGAAAATGCCCTGTATTGGTTAAAGGAATATTTCATTTTTATTGTTTCACTTTACGCATTATTAAAATCACTGCTCCCAAAAAAACTGACGTTTTTAAAACTTTTTTTTGCAGTGATACATGTTCCTTGGGGCAGGACCCGGGTCCCCAAACACTTTTTATGACAATACCATGCATATAAGCCTTTAAAATTAGCACGTTTGGCCTTTCATGTTAACCTCCCATAGACTTTTAAACGGTGTTCCGCGGCTTTCGAATTTGCCGCGAACATCGCATAATGTTCGCTATTCAGCAAACACCCGATGTTCGAGTCGAACAGACTGAACAGGTATAATTGTCTTCTATAAATGTATTATATGTTAGATACAATTTTATCTAGATAAAGTTGTTTCTCCTGTTCTTTTCTGTTTTACTAATGACGAAGACGTTAAAATCTGGCATGTTTTCAGAAATTCTGTATGAAGATCACTGTAAATTTTATGCTGTTGATATTCATGTTCGAACTGATCCAACTATGCAAGGCTTCTGATTTTTAATGAAGATATATTTGACGTAAACCTTTCCATCCCCCAAGCTTGCAATCATAGAAGTAGCTTCACAATCTACTACATCACGTGTTTCAAGCGCACCCCCTTCTTTCTCCATTTGTGCAGACTACACACTGATTTCACTGATATGCAAATGTTGACTTTTTTCAAAAGTCAACATTTAAGCTCTCATCTCCATATTTTCCCCTCCCCTTTGCCACTGATGTATGCAGAGGGCAGTGACACGTGACTGTCAGATCTGTCTTTGACTAACAGCCTTACAAGAGGATCAGTAATAGGTTAGATCAAGATGACCATTTTATTTATTTATTATTGGTACTTATATAAGCGCCGTCAATTTACACAGTCCTTTACATTGTTTTTTCTTTTTCTTTAATTATACATTCACATAAGTCCCTGATCTCAAGTAGCTTACAATCTAAGGTCCCTAAGGCTGCTTTCACACTGAGGCACTTTGCAGGCGCTATTGCGCTAAACATAGCGCCTGCAAAGCGCCCTGAAAGAGCCGCTCCTTTATCTCCAGTGTGAAAGCCTGAGGGCTTTCACGCTGGAGCGTTGCGCTGGCAGGACGGTAAAAAAAAGTCCTTCCAGCCGCATCTTTGAGGCGCTGTAGGAGCGGTGTATATATCGCTCCTAAAGCACCACTGCCCATTGAAATCAATGGGCAGCGCCTCCGAACCGCCCGCAAAACGCCGCTGCAGCGGCGTTTTGCGGGCAGTTTTAACCCTTTTTCGGCCGCTAGCGGGGGTTAAAAGCCCCCCGCTAGCGGCCGAAAATCGCGGCAAAAACAACAGTAAAGCGCTGCTAAAAATGGCAGCACTTTACCGCCAACGCCCGCGATGCCTCAGTGTGAAAGTACCCTTACTCACATTCATACATATACTAGGGCCAATTTGGACAGGAGCCAATTAACTTACCAGCTTCCAGTTTCCTCCCACACTCTTTGGAGTATGGGAGGAAACCCACTCAGGCACAGGGAGAATGTGCATCCTCCAGGCAGATAGTGCCGTGTTCGGGATTTGAACTGAAAACCCTAGTGCTGGCAGGTGGAAGTGCTAACCACTTAGCCACTGTTTACATGCAATGATTATATGTACCAGTGAGGTGTTTATAGGCTGAGCAGATCATATTTGGCAGTATTTTCTATAAACATTGGGAAATCAAAGCGTTGCTCTAAAATGTCTAGCTAGGAAAAGAAACTAGAAATATAAGTCCTTATCAAAAAGAAAAAAAAAGCAGCCTGGCTACTAGAGTTCTCTGCACACATAAATAGAGAGCACTATGATCTTTTTCAAGTATGTGCCCATCAGTGCCGACTCATCAGCACACATGAGTGAAGGAAAACAGAAACTAAGAAAACGGAAAATTGTATCATACTTACCAGTAATTTTCCTTTCCTGGTGCCTATCCATGGCAGCATACCTGTGATAGAGCTCCGCCTCGACGCCTCCTTCAGGACTAGTGAATAGCATAAATTAAAGGCATAGTCCCTCCCCCAACATTCTCTGTAATATAGAATACCGAGGGTGGGAGTGTATGCTGCCATGGATAGGCACCAGGAAAGTAAAATTACTGGTAAGTATGATACAATTTTCCGTTTTCCTGGTGCCTCCATGGCAGCATACCTGTGATAAATAACTAGCTGACATGGGTGGGATAATTGCTTAACAATAAATGTTTAATTAGAAGAGGACATAGCAGCCTGAACTGCCCTTTTTCCGAACTCAACAGTCGTCAGCGCTCCTGGATCAATATGGTAGTGTCTGAGGAACGTATGGTGAGAAGACCAGGTGGTGGTCCTGCACACCGTCTCCAACGAAACATTAGCCCTTGCTGCCCAGGAAGCTGAGACTGCCCTTGTAGAATGAGCATTCACTCAGGATGGACCCTGTAGGCCTTCTAGATTAACTTTACAACCCAAGATGCCAGAGTTCTGATGGAAGCTTCTTTGCCCCTGTATTTACCGAACGGTACGATGAAAAGTCTCTCAGAATTTCTGATGGGGCCGGTGGCTTCTAGGTAGGCCCTGAGCACTCTGGATACATCCAGTTCGTGACAAGACTCTGAATCTGTGTCTGTAAACACTGGTAGTGCCCAGGGTTCCAACAGGTTGCTTGGAGTAGTGACCTTTGGTGTGAACCCCAGAAGGGGGCGAAGTTCCACTCTGTCGGGGAAGAAGGAGATGTGGTCGTCACCTATCCCTAAAGAGTGAAGTTCCGAGATCCTTCTGCCAGATGTAATGGCTAGCAGAAAAGCTGTTTAGTGTCAGGTTCCGTATTGTTACTTGTTCCACTGGAGCAAAGGGATGGTCAGATAGAACTTCAAGGACCAGGGACAAATCCCACTTAGGAAATGATCGTCTGACAGGAGGGTGAATCTTCAATACACCTGAGGTAAGTGACTACTAAAGGATCCTCCGTCCATCTCTTATTTGTTGCGGCAGAGATTGCTGCTACCTGCACTTTGAGGGAGCTCAGACCAAGTCCCAGATCAAGTCCTGTCTGAAGGAATCCTAAAACATGGGAAGTAGAGGGAAGGATTGGATCAAATCCATTTCCGGAAGCAAATGACAAGAACTTGTCCCAGATTTTTGAATATATGGCATTAGTTGCAGGCTTCCTGGCTTTTAGAAGGGCTGTTAGGACTCCTGGGGAACACCCTAGGGACTCGAACTTTCACCTCTCAACCTCCAGATTCGAAGATTCAACTTCTGAGGGTTTGGATGAACTAGACTGCCCTGCGACAGAAGTTGAGGGAAAGGAGGGATCTTGATTGGAGAGCCCACACTGAGGCTCAATACAGAAGTACTGCCACCACCTGGACTGGCTCCCTGAGGAGCCTCAGGAGGAATTTGAATATTAATGGCCTGGGAGGAAAGGCATATGCCGTGGTGAACCTCCAGGGACATGACAGGGCATCCACTGCCTCGGCTTGTGGGTGCGGCAGCCGAGAGAAGAACCTATCCAGCTTGGCGGTCTTCGGGGAGGCGAACAGATCTAGCTGAGGGGGATCCCATATGTTGGCAATCTGAAGGAAGACATGAGGGTGGAGAGCCCACTCATTGTTGTCCAGGAAGTTTCTGGATAACGTGTCTGCTTCCGTGTTCAACCTGCCTGGCAGATACATCGCTCTGAGGTCCAGGAGGTTCTGTTTCGCCCAGAGCATGATCGGCTCTACCTCCTTGGAGGAGTAACCTGCTGCGAGTGCCTCCCTGCTTCTGCAGATAAGCGACAGCTGCCCTGTTGTCTAGGCTTAGGAGTATTCTCTGGCCTCTGATTTGGGGTGCCAAAGAGGTCAGTGCCAAGAAGGCTGCCCTCATCTCCAAGATGTTGGATACCACTCCCTGGGTGGTGCATGACCATCTCCCCTGTATTCTGGTTTGCCCGCAATGGGCTCCCCAGCCCTGTCTGCTTGCAATCGGACGTAATTGTGATCCAAGGAAGGGAGCCCAGGTGATGAGGCTTGGAGAGGTTTTCCGGAACTGTCCACCAGTGAAGGCTCCTGCGCATTTTTACCGTCAGCAGGATCGTCTGAGATAGTCGTTGTTTCTTCCACTGCGCCAAGAAACCAGTCTGGAAATACCTCAAGTGCCAATGTGCCCAAGGAACCATGGGTATACAGGAAGACATTGTGCCAATGAGGCTCAGGCATTGTGAAGCCTTCAGATACGGGCTCCGGATGACCTTGATCATTCTCTGGATGAAAATCCTTGTCTTCGGCGGTGGTAATGACACTGTCCCCTCCTGAGTGTCGAACATTGCGCATAGATTATCTGCTGTGTTGGCGTTAGTTGACTCGGAATTCACCAGCCACCCTAGCTCTTTTAGGGTCTGTAGAAGAATTTCCCAGTGACGTACCAACTGATCCGGATTGCTTGCTAGGAGGAGGATGTCATCCAGGTAATGGTATATCCTCAAGCCCCTCTCCCCCAGGGGAACCAAAGCAGATATTAGTATCCTGGTGAACACCCTGGGAGAGGTGCACAAACCGAAAGGCAGGGCTTGAAACTGTAGGTGGGTCCGTCTCACTGCAAATCTCAGATATTTTTGAAATGCAGGTAGAATTGGCACGTGTAGGTACGCATCCTGCAGATCGACCAAAATCATCCAATCTGATGGCTGGACTGCCTGAATAATCGTCTGCAGGGACTCCATTTTGAAGCTTTCAGGGCGGATATACTGGCTGAGCCTCTTTAGGTCTATAACAGGCCTCCATCCACCTGTCCTCTTTGGGACCAGAAATAGGGTGGAGTAGAAGCCTGCGAAGCGCTCTGCCAAGGGAACCGGAACAGCCGCCCCCCTGAAGCTGGAGTGACGTTAGAAAGTTTTTTTAGAGCTTGAGCATTCAGTGGAGAGGATGGAATCTCTGTTCCTTTGAAAGAGTTCCGGAGGTGGGGGGGTAAGAGAAATTACAAAAGTGCCCCCATTGAATTGTTGAAAGAACCCAGGGGTCGTGGCAGCGGGTGGCCCAGACTGGGGTAAAAAAACTTTAGCCTGGCTCCCACTGGGAGTGCCTGGGCTACTCTGGCGTAAAAAAAGACTGCTTCTGCTCCTGTGGAGCCGGAAGGGCTTTCATCTTCCTGTTCAAAAAGGATCCCATAGTACCTTTCCAAGGTCTTTTGTTGTCTCTGGGCTGTCTCGACTGCCTAAAATCCCTTGGGTTTGACTGGCGGAACCTAGAGGAACCACCTCTGAATATTCGCATACTTCTGTCCTGTGGAAGCATACCAGACTTCCCTCCTGACAGCCTGGAGATAGCTTTATCCATTTTGTCTCCGAATAGTGCTTTCCCATCAAATGGGATTTTGCACCAATTTTGTTTGGAGGAAAAGTCAGCCATTCAGGGTTTCAGCCACAAGGCCCTCTTCGCCATCACTGAATGCAACATGGATCTTGCCGAGCACCTGATCGTGTCAATGGCCGCTACGCAGACAAAGTCTGCCGACAATCTAAGCTCTTCTAAGGACTTAGTTATATCCTCCATGGGGACATCCTGACGCAAAGCCGTCTCAATATTATCTGTCCAAGATCTTATGGCATTTGATACTGATGTGAGGGCAATAGCTGGCTTACATGCTGCTTCCGCGGCTAAGTAGCTCCTCTTCAGCTCCAGGTCGATTCGCCTGTCTAGAGGGTCTTTGAAGGAAGCGGAATCCTCCATTGGCAAAGTTATATTTTTTGCGAGTCGCACCACCGACGTGTCTACCACTGGCATGGAGTTTAGTGACTGTGTTCCCGACTCTGGTAAGGGGTATATAGTTTATTGAACCGACCCAAAAAAAAAGTTTTTTTTTTTTTTTTATCAGTCTTTGACCATTCCTTCTGAATGACTTGACTAATCTCGCCCATCTGAGGAATGGGAAGTAGCTTGTAGACTCTTGGGGAGGCTATTCTGTGTCTTTCCAGGCGATTGCAGTTTTGACTGCCTGGATGAATGGCTTTACCAAGGAGCAACTGAAGCCAGAAGGTTCTGATTCCTCTGAAGAGTCCCCTGAAGAGTCTTCAGGTGGTGAATCTCTAGCTGGTCGGCCTGACGGCGGCAGAGGTGTACTGACTGCTGACGGACCAGGGAGATTAGGTTCTATATCCTGAACCTGGGATATCTGCTGAAGTGGTTGAGCGGGGACCGAAGCCAAAAGCTCAGAGAAGGAGTCCTTCATTGTTCACTTGAGCAGATCTACAGCGTGCTGATTTTCTAGCTCGCGGTTGGACACATAGTCCGTAAAACAGTACTTACAGACCACTCTGTCTGGTAGCGGTGTAGCCCCACATGTCCAGCATTTCTCTTGCTATAGGTCCTAGGAGAGGGGGACCGATCATGTCCTCTGGATCTTGACCTCTCTGATCTACAACGTGAAGAATGGGACCTACGCCCTGATGAGCGGGACCCCTTGGAGTGGGTAGGGCTACGATGTAAGGAACTCACGCTAGACCAGTGAGCGCACTTTTTTTTTTTTTTTCAATTATACTCACGTATAGTTGGTCACATACCTAATAGAAGTGTGAGGATCTTTGCTGTGAGATGAATGACTCATTGCGGAGTTGGGCACAAGGATCAGCTCCGGAAATATAGTAAGAAAGGGAAAAGAATCAGGAGTTTTTGGTGTCATTTTTTTATTTTTTTTTAAAACAAACATTTTTATGTCGTCGTCTTTTTTTATTTTTTAAACATAAACATTTTTATGTCGTCTTTTTTTTTTTTTTTTTCTAAACAAACACTTTTGATCGCCAACATTTTATTTATTTTTTTGAGAAAATAAAAAAGTACCTACCACAAAGCAGCATCAGAGAGACCTAGCAGGGCACAGCTGAGGAGACTGACAGCAATCCCTGAATCTGAACCTAAATAGGCTTAAGGTGTGTGGGCTAATCCCATAATCCCATTGAAAAAAAGGGCAAATCTAGCCTTCTTTCCAGAATCCAAGATGGCCACCACGGAACCAATCGACCGTGCATGCGCACACGCAGAAGATCCAGCGTCGCCCAGTACAGAGAGCCGAGAAACTACGGCTCTGTATCACTCCTGAAACGCGCATGCGCAGACGGTGGCGAGGACGCCGCGCCGTGACACTCTCCTACCTGGCGGGACGTACAGAGCACCTGTAGCCCCCCCCCGAACCCAGAAATAAGCACCACAATGTTGTTGCACAGAGAGACACCTGCCCTATCCAGTTGCACAGTTTTAAAGGAACAAAAAAGTAAGACAATCATTTTGAAGGAGCCTAACAAGCAAAGGAAAGGGGATCGGAGGGGAAGAGAGGAAAAGAAAGGGGAAAAACACAAATGCCTGTAATAAAAAATGGAAACCACCAGCCTGGGAAGATGGAGCTGATCCTTGTGCAACTTCCACTGCATTCATCATGGATGTGATAGCAGACTGCGTTCCTGTGAGGAAACTCTGCGAAATGACCCCAACAGATCCACAGAGGGGTTCCCAGTCTTATCAGCGCTGTGAGCGGCCCGAGAACAGGGACTGCGCACGGGAAAGGCTAAACCCGGCGGACGCTGCCGACTGCAGAGGTATGGGACATACTGCTACTCTTCACCAGCACAAGAAGGTATGAGGAAAAAAAGGAGAATGTTGGGGGAGGGACTATGCCTTTAATTTATGCTATTCACTAGTCTTGAAGGAGGAGTCGAGGCGGAGCTCTATCACAGGTATGCTGCCATGGAGGCACCAGGAAAAACGTTTTGATCTTTTTTCTTTTTTTTGCATAAAAATAAAAACTCAGCGGTAAAAAATACCACCAAAAGAAAGCTCTATTTGTGTGAATTTTTTTTTATAAAAATGTCATTTTTTTTTTTCATTCTTTCTGGTATCTCAGCACTTGTGATCTCCTGCAGTTTCTTTGGAGACATTTCCTTTCCATATGTATGTACTCCAGCCATGGTTGCACACCATTTCTCAAGACAAGTTTCCTGAATGTGACAACAGTGGACCATGCTGTCTGTGTGTACCATGGTCTCCATCAGAAGCCAATGTGACAGGGTGGCAATGAAAGAGCACAATTGGGATACAGAGCCCCGTTCTCTTATAACAGGAAGTGCCTGCGCAAGGATCTTTATGGCAGAATCAAGAGGTAATATTTTAATGAAAGCTGCAGATTTAAAAAAATCTAAAATTACTTTTGAATTTACAGTCTCATGTTAAAGCTCATATGAGATTGTAGTGATTGGGTTATATATACTTGAAGTATGTATTTGAATCCATTTGAATCCATCCGTTGCATATTTATAACTGTGTTCATCAGAAATTCATCATATAAATGCAAGCGTTAAGTGTAGCGCATATCTTGTCTAATGTAACAAAATGTAACTTAGCATTGTCACCTTGGCAGCTCTTTTTTCTCTTTCTACTTCCAGGAAGCCCGGCACTTTATTGACTTTTGCTCTCGTCTTCAGACAGATGCTCTCTCTATCAAGCCGCTGAGAAGAACATTACAAATGGACTTTTTCTGATGCTTTAACAGCGCAGAATTATGGAGCATTTGCATGTAAAAAGCAGTTTGTAAAATAATAAGGTGAGAGACACAGAATGGAGTCTTATGCTGTAATTAATAGGATCTATTATTGAAGTGTGTGAAAAACGGAAAATTTATATCAAATACTTATCGTAATTTTCCTTTCCTGATGGACTCCATGGCAGCCTACGTGTGGGTTAATCCCGCCCCTCATACCTCATAGGACCCTTCTCCCATAAATCTTTGCTCTGGGCCAGAGGCCGTGTTCCATAATTTAGCCTACTCCAGCCACTGGGAGGGAACTCCTGCTGCCATGGAGTCCATCAGGAAAGGAAAATTACGGTAAGTATTTGATATAAATTTTCCGTTTTCCTGACAGACTCCATGGCAGCCTACGTGTGGGAAATAACTAGCCATACACACCCGGGTGGGCAGAGTGCTGGACAAAAGAAAAAGGTTTAATTGGCACCATCAACAGACAAGATACGTAAACCACTACGCAGTAGTGTGCCATGAACATGTTAATTGAAGACCACAAGGCCACCTTACAAATAACTTCTGGAGGCACATGACGTGATGCCGCCCATGATGAAGACACACTTCTAGTTAAGTGAGCAGTCACCGCTTCTGGAGGCGCCAAGCCCTTGGCTTTATAGGCCCACTGAATGGCCTGAACAATCCATGCTCCGATAGATCTGGAAGAGGCACGCATTCCCTTATACTTCCTGTGAAAAGAACGAGCAGGTGGTCGGTCTGACGGAAAGAAGCTGTAGCTTCAAGATACTGACTCAGAGCTTTTCCAACATCTAAGGGATAAACACTGGAATCCTTGGTAGATCTGAACGTTGGAAGAGCAATCTCCTGATTGTCATGAAACACAGATGCCACTTTGGGGTTAGAACCCAACATAGGAATTAAAAAGTTTAGAAATGGCTCCTTGCATCCCTGAGAGCTGATTTCAGAGACCCTCTTGGCCGATGTTATAGCCACCAAGAAGACAACTATTAGAGAGAGTCATTTGACAGAAGATTGATCTTCATGTTCCAACTCTCTACCCAAGAAAAAATCCAGGACAAGGGGAAGATCCCAATTAGAAAAAACTTGGCTCTGAGGTCTGAGCCTTATTGCTCCTCTGAAAAACTACTGAGTAAGAGGGTGTCTAGCCCAGGAAACACCCGTAAAGGCAGAGATTACAGCGATTTGGACTCGCAGCGAGCTGACTGACAATGAGAGATCCAATCCTGATTGTAAGAAGCCCAGGATATCATGTATCTTTGGGTTATTGCAAGAACCTGCAGTGGAAGAGGTGTAGTCTGAAAACTTTTTCCAAATCCTCTGGTAGACCCTGTTGGTGCCTGTTCTTCTGGCATTTAATATTGTGGAGATGGCCCTACTTGGACAGCCTAAGGCCTCTAACCTTCCCCTCTCAAGAACCAGATCATCAGATGTAGATGGGGCCGGGCATGGATGTAGAAATGCCCCTTGTGATAGGAGATCTGGTCTGGAGGGTAGAGGAACTGGGTCCCGGAAGCTGAGTTGCATCAGCAGTGGAAACCATGGCTTGTTTGACCAGTACGGGACTATTGCCACTATCTCTGCTTCTTCCATCCTGAGCCTCGACAAAAAACGGAGAATGACAGGAATCGGGGGAAAGGCATAGGCCCTGTGGAACCGCCAATGGTCTGTCAGAGCATCTACCCAAAAGCCTGGGGATACCAAGACCTCGTGTAGTATCTCTCGAGTCTGAAGTTGCATGGGGAGGCGAACAAGTCTACTTCCGGAATGACTCCCAGGGACAGGACCCACCTGAAGACTTCGGGGGGGAAGTCCACTCGTTGTCCAGAGAAACTCAACAGAATATCTGCCTGAACGTTCGGGACTCCAGGGAGATAGACAGCTGTCAGGTTGGCCAGGTTTTTCTGGGCCCAGATCATGATGGGCTCTATTTCCTTTGACAGGGAGAGACTGCGAGTACCCCCCTGTCTCTTGATGTATGCGACTGCCGTTGTGTTGTCCAGTCTTAGGAGGACTGAGTCTCCTGCTGTTAAGTGGTGAAAGGCCTGCAGAGCGCAGAACGCTGCCCGGAGTTCCAGAACATTGGAGACTATCCTGTGAGAGGGAAAATTCCATATGCCTTGGGCTACTTCTGTCAGCCCCTGTTGCGGGCATCTGTAGTGATGGTGACCCAAGACACAGGTGCGATGGACTGACAATTGAGGAGGTTCCTCTGTTGTAGCCACCAAGGAAAGCTCTCCCGCATGGATGAGGTTATTTGGATAAAATGATCCCGAAGCCCTGGATTATACTGCTGGAGGAAACCATTCTGGAAGGGCCGCATTTTCCACTGAGCCCACTTTACCATGGGTGTTGTTGCCACCATGGTGCCAATGAACTTTAGGCATTGAGAGGCTTGGAGATGAGAACGACATTGCAAGCCAAACTCTGTCCCGGATCACTGGGATTTTTCCAGGGGTAACAAGATGGTGCTCTTGATAGCGTTGAAGTGTGCCCCGAGGAATACCAGGGACTGCGTAGGATCCAGATGGCTCTTTTACAGATTCAGAAGCCAACCAAACTCGAGTAGAGTGGAGATGACCTGGGATCTGTGGATTAGCAACTGCTCCTTGTCCCGAGACAACAGCAGGTCGTCTAGATAGTGATACAAACGGATACCTCTGGTCCTGATCAGAGCCACGACAGCCAACAAGTTTTGAAAACACACGAGGCGATGTTGTAAGCCCGAAGGGGAGACAGGTAAACTGCAGACGGATTTGATCGACAGCAAAGCGAAGGTATTTCTGGAATTCTGACGCTATCGGAACATGGAAGTAGGCGTCCTTCCGGTCTATAGAGACAAACCAATCGCCTGGTTGGATTGCTTGACTGATCATGAGTAGTGTCTCCATCTTGAACTTCTCCTTCTAGATAAAAGAATTCAAGTGGGTTAGGTCTATAACTGGCCTCCAGAAGACGTTTTTCTTCAACACCATGAAGAGGGGCGAGTAGACCCCTTAAAACCTTTTGTCATCTGGAACTGGAATTGCAGCGCCCTGAGCCACAAGAGAGACAGGAGAATTCGCTTTTTCTCTTCCGAGAGAGGCAAGGATGCCGACTCGCTCTGTTTTAGGCAGGTGCAATATCATAAAGACTTAGGGGATTCTTGTCCACCGGAAGATGCCCCTTTTGAAAACTTCTGGCCTGAAGGCTGTTTTTTTCTTCCAGGTCTTCTTGAACTCACGGCCAGGCCTATAGTAGCGAGCATTCCTTGCTCGATCTGAACTTTGCCTGGGCTGTGTTCTCTTCTGGTTTAGCAGACGGCGATCCTGGGGAAGGAACCCCGACTTGCCCCCTGTGGCACGGGTGATGGCACTGTCCGATATGTTCTCAAAGAGGGACGAACCCCCAAATGGAATCCTGCACCATGCCTGCTTGGAGGCAGGGTCAGCTACCCATGGGCGCAGCCACAAGGCACGCTTAGCCGTGACAGATGTCAGCATGATCCGAGCCACCAGGCGAATTATGTCTAGGGAAGCCCCACGAGAAAAGCCAACGTCAACCTTAGCCCATGAATAGGTGAGCTCCTGGCCAGTTCTTCCGAGATGCTCCTCAGAGAAGCATCTACGTCATCTGCCCAGACTTCCATCGCTTTAGAAAGGGCTGCGAGAGCTAGAGCTGGTTTGCAGGTCATACCCGCTGTAATGTAGATCCGCTTGAGGGCGGTATACATTTTCCACTCCAGGCAATCCCTAAAGGAAACAGTATCCTACAATGGGAGTGTGACGTGCCTCACCAGCCTCATTAGGGCTGAGTCAATGAGAGGAGCCGACTCCAGGTGTTTTACATCCTTGCTTTTAAATGGGTACATTTTTGATACCTTCATTAACAGGCAATTCTTCCTTTCAACACCACCCCATTCGTCGGTAATTATTACGCTGAGTTCACCCAAAAAGGAGAAATTAGGGTGTTCTTTTTTTTGAGGTGTTTAAAATATTTCCTCTGTTTGGAGGGTGCCTCCACTGGCTCTTCCATCTCAAAGCTTCTTTGACAGCTTTTGACCAGCTGTGGTACTAGGGCAAATTCAAAACCTGCACCAGGGTCATCTACCTCCACCTCACTGTCTGAGGCTTCAATTGAGGAATGGCTCGGCTGTGAAGGGCCTGGAGCCTTGAGATCATCCCTAATAGGGACTGACATAGTGTCGCCAGCAGGGTTGTGGGTATGACCAGAATCCCCTTTACTCAGGGACTCACGGACCACCTTTCTGACCAGTGCTTCCACTTGTTGGTCTCCACCCTCTCTTTCTTATGCGACTTTAGAAAAGCATCGCTTGCAGAGCGATTTGCCTTCAGGAACCTGGGCCCCGCATAACCAGCAGGCTTTCCTCACAGAGCGGCTGGAGTGGCGGTGAGAGTGACGCCCAGAGGTGGTTTTAGACTCCTATCTGTGGTACCTAGATCTAAAGGAAGATCTGACGTCTGTACCTTGAAGAGGAGTGACAACGTTGAGACCTAGGACGGTCTTTGCCGTGCTTTGGTGTTCAGACCTAGAAAAGCTGAGTGAAAAAGAAAGGGTTAAGAGCTCCTGAATAAGTGAACCCAAGCATCACAGGTAGAAAATAAATAAATCCTACCTGCAGCGCAAGGGTTGGCCACAAGAGGGCGGTGACAGATCCATGGCAAGGCAGTTTGAAAGTGAAATGAATCATTACAGCCTTATGAGAAACAGGAGTGACAACAGGCATGAGAGAGCACATAATAAAACACAGCCAGCACCCAGGGAGCCTGCAGCAAACAATTTACCTTGTAAACCAGAGCCCAGTGCCTGGATAAACACTGCATAAGCCTGCAAGTCATCCCAAGTAATAGCTGCTTTGACAGCTATTTAAATCTTCCACCGTTAACGATGTCACCGCCCCATAGCGGTTGCCATCCGGTGGCGGCCAATCGCATGCGCGACCGCCGCCGCCATTTTGGCGAAACTGCGCCTGCACGAACCAAGCACGGAATCTTCGTTCGCAACTTGCGGATGCGCAGCGACTTCCTGAAACGGCGAGCTGGAACGCAGCTGCACTCCAGCCGCCGTGGCCACTCACTGGAGCTTGATAGAAAATAAGGAGACACACAAAACACAGAGATACGGCTGCCATATAAAAGGAATATCTTTGTACATTACCACCACCACGGCACGATCCGGACCAGAACCTGGGACTGGGGAGCTGTTCGCTCGACCCACCGCACGATCGGGCGTTTACAAAGCCTCCCGCTAATAGCTGGGACGTTTGGCCATATTGCCGCTTGCCTGCCAATGGCCAGGTTAGTAAGCTCTTCATGGTATCACATCATATCGCCCATGTCCACCTGCTAATAGCTAGGATTGCTGGACTGCAGAGAGGATCACCGCTAACCACCAACGTATCGCCGTGCACACCGCCAGGCCTGGATTACAGGAAAACTTCATGAAAAGGTAAGACTATATCTTGGTCCTAGGAGGAGGACAAAAAAAGGAACACGGCCTCTGGCCCAGAGCAAAGATTTATGGGAGAAGGGTCCTATGAGGTATGAGGGGCGGGATTAACCCACACGTAGGCTGCCATGGAGTCTGTCAGGAAATATATTTTGTTTTTCTTGATCTCACTAAGAGAAGCGATTTTACTGATTTATACGCAGTTTCCAATTCCCATAATTTTTTTTTTGCTAGAGAACACCTGTCATTGAAAGAATAATGTCTAAATATTACCTATAAGCAATTTTATTTCTGAAACTGGCAGGGCTGCTAATGAGTAAATTAGCTTTGAAAAATATATACTTTATATAACATAGCAATTTGTTTTTATTGCCCACCGTTAGTTAAAGTAATCTTGTGCTTTGCCAATGCAGCCTAACTCCAAGCCGTGTGCTCTCTCACCGTAATCAGCCCCTCACGTTTGTATGAGTTGGTTTGTATGAGATTTTTTTTATTGGTTTTTCGCCAACCATTTTCGAAGTCCTCAGGCCAGTCACATTATGCCACAGGATCTTCTTTATCTTTGCCTCTTCTCCAGGCCGGGATGTCCATAATGATGCAGAAAGCAGCACTGATGCAATGACCTAAACTAAGCTGTAGTGATGCCCCATCATAGGTCAGGGACATGATGTTTGATTCACAGTGGAGTTCTCAGTCCAAATCATTTGGGTGGAGGGAGGATTATGGTGTGGGGTTGTTTTTCAGGGGTTGGGTTTGGCCCCTTAGTTCCAGTGAAGGGAACTCTTAAGGCGTCAGCATACCAAGACATTTTGGACAATTTCATGCTTCCAACCTTGTAGGAACAGTTTGGGGATGGCCCCTTCCTGTTCCAACATGACTGCGCCCCAGTGCACAAAGCAAGGTCCATAAAGACATGGATGATCGAGTTTGGGGTGGAGGAACTTGACTAGCCTGCACAGAGTCCTGACCACAACAGATAAAACACCTTTGGGATGAAGTAGAAAGGAGACTGCAAGCCAGGCTTTCTTGACCAGTGCCTGACCTCACAAATGCACTTCTGGAAGAATGGTCAAACATTCCCATAGATGCAAAAAGAGAGAAAGAAACAGGCGCCTCTGAGTTAAGACTGTAACGTTTAATTGTACAAGGATGCAATATCAACTCACATTGAAATGTAGGAAATATGAGAGCTTAAAAAAGGAGCGTGCTCTGTGTCCTACTGTCCAGTGTGCATGCTTCCAAACGTCGTTGCGAACACACCAGTGATGTAATCGCGCCCAACCCTGCATTCCAGCTCTCATCATTGAGCTCCAGCTACTTTCCAAGCCTCGCTCTCCATTCTTTTCATTTGCCAAGCATCCTGCTGGTCGAATTTGCCATCTCTTTAGGTTGGGTGAACCGCAGGAACGTTCAAAAAAGTCGGGAATGATGACAGCATCTCAATGTGATTTGATATTGCATCCTTGTATAATTAAACTTTACTTAACTCAGAGGTGCCTATTTCTCTCTTTTTGCATATTTGGAGGCTGCTTCCACTTCTCTTACAAGGCTGGCCCTGACATATGAACTACCACCCTCCCATACCGAGCTCTTTGCTATAAGAACTAATGTGATCGACTAATGTATCCAATTACAGACTTATCTGGCAGCACCACTACCCTATCGTCTTATGTCTAAACATTCCCATAGACACACTCCTAAACCTTGTGGTCAGCCTTCCCAGAAGAGTTAAAGCTGTTATAACTGCAAAGGGTGGGCCAACTCAATATTGAACCCTAGGGTCTAACACTGGGATGTCATTAAAGTTCATGTGCGTGTAAAGGCAGATGTCCCAATACTTTTGACATTATAGTGTATGGTCCGTGGGCCAATGCGTTTTTATCTGGCCCACAGCTAGGGTCAGTGGCATATCCTGAGACTCAGTGCACAAACTGAGGATTCAGATTAGTTGGTCTTAGCTTCTGACCCGGATGTAAGGGAGGAGTCTGATGGGGACCCTGATGTAAGAGAAGCTCTGATGTTAAAGGGTGACTCTGATGTGATAGGGGGACACTGATGAAAGGGGGGGCTTCTGCTTCTGATGTGATGAGAGGGAGCTTCTGATGGGAAAAGGGGACTCTGGTGTGAAGAGGAGACTTTTGATGTTAAAGTGGATGTAAACCCACTCTCATAATTTCTAAATCATTTCCATAGTGCTGATCTATAAGGATATACATGCCTCCTGCGTGTATCCTTACCTGTCAAATATCTCCCTTTTAGCTGTTTGGAGCCCTGCAATACTCTGGATTCTGTGGGCAGGTCTGTTGTCTGGAGCTCGGTGGGTGGAGTCGGGATATCAGTAGACTCCCCACCCACCTCTACACTCCCCTTGGCCAGGCATCGATATTTCTTACACTGAACTTCTGCTTTGCTTTGTGGATTATGCCCTATGATCACTAACATCCAGTCAAAAGTCAGGAAAGTCACCACATGACTTCAGCATGCTCAATCATGCTGAGGTGTGAAGCAGCCAATCCTGGGGGATCTGGAGAAGAAAAGGGGGGGATGTGAAGTACACAGAATGTCTCTCTCACACTCCTGTATGAGATAAGGTAATCACCTGTCACTCACAGCAAGGGGGAAGAATGGACACCCATTTCTCTGTGTCTGTTTTTATCTTACTGAAGAAAGATAAGAGGATTGCTCAGAGTTGGATTAACTCTTCGTGACAAGACTGGGCACAGATGAAATTACATCCTCTGCTGTAACAGATATGCGTCTTAATTAAAAAAATATATATTTTGGGTTTACATTCACTTTAAGGTGGGGGACTTCTGATGTCAGTGGAGCCTGTTTTATGTTATGGGGAGGCTTCTAATGTGAAATGTGGGATTTCTGATGTAATGGGAACTTCTGATGTGACGTTATTTTTTGGAGCGTGGTTATTCATTCAAATTGTATTCGTTTATTTAACAAACAGATTTTTTTTTTTTTTGACCCACAAATATTGGTAAAATATATGACGTGGCCCTTGTACTGAAAGGTTTGGAAACCCCTGATTTAGACAGTATTTGTTTATCCCATATTCTCTCTTTAAATTGTATGTGTTTTGTTATCACTACACCCTCAGGGGAGGGAAGGGAATCAGGGCAGGCTATAAAAATCTGGAAAACTGGTATTTCTGGTAAAGCTTCCTTTTGAGAATGATGGCAGCATATTGCTCTGGTTATTCCAATTAAACAGAAGGGAAGAACAGAAATCTGTTTTTGCTGAAAACTGTTTAAACATGACCCAGTATCTGCTTTTGAAATGGAAATAACCCACTGATAGCCAGTGGGTAGGAATAGGAAGGCTTATTTCAATAAACAAGGAAGATGAAGCACGGATCACCTGAGACTGGAATACTTCAAAGTTATTCTTAACTTGGGTTCCCCTTCTCAGCAAAAGTATAAGCTTAGAGGCGTCCTGCATTGAAAATAATTGAAAGTGTATGTCAGGGGTAAAAAAAAAAATACAGAGTACATATCTGCAGTACATACACATGTTTTATGTTTTATTCCTTTAAAGATCCTGCAAGTACAAAAAAAATACCTGTTGATCTTCCAAAAATATGCTCAGCTCCTGTTGTAGGATGACAACATACAGCATTTTTATGGACTGAGTGGTGTTTAATGGGTACCCCATGATTAAGCCTTTTTTGTGTGGGTGAAACATGTTAGGGGCCTGGCTTTGGGTGGGAATAAGCAGTGTGCTGTTCTTGCAATAAACCTTGGCTGGAGGTGAATGTCTTTGTTATGCAGCCTTTTATTTGGATAGTGGACTACAGTGGAGCAAGAGTGGACTTCAGGGCCCTGGCATCCAGATGATTGCAAGGAATCAACGAGGATACAGACTGGCCTGTGAGTGGCGAAAGATAGTGGGTTCGTCTAATCAAGTTCTTCCTGCCAGGATGTCAGTGTATTCTTCTGATATAAAGGAGTAAAGTATTTTTTGTGTGTAGGGAAATCACTTCAGTGTGCAGTGGTGAGCGTTTCCATATTTTTGGGGTTTCATTGGATATGTTTATTAATATTTTTATTTTATTATTTGTTGTCAACTTTTGTTACTTCCATATACCCAATATGGGGATTGGCTCATTACTATTTATGTGCTCGGCTTTTCATGTGCAGCGTCACCAGAGGTGGATCTTTTTGTACTATCCCCGTGTGTCACGCCACATGTTTTCATAGCACCCCACAAATATACAGATATCTTTGTTTTGTGTTTTACATGTAAGGTTAGCCACGCCACCTCATTCCTTTAAACCCGAACACATATGTATTACACAGATTCTGAGGCTAATTTAATGCAGATAAGGCACCAAGTGAGTTTAATTACCACCTTAATCAGCCACAGAACCTGTGTAATTAATATGTGTTTGGTTATAAAGGGAGGAGGTGGCAACCCTAAACGTTAGTCTGTTTGGGGTCATTTATTGCTGTGAATATACAGTATATCGAGTTACATTTATTGGTGCTATAACCACTTTGGAATTATATCATATTTTTTTTACACATTACATTCTTCTATATATATATATATATATATATATATATATATATATATATATATATATATATATATATATATTTTTTTTTTATTTATTTATGTTTTTTTATGAGGAATGTTTGGAACCCGCACCCCGGCTGTCGCAGCCGACAGCCTGCGGCTAAAGACCCTGCCCATCCATAGGCATTATCCTGCAGTGACTTACCCAATAGTGACTGCATCTGGCGCAGCTGAATCTTACGCCGGCCAATAACACCACGCACTTCCGCCTTCAACGCTTCCATCTTATCCTCCGGCAGTCGGCATTCCATCTTCAAAGAATCCAGCTCTATGCCCAGAAATACTAAAGACGACGTGGGGCCCTCCGTCTTCTCGGGGGCCAAAGGGACCCCAAAACGATCGGCCACGTATTGCAACGTCCCAAGCAGGACATTGCAAACGTTAGACCCTGGAGGGCCCACACACAAAAAATCATCCAGATAATGGATGATCGAACTGATCCCTGACACGTCCCGGACCACCCATTCCAGGAACGAACTAAAAGTCTCAAATAGCGCGCAAGAGATGGAGCAACCCATGGGCAGACAACGGTCCACATAGTAAGCCCCTCCCCACCTGCAGCCCAAGAAGCGAAAACTGTCCGGGTGTACCGGTAGCAACCGAAAAGCCGATTGAACATCAGCCTTTGCCAACAACGCTCCCCGTCCACACCTGCGGACCCATGCCACTGCCGCGTCGAAGGAAGTGTACGATACCGTGCAGTCCTCCGGCGCAAGAGCATCATTAACCGACCCACCCTTAGGAAAGGAAAGGTGGTGAATTAATCAAAATTTTTGTGGTTCCTTCTTGGGGACAACCCCCAAGGGAGAAACCACCAAATCAGTCATAGGCGCATCCGTGATTGGTCCAGCCATACGCCCCAACTGCACTTCCTTAGCCAGTTTCTCCGAAACCACCAAGGGTTGGAGCAAGGCGGACCGGAGGTTCTTAGCCGCCGGGGGAACTGCAAAAGGCGCACAAGGAATCCTGAAACCACTGGCGAAACCCTCCTCTAACAACTTAGCGGCACCCCTGTCGGGATACCTATTGAGAAAGGGAAGCATCCTTTCCACCCGAATTGGCGTCGTTCCCTTTTCCCGCAGAATCTCCGGGGCGACCCTTGCCTCGCTTAAAGCATTTGGAAAAGGCGTGACTACCCCCACATCCTGAACACACGTGCTTGAAGCGACAGCTTGTTCCGTACTTGCACGTGCCCTCATTGAACTGCCAGCAGTAGCCCCACCTTTTTTCGGTCGGTTGTCCTGAGGCCGCAGCACCTCTGACCCCCCCCTGAAAAAACTGATTGGAGGCCCGCGACGCTGTCATCAGACGCATCCACAAGTTGATGTCCTTGTGATCCCATCGCATTCCCGGTCTCATGGCCATCCTTTGCCGGAACTGTTCATCATACCTCAACCAAGCTACACCACCATACGTCCTGTACGCTTCGCTAACTGCCTCCAAATAAATGAACAGCCCAGAACAATGTTCCAGGGCCTTCTCCCCTATCACACAGGCCATGATCGCAAATGCTTGCAACCAATTGGTGAATGTACGGGGGATAAGACGATAACGCCTCTTTTCCTCATCCTCCTTCTTGCTCTCCTCCGGCCTCACCCTATCCAGGTTGAATTTTTCTAAGGGGAGCAACGTGAAGATCTCCACATACTCACCCTTCCAAAGCTTCTCTCTGACTTCTGGCTTGAGGTGAGCTCCTAACGGTGCCTCAAAACAAATATACATCTCGTTCTTGGCGGCATCCGCCAGCCTGACCGCCTCCCTGTTCTTCTCCCCCACAGCAACCTGCCCACTTGCCGTGGCAGCCCCCCTTCTAATGGGGCCTGCACTGCCCCTGACACCTCCACCACTTGTACGCCCGGGGCTAACGTTGCCGCAGAAGGCCCCGCTGCCTGAGACAAACCCCCTTTTTGCCACCACGGGTGACGCCGTGTCGCCACTGCCCGGCTTAAAACGCCTTACGAAATCCTCCAACCCAGACCACAAATCCTGCGTCTCCCCTGCTGCCCTCTGTCTCGGCGTGGAAGAACGCGCCCCGGGTGACCCCCCCGTACTTAAACCTCCCCCAACACAACCTTGACCCAGTAAATCTTGTAATAGTGAACAAATAGCAGCAGAAGAGTTTGACTTACCGGGCTGCCTTGGACTGGGTCCACGAGCCGCCGAACTGGACTCCATCAAAGCCTGTTGTCCCGAGTCCTCGCCACCCTCTAACACGGACAGCTCACCCTCCGACCTGTCGTCATCCGATTCTGCCGACACAAGCGCTGGCTGCACACCGTGCGGACGCGACCCGCGTGGTAAGGACTGTCGTGGCTGTGCATCACGCCCTCTCGATCCTGGCACACCCGACCCACTCACGACCTCCACCGACGGACTGCGGGTCCGCCCCCTGGCATGGGTGTGATCCGCTCGACCACCATCATTCACCCTTGGCGCCGAACTCCTCACCGATCGTCCCGCTGACTCTGCCGGACCCCTGACCGCCACCGACTCCCGGCCACTGGCCCGCGAACTGGGTCCTCCACGCTGGGCCGCACGGCTGCTCCGGGCATCACCCGCAGCTTCGGCCGCGACGTCACCGCATCTCCGACGAGGGGGAGGGGCAAGAGGGCCACTCGTCTCTCTCACCGCCGAACTCCGTCCACGGCGCGGATTCCTCCCGGCCCCCCCGCCAACACCGGCTGCGTGCGGCAAGGGGATGCAGCCGGAGGGCCCCTGTCGGGTCTCCGGACGGAACTCGCCAAACTCGGGGATGCGTCCGGACTGTACCGCTCAGGCGGCCTCGACCGCCTAGCGCGCGCTGGAGCGATCCCCCCCCCGGCGGGCGCTGCCGCCCGCTCCTCTAACACTGCAGCCACTTGATCCTGTAGCCACTCTGCCCCTTGCGCGGCCACCACGGCCCGCAATTGCTCCAACAGCTCCAAAGCAGCAGTCATGACACAGGCAATGAAGCTTTCTCCTCGTGAGTAATGGAGGAATGGTGAGAAAACGTCACTTCCTCCCTGCCTGAACTGTGCTTCTCCTCCTCTCTCATCCCAAAACCACTCCCCTTTCCTTAAAGGTGCCACAGCCCTATTAGGCTGCTGCCTGTCCCACCTGTCATGCCGTCCCTCCGCTCATTTCTTTCTGTCTCTGCTCCAGGACTCTCTGTATATCGAGTTACATTTATTGGTGCTATAACCACTTTGGAATTATATCATATTTTTTTTATACATTACATTCTTCTATATATATATATATTGTTTATTTATGTTTTTTGTATGTGTTTATAATTCTTCTGTGTGGGTTTTTTCTTCCAGTATTTTTGTATGCACTTTTTTTTAGGTGTTCATTATAGTACTTTTTTTGATCCAATTCGTTTTTAATGTATGTGCATTGTTTTTATGGATGTATATGGCATGGTGTAATGCGGTGTGTTTTTTTGCTGGGCTTTGTAGTCATGTTTGATGGACCATCCGTTTCAGACTGATTGGCTTCACATGGGATTTAGAAGCCATAAGGCTGGGTTCACACTGGTGCGACACGACACTTGTCCTACTTTGAATCCGACTTTGCCCTGCGACTTGAAGCCGACATACGTGCGACTTTCAATGAACGGGGATCCCCCCAAAATTCATACGAGACCCTTATCCGAGCACGCAGCCCGGCCGGTCAGGAAAGGGGGTGGGGACAAGCGAGCCCCCCTCCTGAACCGTACCAAGCCGCATGCCCTCAACATGGGGGGTGGGTGCTTTGGGGCAGGGGGCACCCCAAAACACCTTGTCCCCATGTTGATGAGGACAAGGGCCACTTCCCGACAACCCTGGCCATTGGTTGTCGGGGTCTGCAGGTGGGGCCACCAGATCCCGGCCCCCCACCCTATGTGAATGAGTATGGGGTACATCGTACCCCTACTCATTCACCTGGGGGGGGGGGTGGCAATAAAAAAAACACACTAGACAGGTTTTTAAAGTAATTCATTAGGCAGCTCCGGGGGTCTTCTTCCGACTTCGGGGGTCTTCTTCTGACTTCTCCGCGCTCTTCTCCGGCTCTCTGGCCTCTTCTCCCGGTCTCCGGTTCTTCTCCCGCTCTCCGGTTCTTCTGCCGGGCTCCTCCGCTATCTTCTGCTCTTTTGCTAGCGTTGGCCCGGTCTTCTCCATCGTCTTCTTTCCTCTACTCTTCTTCCGATGTTGACGCAGTGCTCTCTCCCGCTGTAATGCCGGGTGCGCAGTGCGCAACAACTTATATAGGCACGGGGCGTGGTCACCGGGTTATGTCACCCGGTGATGTCATAGGCCCATCATGCCCGGGCGGTGACGTCATACGGGGCGGGGTCACCAGGTGACCACGCCCCATACCTATATAAGTCGTTGCGCACTGCGCACTCGGCATTACAGCGGGAAAGAGCATTGTGTCAACATCGGAAGAAGAGAAGAGGGAAGGAGAAGACCGGGCCAACGCTAGCAAAAGAGTGGCAAAAGAGCAGAAGATAGGGGAGGAGCCCGGCAGAAGAACCGGAGAGCGGGAGAAGAACCGGAGAAGAGTCCGGAGAGCGTGGAGAAGTCGGAAGAGACCCCCTATGTCGGAAGAAGACCCCCGAAGCTGCCTAATAAATTACTTTAAAAACCTGTCTAGTGTGTTTTTTTAATTGACACTTTTTCCCCCCAGTTGAATGGGTAGGGGTACGATGTACCCCATACTCATTCACATAGGGTGGGGGGGTTGGGATCTGGGGATCTTATTAAAGGGGGCTCCCGGATTCCGATAAGCCCCCCGCCCGCAGACCCCGACAACCAACGGCCAGGGTTGTCGGGGAGAGGCCTTTGTACTCATCAACCTGGGGACAGGGTGCTTTGGGTTGGGGGGGCACAGGGCGCCCCCTGCCCCAAAGCACCCACCCCCCATGTTGAGGGCATGCGGCCTGGTATGGTTCAGTGGGAGGGGGCACTCGCTCGTCCCCACCCCCTTTCCTGACCGGCCGGGCTGCGTGCTCATATAAGGGTCTGGTGTGGATTTTGGGGGGACCCTCACGCTGTTTTTTCGGCATAGGGGGGGTTCCCTTTAAAATCCATACCAGACCCAAGGGCCTGGTATGCTCTTGGAGGGGAACCCATGCCGTTTTTTTATTTAAAATTTGGTGTGGAGTTCCCCCTCAAGATCAGCAGAGCACAAGTCGCATTACACAGTCGGATCATGCAAGACGGCGTTCCGACTTTAATTCAACTTCAATCATATTCAATGGGCTGAAGTAGGATCAAAGTCGGACCAAAGTAGTACAGGGAGCATTTTCAAAGTCGGATCGACATGTGTCGGACCAGTTAAGACGGCTCCCATAGGGAAACATTGATTTTCACACGTCATGCGACATGAGCTCCCAATGTCGGAGCGTTTGTCACACCAGTGTGAACCCGGCCTAAGCAAGCACACACACTCTGAGCAATCAGCAATGATTAAGTACAGAAGTGTGAAACGTGTCTGCTGACCCTCCACGGGTTGAGTGTGTGTGACATGTCTTTCATCTCTATGATTTTTCAATAAAGAAGCAGTTTTAATCTTCTGGAATTGCCGCTATCTTCTCCTTTCTATTTGCATTTACGGGGTTTGCGGACCCAGGCAGGCACCCAGGATTTCAGTCTTGCAGCTGAAGATCTCACAGGCAAGCCTTGGAGCGGTGCTCACTCTGTTTGTCTCTTCCTTTGTCTAACCATAACCTAACACTGTTAGAGCCCGTACACACGTTACAAAAGTCGGAAGTAGAATTTCATCCAACGAACAATCTGCCGATTTTCGGATCATTAGTCTGGTGCAGACCGGGTTTTTCGTTGGATGTGCAGACTAGGGTTGCCACCTTTTTTTCAAGTCGAACCCGAAAAAAAAAAATGGAGAAACGGTCATCCGAAAATCTGATCGTGTGTACGAGGCTTTAAAGTGGTTGTAAACCCTTTACAACCACGTTATGCTGCAGGTAAGCCTATATTAAAGGGGTTGTAAAGGTTTATTTATTTATTTTTTTAAATAACAAACATATCATACTTACCTCCACTGTGCAGCTCGTTTTGCACAGAGTGGCCCCCATCCTCGTCTCCTGGGGTCCCTCGGCGACTGTCTCGGCTCCTCCCCGCAAGAGCTAACCCCCTTCTGGGAAGCGCTCTCCCAAGGGGGTTAGCTCGCGGGCACGCTCCCGTGATACAGTCAGCGGCCATTTCCTCGTCGTGTTTCTCGTCGGCCTGTTTTGTGACGAGAAAATGGTTCGTGTGTATGCTTTTACGACTCTTCCAAAAGCGCGCATGCTCACAAGCAACTATGAGACGGGAGCGCATCTTCTGGTAAAACAAGCCTTCGTAATGGAGAAAGCATATTCGTCACGCTCAAAAATATTTCATTGTTTAAATGTTCTGCATTGAAATCTTCGTTAGAATGTTACATTAATCAAAACGAGTGACCTTCTTTTTACTGCTGATATTCACACAGAGTTATGCCTTATTTTTAACCTTTTTCATGCTGCTCTTTATAAGATTTATGTGTATTATATCGTGCAAGTTTTTAGGAATAATTTAAATGGTTAGATTTTTCAAAATGATGTTAATTATAATTTCACAATGTTTTGATAGTGATCTCCCATTTAATTTAGGAATCTATATTATTTAAATTTCCCACCATGTTTTTGTGCTAATCAGATTTAGTTATCCTTTTGGGGGGGTGATATCTGTGCCTTTTATTGTCAGTCAAATGTATCTGCTTACTCCAAAGCTTGATTTTGTTTATTTAAAAATACACATAGTCAAGTATGAACTTAAACAAAAATCACATTTATTCATGTTTATAAATTAAATAAAGAGAAGGCAGCGCTGGAGAAGCTGCTGCCATTTGTGCATCCCAGGGACCCCAGAGCACACAGCAACCCTGTGTGGACACTAAAATTGGGAGCTTGAGAAGGCCAACATTTCTGCTGGCCTCCCAGAGGTCAGGAACAGCAGCAGGTGATATATATGTCCCAAGTGTGTGGTACTACAACAGGCTGCCTTCTGTCCGACCACAATGAAGCAAGGCCATCACTTCCTCTTCTTCCTGGCAACCTTCCCTGCAGCCTTTCCTGAAGCCTTCCCTGCAGCCTTTCCTGAAGCCTTCCCTGCAGCCTTCCTTCTTCGTTTGGCTGGAGGCTGGCCCACTGGAGGGGTACTCCTGTCAGGAGGAGGAGGTGGAGGTGTAGCAGAAGGGGGTGGGGCAGAAGAAGAAGGTGGAGGTGTAGCAGAAGGGGGTGGGGCAGAAGAAGAAGGTGGAGGTGTAGCAGAAGGGGGTGGGGCAGAAGGTGGAGGTGTAGCAGAAGGGGGGGGGCAGAAGGTGGAGGTGTAGCAGAAGGGGGTGGGGCAGAAGGTGGAGGTGTAGCAGAAGGGGGTGGGGCAGAAGGTGGAGGTGTAGCAGAAGGGGGTGGGGCAGAAGAAGAAGGTGGAGGTGGAGGTTGATGTTGGGTCAGTTGGGCCACCTCACATATGGCGGTATTGGGTGTAATTTTCTCCATCACCCCCTTGTTGAGCAAGGTGATGAGCAGGGGCTCGCATAGGAGGCGTTGCTCCATGCTCATCACCTTGAACTTAGCCTCCACTAGGCCGGCAATGGCCTCTTCAGGGGATGTGGGCTCCTTGAGGGTGGCATGGGCCTCTTTAATAAGGGCCATTGCTGCCTCACTGGTGGTCCTGTCCCTCCTGCCTCTTTTGTGAAGCCGGATGGGAGGCACCTGGGATCTGGTGCTTCTCCTTTGCCCTGCCACCTCCTGTCTGCCACTGGGCCCTGCCACCTCCTGTCTGCCACTGGGCCCTGCCACCTCCTGTCTGCCACTGGGCCCTGCCACCTCCTGGCTGCCACTGGGCCCTGCCACCTCCTGGCTGCCACTGGGCCCTTCCTCCTCCTGCCTGACAGTTTCCAGACCCTCCTCCTGGCTGATTTCATCCTGTGTATGAAAAAGGGACATCGTTTAATATGTTGGTTTAATCTTTGCATCAAACTTTGTAATCCTGATTGAAGCAATTAGAATGTAAATGCATAAATCCTTGCTTTAAATTTACCACTACATCAGATTGACTATTTAGCACCCAATTAAGTGCAGAATAATGTCTACAGATCTTGATTTCACTTGTGGAATCCAAAATAATGTATGTTTCTCATCCTGACATATTTGTCAAACATTAATTTTATCCCAATACATTTTCAGTTAATACTATACCTGGCTCCAGATGGCCAAATCTGGATCATCCAGGATGGCTGCCTCCTCTTGCTCCAGAGAAGGCTCAGGTTGGCTGCAGGGAAGTCTGGGGGGAAGAGTGGAGAGTGATGGCCTTGTGTCAATGTGGTCATCCAGGAAGGACATCCTGTTGTAGTACCACAAAATCGGGACATAAACATCATCTGCTGCTCCTGACCTCTGAGAAGCCAGCACCTTAGAGCGTTCAGTCCTGTAGGTACCTCTCAAGCTCCCAATTTTAGTGTCCACTTGTTTTGCTGTGGCTGTGGGCACCTTGGTATGCACAAATGGGAGCAGCTTCTCCAGCGCTGCTTTTCTCACCCCTTTTTTTTTATGGATGGGGTTTTTCGTCTCCCACAGAGCCGGCAGCTCCCTTACCCGGTCAATAAATTCCACCAGGAACTCTTTGTCGCTAATAAAGACATTCATATTGTATCTGCAAGTTAAATAAATTATATTTAACTAATGTGAGGCAAACAGTCTAACCTCCTTAACATCCTAGTCACCATATATATCCTCCAACAATCTCAAGACAGTATAGGCCAACAATTTTTACAAGTCACAAAATCACATACCTTCGTTCGCACGTCCGTCACTTGAACTCCTCTCTCCGCACACCGAACGTACTATAGTCACATGTGTGTTTGCTATATACACACACCACGCATGCGTCAAAATTCGAACACGTCGCTCCGCACACGTCGCCCGCCCATGACGTTCTAACTAACATCTTTTCCCCGCCCCTTCTCTTTCGGCGCGCAGACAGGTATGGCGGAGTTACAGCAGGTGTCTGATAATTCCGCAACTAGCGAGGAGACAAGCCCGGAGACCGAGGACACGTCACGATCAAGGAGGAGATTCAAGGCATCGAATATGTCTTTGGCGGAGATGGCGGACATGGTGGACATCTTGGTCAAGGCTGATTATGATGCCAAGCATGGGCCGTATAGCAAACCAAATAGAAGGAAGGCCAAAATCCTCACTAAAGTTGTGAAGAGTCTGAGGGCGAAGTTCGGGGTGAAACGCTCAAATGATCAGCTCAGAAAGAGGTGGTCAGACCTCAAACTGAGGGAGCCAGACCAGTTGAGGAGCATAAAGAGGATGCTCGCTAAAAGTAAGTAAAATGTCGACGTTTCTGCTATTAATCTTTTTATAAACTGACATGTTTTGTTTTTTTTCTCATATTGGACTCCCTTCCAAAATGTAATATTTTGAACTTGGTTGGGCACAGTAATCGTTCGTTACGTTACCGACACTTCGTTCGGCCACTATCCGCGGTTTTGGCTTATTTTAGAGCCACAAAAGTAATTAGACATCTGCCATTTTTGATCAACTATTGTGGATAATTTTTTAGTCTAGATGATGTGTTTGTAAAGAGAATGAAATGCAAACTTTTATCAGTGTAAAGGAGAGGACACTCAGCAGCTGCTTCCACATCTGTACTTTGGAGCACTATAGTGTGGGCCACCAGACCCGCCTTTTTTGGGTGTCCCACACAGGTGCATCAGAGAATTTTTGTGGTGCCTCCATGTCAAAAAAATTACATCCAAATGTGAATACTAAACATATTTGGGGTCATAAATAATGCATTCTTCTTTAAATTCCGCACAAACACACACTTGTACCCCACTTCCAAGCAATTTAGCCTGTTTTTTTTTTAACAATGAGATTTACAGTGTGATAAATAGACCTTTGGTTTTATTCTCATAGGGGAGAGAAGACTGGGAGGAGGACACTCCAGGGAGCACATGCACCCCACAACTTCCAAGCAACCCCAAACTCCCAAAGACCCACAACCGAAAGATGTGCAGGAAGTTGAGGTGAAGGAAGGAGAAGTGCAGGAAGGAGAGGTGGATGACGTTGTGGATCTGGTCACCACAGCTTCAGGTAAGCGAGGTAGGCCTGCAGAGTTATAATACTTTTTTTTTTTGGTTTTTAGGGGATGTAAATGTTGTGAAGGATAGTACACGGTTCTCTGCTGACAGTGCCCTCCGCCTCATCCAGCAAGTGATGGAATGTAGCACGGAACTGGACCTAATTAAACAAAGAATCCATGTGATGGAACAAACATTTAAAGACATTCTCGATGTTTTGGGGAGAATTCAATAAGCCATCCAAACACATTTGTTTTTACATGTTTGTTTTTGTACTTTTTTCAAATTTTTTGACTATCAAACCAGCCAAAAATTGAATATGCACACAGTGTGTCAACATGTGCTATCTGCCATCAGGGGATATCCATGTACGTCTTTTGTGGGTGCAACCCCTTCCTCGTATCAAAAGTCGGTGAACTGAGGAAGGGGATGCACCCCCAAAACACGTCCATTGATCACCCCTGATGGCAGATAGCACATGTTGACAATAGGGATCAGGATTGTAAACTTCCTATATGAAAAAAAACACAAATGTGTGCATATTCAATTTTTGGCTGGCCAAGGGGTGGCAGGACCCCATATTAGGACGGGCACATAGAGACATAGTTTGTGTAAGTGAATGTCTCTGATTGCTCAGAGGTATCCAATGTTGTAATTTTTGAAATGCAACTGTTATTTTTGTATTTTCATAAGCCAAAAATTGCCGGGTTGGGGCCAGGCCAACCCCAAAGTAAAAAAAAATTAAAAAAAATTAAGAGAATGTGCACAGAGTAAAATATTTGACCACAAACAACGTGTAGCTTCTTTTTATAATACCCTCTAAGCTTATTTGGTTCTTTTGTAAGGTTACATAGTGAAATGGTTGTTATTTACTAAACTAAAATACACTTGCCACTACAAATGCACAAAGACAAACTAGGAGACAGGAAAGAACAAATAATTAAAGGTTTAAACAAGATTTTTATTGGGATACTTAGACATAGGCTGGCATAGGAATTGCCCCCCTACCCGTGAAATACTCCATGTATTTGTCCCGAACCACACGGGCATTTTGGGGGGGCAAGCCAAGACGGGCTGATTCCAGGCCCGGAAGGGGATTTGCAGGGGAAAGTCCAGCCTCTGGCAAAACTGAGGCCATATATGAATTAGATTTGCGGCCAAGAAAATTGTGTAGCACACAGCAGCATAACACTACATAGTTTATTTTGTAGTCCGCCAAGTGGATGGAAGTCATAAAAAGGCGGAACCGGCTGGTCATTATGCCGAAGGCATTTTCAACGACTCTTCGGCCCCTGGCCAGCCGGTAATTGAACACCCTCTTCTCTGGGGTCAGGGTCCTCTGTGGAAATGGCCTCATAAGATGCCGTCCGAGTCCGAAGGCTTCATCAGCCAAGAAAACAAAGGGGAGTCCTTCAATATTCCCTGCATCCGGTGGCAATGCAAGGTCGTCACTCTGGAGACGGAGGGCAAACTCCGTCTGGATGAAGGATCCCCCATCGGACATCCGGCCATTCTTCCCTACATCAACATAGAGGAATTCATACCGTGCTGACACCACCGCCATCGGCACAATGCTATGAAACCCCTTGTAGTTGTAGTAGTAGGACCCAGAACGGGGTGGCGGCACGATGCGGACGTGCTTCCCGTCTATGGCACCACCGCAGTTGGGGAAGTCCCACCGCGTGGCAAACTCCGATGCCACAGTCTGCCATTCCTGTGGCGTGGAAGGAAGCTGTGGAGTGAAACAAGATGAAATAATATTAGAAAAACAAAGTCATACATTACAAGGAAATTCTATCCCAAAAAATTAGAGGCCAACATCAATCAAATTATACGTTTATTAAGGTGTGTAAAAAAAGGATAATGGAAGGCTCATTTATCATATTCATCACCCCCTCTGATGGGCCATTACTAAATTATTTTGGGGGGGGGGAGATGTGTTTGGCCACAGGATAGCATTGCAGTGGCGGTGCGTCCAGAGTGGGCGCTGGAGCACTGCCCCCTCTCTCCTGTGCCCATCACTCAGAACAATACATAGGTTCATGCATTGCATGAACCTATGTATTGTCTATGCCGCACACTATTCAGGTGGATGGCCTCTTGTAAAGCGACCGACATATGAATCATTGCGGCATTTAGGGGGTTAAAATTGCATAGCAGAAACAGGTAGTAAAATAGTCTTGCAAATTACAACCTGAGGGATGTCATTGGCTTCCTAAAAGAAAAATCGGGGACGCAGGGGGGGGGGGGGCATTCCTTGGGTAAACACTGACAGGCTGCTCTGCCAATCATGTTCACCAAGTCTGTTTAATGGTAACATGATTGGCTGATGCAACATGAAGGGAAGGAGAAGACATCAAGGACAGAAGAAGGATGGCGCTGACCACAAGAAGGTAAGTGCAGGGCTGGGGGGAAGCTGGCTGCATTAGAGGGGACTAAATGGCTGCATTGGAGGGAACAAAATGGCTGCATTGGAGGGAACAAAATGGCTGCATTGGAGGGAACAAAATGGCTGCATTGGAGGGAACAAAATGGCTGCATTGGAGGGGAACAACTGGGGGCGTTTAATAGGCACCAGAGCAAAAAAGGAGGAAGTTTATTTCCTAAATTGGGGTTTGAACCCCCAAACATTTGGAGCAACAGGCGCCCCTGCTGCAAAAGTTAGTGAAGGGAAATATTTAGGGAGGAGAAAAAAGGGGCAATCTAAAGCTTCCAACATGCATGGGGACAAAGGGGACATTCTCAGCATATTACAATCATGGTAATTAGGGAAGGATGAAAGAAATACAATACATTAACATACATGAAATACCTAAAATGTGATGTTAAGGGAGCAAACTTACCCTAATATAGTCCTCCTGCAGGACTTGGATGATGGCAGAACAGGTGTCTGGGATTATGAGGCACAGAGCCTGGGGGGAGATGCCTGTGGTGAACTTCAAGTCCTGAAGACTTCTCCCTGTCGCCAGGTAACGCAACGTGGCAATGAGCCTCTGCTCAGCACTGATGGCTTCCCGCATAACGGTGTCCTTCCTGGTAATATAGGGGGACACCAAAGCCAACAGTTCCTGAAAAACGGGGTCAGACATCCTCAGAAAATTCCTGTAGTCCTCAGGATTATTCTCGACGATCTACCGCAGCAGAGGCATGTGGCAGAATTGGTCCCGCTGGAGCAACCAATTCTTGGTCCATGAACTCCTCCTCACACCATTCATGGACTGGTCTTGGTCCAAAACAAGCAGACCAACACCAAGCGCACGCACAGCACGAACTCGACGACGAGAACGTCCAGGCGACATGGCTAGGAAACGGTCGTCTAATCAGAACGTACAGAACAGAACGCACTTTAGAACAGCAAGGCCTATGAATAACGAACTGAAAATCAGAAACGAACAGGCAAGAACGCACTGTAAAACAGATACGACCTGCCTAGACGCCCTGAAAGTCAAGATACGAACCCACAAGCACAAACTGAACGGCAGAAAACGATCTGAAAAGTACGAAGACTGAAAAGCGCGAATCGTCTCTTCCCAAACTTTTACTTCACACGCGGTAACACGAGATCAGCAAAAGCAGCCCAAGGGGTGGCGCCAAGAAAAAAGATCTTCCCCTTTATAGTGCCGTCGTACGTGCTGGACGTGAGCGCGGAGAACAACGAGGAAATTGGGAAATGACAGTGTGTACGCATAGAAAGCTTGACGAGAAAATCGACAAGCTTAACAAGAATCTCGTCGAAAAAAACGACGTGTTTTTTACGACGAGAAACTCGGTCGTGTGTACGAGGCCTTAGGATGGTGGAGTGCTATTCAAAATGAATGCCACTGCAGTCCATGAACACACGTAGCCTGCGCTGCCACAAAAAAAAGGTTAACATAGTTAAAACACATTTTAAAATAATAAACAATCATCTTTCTTGAATCTTTCTAGTTACATTTCTGACTGGATCTATTCTTAGTTTGGCCATTTCACCCAGAAAGGTAATGATCCCCCATCCCCCTTTTAAAATGAATTCAAAATCAATTATACCCTAACCATAGGTGTGCGCAGCCTATTGCATTAGGGTGTGCACCCCAAAGTTTAAACACACATGAATGCCACCTGCAGTCACAGGTAGGAGGCTCTGGTGGTGGGAGACAGTTGATTGGGACCATATTATATTACACTCTAAATACGGGTGTAATGTGTTCCTAAGGTTGAACCTAGCCTTTAATATAATGGGGGCATTTACACTGGTCACGGGCACCCCCAACCACCCGGTGCTGCCCCTGGATAATGCTAATGTACATGGGGTGATTAGGGTGTGCCCAGGCACACCCGGCACACCCTGTGCGCACGCCTATGACCCTAACTGAGCATGTTCAAACTATTGACCCAGATGTCAGCGCCTGATCGAGAGCATGCTCCTCTGCTGACCACATAACGCCCCGTTTGTCATCTGGTCATCCAGCCGTAGTCGGGAATAGCTACACCTGCTCAACCTAACCCCCCACAGTTCCAAACACATAGCTCCCAACTGTCCCTGATTTCGAGGGACTCTTCCTGATTTGGAGCAAAGTCCCTCTGTCCCTCATTCCTCCTCATTTTGTTCTGATCTATATAGTTGTATATAAAATGCACTTTGTATCTATCAAAAAGTGTTTCCCACTGCTAAACCTTTTATCTGATTTCTAAATTGCTGCATTTGTAAATTCCAAAAGTCAATATAAAGGAATAGTAGTGGTAAAAAAAAAGCACTTGTGGGTTTAACCAATCTTGTTTTTTTGTACAATTTTCCTTTTAAAGAGGAAGTAAACTAGGGTGACCATGTGTCCCGGGCTGCCCGGGACAGTCCCGCATTTTGCAGGTCTGTCCTGGGCACCTTCATTCCAGGACAATACAGTGTCCCAAAATGAAACTGACACAGCCACCCCCCGGGCCAATCTGATGCCCCCAAAAAAGGCTGCCACATCACCGTTTTACTCACTGACAGTACTTGTCCTGGCCGGGAAGGCCTGGAGGAGCCCAATCTCGGCCCTCTGCTTGTGATTGGAGAAATCATAAATCACGCCTCTTGTGTCCAATCACTGTGGTGTGATTCGTTACAGCACAAGCTGATTTTTGGGAACGGAGGGTGTCCCTGAATGGTAGTTTGGAAATGTGGTCACCCTAAAGTAAACCCTCTACAACTTTTTTTGCTAAACAAACCCCTGCAAGAGAAAGGCATAATGAGCTAGTATGCATAGCATACTAGCTCATTATGTGGCACTTACCTGAAGTCGAAGCCCCCCGAAGTCCTCCTCGTTCTCCGCCGCCGCCATGTCCGCTCGGAGCTTCTTCCTGTTATCGCCGCTCCGGCCAATCACAGCGCATCACACGCATGCGCGCTCGGGCCGGCAAGATCCCATTCAGAAAACCGGCAATGATGCCTGTGCCATTGTCTACGGCGCGCATGTGCCGTAGACATCGGTGCTGTGTTATCTGCAAATATCTCCTTAATCGTGTAAGTTAAGGAGATATTTCATGCACCTACAGGTAAGCCTTAATCTAGCCTTACCTGTAGGTGCATGTTGTCAAAGTGGGTTTACAACCACTTTAAGGGGGCGTGACAAGGGGTGTGTCTTATGCCTGCATACTTTTGCTGATAGGAGGTGTCCCTCATTCCCATCTCAAAAAGTTAAGAGGTATGCAAACATACACAAGTATTTGTTATAAGCTATCATTGTATGCCACAAATCAAACAGACTGTATAGTATTATAAATCATATTGTCATTTAGAATGTATCCAAATCCAAGAACCAAAATGTGATATATTGCAGCGTACTGGTCCTTATGCCCCGTACACACGATCGTTTTTAATGTCATTTTTTAAACCAACGTTTTTCTCCTCGTTTTTTTTCATGTTTCCTCTCAAGCCTGCCTTGCGTACACACCATCATTAAAAAAAATGATCAAGCAAAGCGCAGTGACGTTCAACACGTACGACGGCACTATAAAGGGGAAGTTCCGTTCGAATGGCGCCACCCTTCATGTTAGTAAAGTTTGTTGAGCGACGATTCGCTCTTTTCAGTCTCGTGCTTTTCAGTCCGTGACTGCGTGACGAATGTGCTATCTCCATTACGAACGCTAGTTTTACCAGAACGAGCGCTCCTGTCTCATACTTGATTCTGAGCATGCGCGTTTTTTTTCACGTCGTTAAAGCATACACACTATCGTTTTTCACGTCGTTAAAAAAAACGACATGAAAAACGACGTGAAAAAAGAGAGCATGTTCGAAATTTTTAATGGCCGTTTTTCACGTCGTTAAAAATGCTCTGGAGCCTACACACGATCATTTTTAATGGCCATTTTTTAAAATGGCATTTTTAACGGCATGAAAAACGATCGTGTGTACGGGGCATTAGTTGTGATGACAGCATTTATTTTTTTTATAGGCTTTTTTTAAATGTTATTTTAACTTGATGATCTGGCCATTAACACGCTTCCTGTCCTAGAGTGACAACATTCATCTTACTTTATCTATGGAGTAACAGAGTTGTCACCCTAGGGCTGGAAGTGTTTTAGGACCTCAGAAAACATCCTCCTCATCCACCTCCTTTCTTCTCCAAGAAAAAAGGTGTTCTGTAGTTCACAGATGGGAACAATATTAACTGATAACACGGTTGAGCCATGCATTTATCACCCCCTCCCCCTCCAATACCTTTTTAAGCTAGAGAGATTGCGGGCAAGGATGTACACATGCGGTAGTTGTGATGCTTTGCTTCGTGGCTGCGGCATGAATTATACACCCTGACGCTTTTGGTGGGCACTACCACTTTTCCAAACATGACCCATTTAAGTGCATAGGGTCGCTCTGCAACCATGTGCAATGCACAAGGTTGTGGCATCCTAGAGTAGGTGTCAAGGTGAGAAGGCGATACAATGCCTGCTCAATGCTCTCTGAACAGCAATCCAAATGTGTAGTTCATGTCTAATTTAGGAATTTATTCTGAAAACAGTTTTGTAAAATTCAATTAAAATAGCTAATCAATTGTACTGCATACAGTGTTTGGTCCTGGTGTATGATGCCAACGTTGTACATATGATCAGCTGTCCAAGAAAACACATTTGATAGGCTGTATATGAAAAATGGCTTTTGTAGAATATTATGTATTGTGCACTCATTAGATCTTCTAGTCATCTGTTTTGTGGCATGGGGGTGAATAGGACCCCCAGCTGTCCTTCCCTCTTGTACCATGTTCCCATTTGACGGTTACTTTATCTGATCATGTATTGTAACAGATGGCACTCGCTGAACCAGACAAGACCTTGTATTCGCACTGTAATCTGCTTGATTTGTTTCCATCTATCAAACTGTTGTCATCATTATGGGCCCCTTAATACTTCCTCAACTCGGTGCCAAGCAGATGATGCCCCGTAGATGAGCAATCTAAGGGGACGGAGCTGCAGTACTCAAAGTAGAACCTGCAATCTCTTGTATATACCATTGTTACAGTAGATTGTACATATGTTATAATTCAAACAGGCAACCATAAGCTTTACATTATTTTCACAGGACTGGATAAAACATTTACTGCTAACGTAATGGGTGGAAGAGAAAATGTAACAGCAAATATTTGAAAGTGTTCTGTCGGGTGGAATAGACTTGTCAAGCTATCAAATATTTACCTGCTACTAGCAAATATACTCAGAGTGAACACTCCGGGCTGTGAAGTGCATTAGAACCTGACTTATGTATCGTAGTGCCAAAGTACACATGCTATGTACATCTCAATTCTGTAATATTATAGAGCAGAGGAGGAATATGTTGTCTTATAGACCCCAGATCTCTCCATAAAGAGTACCTGTCACATGCCTATTGCTGTCAAAAGGATGTTTACATTCCTTGTGACAGCAATAACAGTGATAAAAAAAAAATGAAAAATGCAAGCAAGTTTTAAAAAGCTAAAAATAATATTAATAATAAAAAGTAAGTGCCCTTATCCTCCCGTGCTCGTGCACAAAAGCACGTGTCGGTTCCGCTTGCACGCAAACAGCGATCGTCCCACACATGGGAGGTATCACCGCAAATGTCAGAACATGGGCAGTAATTCTATATATGGCACTTGGACAAATCATGTCTCAGGGTCTGATGAGGAAGCCTCAGCTGTTCACTGTGAATGGCTGCAGATTCCCCATCAGACCCTGAGACAAGAACGGTATACCGCAAATAAGGGTGGGACAAATTAAGATGGGGGGGGGGGTGCCCGATTTTAGTCTTGCCTAGGGGAGCACAAAACCAAAATACACCACTGCATAGAAGCTATCACCATGTTTTTTATTCTGGTCTCTCTGCAGGTCTGACACACCCCTTGCTATGTCAGAGCTAGAGCTCTCCAATCAGCAAAGCTCATGCTTCTTGCTAATTGGAAAGTTCCATCTCTGACTCAGCAGTGTCTGACCTCTACAGCGAGACTTCTGCCTCCACACAAAGAGCAAAGGTCCTTTTTCAGGACTTCCTGTAGGGTGACCAAGTTATGTCTTTGTTTCCCAAGTTTGCTCTTACGTTGTCATCCTGTAACACACATCCGTGGTGGACACTACAATCGTCCATACCAACTTGCATTGCACAGACATGGTCCACAGTTGTCACTACTCACTGGGGAAGTCAGTCCAGAGCAATGTTATGCAGCTGACATTGAAGGGAGTGCATGTCCACAGGAAGTGATTAAACGGGCTGCAATGAGGAAATGCATAGTGTTTGCTAAATGGCCCCCTTTACAAGTGTAGCGGACCCCTACTTAGGGGGGTCGCTATGCTTAAATTTAGGGGTGACCTGAGCGGTAGTTGGCTTGGGTCTTCTAATTGTTTGGACTCTGCCTTGCTGCTGTGTCACCTGGTGTGCAGTTCCCCTTTAGGCGTATAGGTGGTGCTGTCACTTATACCCGGGGTTGAACCACAGGTGATGGAGTGGCTATTGGATGTCCTCTCTCGGCTGCCGTGCGGTGGGCGGTTCCGGCCTGCTGTGCATGCCGGGAGAGGGTATATAAGGGGCAGACGCCATTGTTCAGGGGGAGTACCCGGGGACCTGTACCCGGAGGAGTGTGCCCCTCTAAGGGGGGGTGCGCCCAATTTTGACTAAGGAGTCTCGGGCACCTTCGGCCCGAGGCTGCGGAGTTCCAGGTAGGCCCAGTACCTTTAACTGGGTCTACAACCAGAAAGGAAACCCAGGGAGCCCAGGTGAGGGCGACCGCTCTGACATAGAGGAAACTGGGGGAGAATCGGTCCCATAGAGGAGACGAGTAATACAAGATTGCTGTCTCGGGAGAGGCCTGGTGACCTGTCGGAGGGAAGGATTCCTTTCTTCGCAGACTGCCCTTGCGGAGTGTCGTTACTTAAGGAGGGATCTCCTTGACTTTGTCCTTGGAGGGAACTAAGTCACTGTTCGAGCTTCATGCCGGCTGCTAGTGCTATTGAGTGACTATCCGGGTGAGCTGTACCCACTCGGGACCGAGTGGCGACGAAGCTAAGAGTGTGCCTGAATCCATCCTATTCTGCTAACCCCTTTCCTCTCTTCAACTTTCTCGTTACTGAAGCAAGAAGAGAAAATAAACTCTTGTTGGAGTTGAAGTGTTGTGTGGACATTAAACTTCTTTGGGAAAGGTAAAGACTTGCCTTTATAGTCTAGAGGGGAGAACCAGTGGAAGGAAGCAACTCGCTGCGGGACCCAAATACATAACACCGCCTGACCTCTAACCCAGAGGACGCGGGCATGTGGCATGGTGTGTCTGACCCCCCCTAAAAGGAAGGTAAGAGGGGGAAGAAGATCTGTGTGCTACACAAGAAAGCAACTTCCTCTGTTCACAACGCAGTAGATCGACCAATTAGCACGGGACCCAGAAGCTAGTAACGATCACTGTAGTAGTACAGGGGGTCCCCGACTTACGAACCCCTCCTACTTACGAACCGGGCGCTGCGGGGACCCTCTGCCGTTCTGCGCGGTACATCTGATGTTCTGCGCATGCGAGGCCAGACAGAGCCTCGGAAAATGTCGGAAATGTCCGTATTTGCCCGCGCATGCGCAGAGCAGCATTCGAGGGAACATTGGAAATGTCCGTAATTGTCGTTCTTCGCATGCGCGGCCGACTTACGAACATTTCCGGATTACAAACAGGAGGAAAGTCCCTAACGGGTTCGTAACCCGGCGACCCCCTGTAGTAGTGCCTCCTACAGTGGTTTCCTACTTCACATACAGTTTTTTAGAGAGGGCAGTCGGCTCTTTAGGGATAACAACTTATGCGCCTTCTGCCGCTCTTCCTGGACCTTTTAGACCCCTGATCCCTCCATAAAGTGTGCCTGTCACCACCTATTACTGTCACAAAAGCGGGGGGCGTGGCTGAGTTCGGCATTCTGTGTCAATAGACGCAAATGCTGGGCTCAGGAGCTCGCCCGAGAGGTAACCCCCTAGGAGAGCGCTTCTCCCAGGGGGTTTACCTATGCGAGGAGGAGCAATAAGAGCCACGAGGGGACCCCAGAAAAAGATGATTGGGGCCACACTGTGCAAAATGAACTGCACAGTGGAGGTAAGTATGATATGTTTGTTATTTAAAAAAAAAAAAAAAAAGGTTTACAAACCCTTTAAAGACCCATGAACCATATTTTAAAAGTCGTGTTTCTCTGGAAACCAGGTGCTCCTTTCTTTTTATATAAGTCTACATGAGCATTACACATGGCAGGCCTTCTGAGCTAGCCATGTTCAATGTAGCAAAAGTAATGTGAGCCTAGTGCCAGTGAAAACTTAGTGGGTACCCAAATCCATAGTGGTTTTTTTTGTTTTTTTGCACCCCTTGGACTCAACCCTCAGGGGGATATGCACCAGACCAGAATCAACCCAGGAGGAAAAAATTTCTCCCATTTTACATCAGGAATTACTAACCAACATCCCCACTCAGAAAGAAGCACCGGTATTCTGTTCTTGAAAACTGATATGAACAGATACTACACTTTATCTTCACCAAAAGGCTAAAAGCATACAGCCACGTGAGGCTATCTGGCCATCATCATTTCAGTATATTACAACCATGGCCTCTATGGCGTAGAGCAGTGGTTCTCAACTCCAGTCCTCAAGGCGCACCAACAGGTCATGTTTTTGGGATTTCCATTGATTTGTACAGGTGATTTGAGCAGTTTCACTGCCTTAGTAATTACCACAGCTGTTTCATCTGCAGGAAATCCCAAAAACATGACCTGTTGGTGCGCCTTGAGGACTGGAGTTGAGAAACACTGGCGTAGAGTTCAAGACTCAACAAGGCAATGAAACCATACAGATTCTGGTGAGAAGGGAATAAAACAATTAAAAGCTTTAATTGGTGCATCATCAAGTGACTTGAACTGAATATTAGTTGCCCCCCCTCTACGTAGAAGTTGCCCTCATTGTAATTAGTCTTGTCTTTCATTGTATTCCTTTCTGTAGATACCAGATATGGGGCACATTTGCACATACTTCCTAGCCTTATACAGTGCCGTGATCGGTGCCTATAGCAGCCAATCCGCATCCCTATCATTTGGGCCAGGTGGGTGCCTGGTGGTGCTTAGCAGAGCGCAGATTCTGATCATATGATGTTGTTAACATCTGTATAATATTTTTCTAAAAACTTAATTGGGAATGAAGGCTTTTGCCCGACGTCCAAATACTTTCGAAATCTTGCCACCTCAACCTCTGCAACATCTCCAAGATACGCCCCTTCCTAACCAATGACACCACAAAGCTCCTAGTTTACTCCTGGGTCATCTCCCGTCTCAACTACTGCAACTCCCTCCACACAGGATTACCTTTACATAGGCTATTCCCCCTTCAGTCCATTATGAATGCTGTTGCCAGGCTCATCCACCTTACCAACCGCTCAGTGTCTGCTACCCCTCTCTGTCAATCCCTCCACTGGCTTCCACTCACCCAACAAATTCAATTCAAAATTCTAACAACAACTTACAAAGCCATCCACAACTCTGCCACCAGCTACATCACTAACTTAGCCTCAAAATACCAATCTACTCGTTCCTCCCAAGACCTCCTGTTCTCTAATTCCCTCGTCACCTTCTCCCATGCTCGCCTCTAGGACTTTTCCCGAGCCTCTCCTATGGAACTCTCTACCCCAATCTGTCTATCTCCTACTCTGCTTGCTTTTAGACGATCCCTGAAAGCCCTTCTCCTCGGAGAAACCTATTCTGCCTTCACCTAACAATTGTACTTTTACTTTCTCCACCAGATCATCCCCCACAGTTACTACCTTTTGTACCACTCGACCCTCCCTCCTAGATTATAATCTTTAACAAGCAGGGCTCTCTGATTCCTCCTAGATTGAATTGTATTGTAACTGTACTATCTGCCCTCATGTTGAAAAGCGCTGCACAAACTGTTGGCGCTATATAAATCCTGTATAATAATAATAAAAATAATAAAATTGGGGATTGGGTGATGGACAGGAGCAAGAATAAGTAAGCAAAGGCAATAGAGTAAGCTCATTGGGGGCCATACTCTGTGTCCATCCTTGTTATTATTGCATTATAATGACAGACAATAATACTACAGAAATAAATATTTCTTGAGAAGAGCGTTGTTTTTTGATACCTATATCAGACCTGCTTAGATAGGGGCTCGCTATGAAGGAGGAGTGACCACACAGGCCCTGACTGTATGAATTCCACAAATTCCAGCTACCATTCTTCCAGTGCACATAACAAGCTTAAAAGTAACATCTGACTGACACTTCTGTCTACTCCTGCCTGACTCAATAAATCACACATTAAATAGACGTGATTTAAAAAGCATACAGTACATAAACAAGCCAGTTTCTTTTTGGCCACAATCCAACAGCATTCAAAGGTCCTCTTTACTGGGATGTTTTGCCATGTTACCTAACATATTCTGCATAACATAGACTTTATCAGTTAGATTGTCCTTGTCAGATTCCTTGTTGCCTGAGCCTATCGTGATATCATTGTGTGCCATCTCGTTAAATAGAAATAATGCTAAAGCTTACCAAGCAGAATGAATGCCCAGGCGTATTATATTTGTGAACAGATGGCAGAGCAGGGCAGATGTGCACCTAGCAACATTGTGAGCACAATTTACATCAAGGCTGTGATTCCTGTCCACTGCTTTTGAAAATGCTAGACACCTGGCTGTCATATTTATCCATTGCCTTAAATACTCTTTCTGATGCACTTATCAATAATAAGCATGCAGATCACGTTTTAATTTGCATGCTTAACTCAGAGAGTAATGAAATCTCTGCTGCAGCCAGGGTCTTTACCCCCTCACAAACAATACTCCCAACCCCGCTAACTAATTGTTGCAAACTAATATAAATGCCCCTTTTACTTACCTAAATATGTGGCCCTTTTACTTACCTAGATCAGTCTTCTATCTTCTAGACTGCAGAGTAGAAGGATGCTTCTTTGGGTGCCCACATCTCTGCCTGGGTGACATGGACACTTTCTATTTGCTGTCCAGCAGCAGGATCCTCTCATGATCCAGATGACTGCAGTGGCATGATGACATCATGATGAGTACAATAAAGGAGAAAAATAATATTTTGACTTTATATGAGGCAACGACTACTTGAGTTCATATGTCTCCATCTTTGTTACTTATGAAAAAAGGGGGGTAGTGAGATTGGGAGGATCTTGGGACTTTATATGAAGCACACCACCATAATTGAGCGAATCAATTGGTATGAAATAACATATTTAATAATACATGTGGGCATATATGCAAAATAATGAAGAAAGTTTCATTTCAATAAATAACATCCAAATAATTCATATATATATATATATATATATATATATATATATATATATATACATACAGGTACGTAAGTTTTCCCACATAATTCATAATATAAAATAAAAATTTGTATGTAAACCCAGAATTTAATATAGACATGATTAGTTATACACATCATAATATAAAAATAGATTCATAATTCTAAAAGGTAATAATCAAATGGTGAACACATGGTTACTGTGACGTAGCATCAATAGAAACTCTACACGTTTCGTGGATAACTTTTGCTCATCAGGAGCAGATGCGAAATAGGTGTATCTGTAGTAAAATATATAAATGCCAAAAATGATATAATAGTTGGTATAACAGAAAGAGGGGGAACAACAACTTAATCCCAACACTCTTACCCATGGGTAGACTAGAGATCAAAATGGTAATATTAGCAGCTGGAGGCACTGTGGGAACATCATCCCCGGGAGCTGAGGTAATGGTAACTACGGCAACATGGCGGTAACAAACACCAGTGAATGGACAGCTAGTGGGATAAGGTACCCAATCAACAGCTGTGATTGAAAATGGTGCTGGGTATATACCAGTGGGGCTTCTGTGAAAAAATATATACATAGTGTATCAGAGGAGTGACTACACAACTGATGAATGGAGGAAGGGGGAACCATAACCTAGAAGAGGAATTACCAATGACCAAGAACCCAGGTGTGAAGTGGAAAGAACTAAGTGTCTCACCACTGGGTGAGTGATTGGGAAAGAGGTACCCACATGGGGACCAATGAGTAACCATGATACCAAATGTTACCTGAGGCTTGAGATAAAAAGTGTGATCCAATGTGTTGCATGGTGTCTCAGAGGTGCAAAGAGTAAACAAGATATGTGCTCCATTAGGGTGTGGTATAAGTACCGGCCAGAACGATTGATTTGCTCAATTCTGGTGGTGTACTTTATATAAAGTTCCAAAATCGTCCCAATCTCCCTATCCCCCTTTTTTCATGGACATCATGATGAGGGTATCATTTGGTGGCGGGCACAGGCTGCATCAATGGACACTTAGTTCTTTCCAAAATCTACACACCAGAAAAGCAGGCAGCAATAAGCATAACCCTGAGGATTCAGGTGAGCCAAGTAGGGGTTTTTAAGAGTTTTAATTTTTATGAATATGTGGGAGCAGGGATAGGTGAAAGGTTTGCATTTTCCCAGAGATGGGCTTTACAACCAAAAACAGCCAGGTGATTATCATTTTTAGAAGGGGGTCAACAATGGCATCCCCCGTAGTTCTCTCAGTATGGATATCCTATAAAAAAAACAAATTTTCTGCACTTACAAAACTGAACATAGACATTTAGGGTCACCTAGCGTCCATCTAAAAGTCGATACCTCTACTCCTGATACAGCATATTATGAAGCTCCCCAACTGTATACTGATTATATCTTAACGTATTTGCTAAATGCTGTTGGTACCAGTCAAAATCACAGTATAGCTAGATAGTTCAGAGCCCCATTGCAGTTGCATGGTTTATGATGGCTATACTTTCTTCCTTGGCTCTGTTTGTCTTCTGTAAGGGCACCATATTAAACTCACCTAAGGACCACATGATGGCACAGTTGTACCCAGGAGACTAACATAGTGTGATCCTACTTATAGCTCAATTTCTCCCTATAATAAATTCTCTTTAAACCATTGTTAAAATAAATCTGCATTACAGCTGGATAATTCCTTCTACTCCTGACTCTTGCACTGTGTAGGACATACTAATGACCTCGGAACTATCCTTTACTTACTTGACCCCTGCACTCTACATTAGATGCTACTGACTAGGCTTGTGCAATTTGTTTCGTAACAAATCGAAATTGTCCGAATTTAGCAACTTTCGGACATTCGGAAGCATTCGAATTTCTGAACAAAGCAATTACGAATAAAACAGAATCTGAAATAAATTATACCGCAAATAGCGAATGCCCGAATGTCTTCGGAATAATTCGTTATGAAAAAAGTTACGAATGTACGAATCCATACGAAGCACAATAACACTCACTCTGCTCTGCTCTCTGCTTCTCCCTCACCGTGCTGAACTCCCTCTCAAAATGGTGTACAGGGGCGGAGGCTAAAGCTGCATGTAAAAAACGAAAGTAAAATACGAGATTTCTAATCCATTCGAAGCACAATAACACTCACTCTGCTCTGCTCTCTGCTTCTCCCTCACCGTGCTGAACCCTCTCAAAATGGTGTACAGGGGCGGAGGCTATAGCCGCATGTAAAAAACGAAAGTAAAATACGAGATTTTGAATCGTTACAAATAACCGCTATGTATTTAGAAAAGTACAAATCCATTTGAAGCACATTAGGCATAATAGGCAGCGTCGTTGTGAGAGAGACACGGAAAATTACGAATCAACGAACCCAAAAAAAGTTACAAAAGTAGGAGTTGTGTCCAGAATCAACAAAAAAACAATGTACCCTACCGAAAGTACGAATTATAAATCAACTAAAAATTCAACTAAAAATGTCGCTTGCGAAAATACGAATTAGTCCGAACACGAAAAATCCCGTCTAGCAAAATTACGAATGATTACGAATCAACAGGACCGAAAAGAAACAAATCGAAACTAAACAAATTTTTCCGTTGTGCACAAGAAACGAACCAAAACTAAACAAATTATTCCGTTGTGCACAAGTCTACTACTGACACCTGAACTCGCAACTATATACATTTTTTTCACCTGAACTCTGCCTTATTTACTCTTGAACCCTGCCCTCTGTGTTACATACTACTGATGTCTGAACTATGCGCAACGTACTACTAACCCTTGTCCTCTATGTTACATGCTCCTGACCCCTGCACTCTGCATTACTAAACGTCAGTTCTTACACCTGTACAATCCCAATGGGCCAGGGAAAGTTTTACATTCTGCTGTGAGCCTATTAATTTGGCAATAATTTTGTTGTTACTTAAAGGAACAGGGTGTTAGGGGTGCTTTGATGTTAAACTTAGGGGATCCTTAATATTTTCTCTGGGTCTTGAAACCCAAAGTGCTGTGCCAAAACTACTAGCACATCCAGCTTGTTGGGTGGAGTCAGAGAGCTTGTTTGATCACCATGGATGAGAGTTCACCCCTAGAGGTCAGGATAGAAACCACTAGCCACTAACAACGGTCATTTTCTACACTTTGGATACCAAGGAATTAAAAACATTATTCCTGGAACCATCAGACACTGAGGATCCAAACTTTCTTCCTTTGACTACATCAGCATTTTAGGAGGGTGATGCAGAACATGACCCATTCCTCACTGACCACTCGTGACCTCACTTGACACATGTCCCATGTCAATAGCATTCTTTTGTTTACTGGATTCACTTTGCCTTAGAGGCACTCTTTACAGGAAGAAAGCCACCACACTTCTACTAACGCAAGGCCTTGCTCTCTGACTTCCAAGGTCAGGTCCCTGGGCCACAGCATGCTCCAACATGGAGGCAAGCGGGGAGGTGAGGGACATGTAGTGCACTGGTCATCTCACTGACCAATGCTGCCGTTACCCACCACAGTCACCCTTTTCCTACTCCGGCTGGCTGCTATGTGTTATAATGTGTCCCAACCATGAAGGTTAAAATGTTTGTCCACTCAAATGTACGTAACCACAAGAGATAACCTGGTACCAATGTTTGACAGCAGGGCAAGGCTGCTTAACCTAGAGGTGAGGGACATGTAGTGCACTGGTCATCTCACTGACCAATGCTGGCGTTACCCACCACAGTCACCCTTTTCCTACTCCGGCTGGCTGCTATGTGTTATAATGTGTCCCAACCATGAAGGTTAAAATGTTTGTCCACTCAAATGTACGTAACCACAAGGGATAACCTGGTACCAATGTTTGACAGCAGGGCAAGGCTGCTTAACCTAGAGGTTTGCATGGCTTAACTTCCAAAGAACTGTTCTTTTGATACACCATGGCTACACTCGGTCATTATTTCAATACTTGTCTCAGTAAATGATGTCAACATCTTCTTTTCATCAGTCTTTCTTTACTAGCAGATTGTATATACAACTCACAACATTTTCCACATAGAACGTGGATCCCTTGAGAACGCACCCATTGGAGGGAGTAAAATAGTGAAGAAGAGCAATCACATCACGACAGTTGGTCCTTACAGATCTAATCCCACTGCAATGTCCTATAGAAAACAATGCAAAAAAACGCAATGTAATTCAATGTAATATACACCTGAAAATGCACAATAAATGCTCATCAATGCACGTGCATTTTTGATACGCGGTGAGTTTTTATGTGCAGTATGGTGTAGAAGGACTCCAATAGATTTAAAAACCAAAAGGTCCATTAATTTGTTGGCTCCAAAACTCAATATTGTGAACCTATTTGGTACCCCAGAGGAGCGAAGCCCTGGTCCTACAAAATATACATTAACCGGCCACTTTATTAGGTACACCTGTTCAATTGTTTGGTAACACAAATTGCTAATTAGCCAATCACATGGCAGCAACTCAATGCATTTAGGCATCTAGACGTGGTGAAAACGACTTGCGGAAGTTCAAACTGAGCTTTAAAATGGGGAAGAAAGGGGTTTAAGTGACTTTGAATGTGGCATGGTTGTTGGTGCCAGACAGGCTCCTCTCATTATTTCAGAAACTGCTGATCTACTGGGATTTTCACACACAACCATCTCTAGGGTTTAAAGAGAATGATCCAAGAAAGAGAAAATATCCACTTGTGTGGAGGAAAATGCCTTGTTGATGTCAGAGGAGAATGGAAAGTTCCAGATGATAGAAAGGCAACAGTAACTCAAAAAATCAGTCGTTACAACCAAGGTATGCAAAATACCATCTCTGAATGCACAACACATCGAACCTTGAAGCAGATGGGCTGCAGCAGCAGAAGACCACATTGGGTGCCACTCCTGTCAGCTAAGAACAGGAAACTGAGGCTACAATTGGCACAGGCTCACCAAAATTGGACAATAGAAGATTGGAAAAGCGCTGCCTGGTCTGATGCGACATTCAGAGGGTAGGGTCAGAATTTGGAATAAACAAAATGAAAGCATGGATCCTGCCTCAACGGTTCAGGCTGGTGGTGGTGGTGTAATGGTGTGGGGGATATTTTCTTGGCACACTTTGGGTCCCTTAGTACCAATTGAGCATCATTTAAATGCCACAACCTACCTGAGTATTGTTGCTGACCATGTCCATCCCTTTATGACTACAGTGTACCCATCTTCTGATGGCTCCTTCCAGCAGGATAATGCTCCATGTCGCAAAGCTCAAATCATCTCACCACTGGTTTCTTGAACATGACAATGAGATCACTGTACTCCACGGACCTCCATAGTCACCAGATTCCAATCCAATAGAGCACCTTTGGGATGTGGTGGAACAGATTTGTATCATGGATGTGCAGTCTGTCGGCTGCGAATGTCAATATGGACCAAAATATCTGAGGAATGTTTCCAACACCTTGTTGAATCTATGCCACAAAGAATTAAGGCAGTTTTGAAGGCAAAAGGGAATCCAACTTGGTACTAGCAAGGTGTACCTAATAAAGTGGCCAGTGAGTGCATATTAACATTCTTTATTCTCACCAATTCTTGAGACTATTCTGTCTTTCTTTAACCTCCCTGGTGGTATTCCAGAGTCTGGCCTCGATTTCGAGATTTCAGTACCAAAAGTGGTAACCCCGAGCCAGACTCGGGCTGCATCGCAGGATACAGGGAGAGTTACTTACCTTGTTCCCTGGATCCTGTGATATCTCCCCGCAGTGTGTGCGAGCCGTCTCCTCGCTCGATTCACACACAGTGCCCCCGAGCTCCGTTCCCAGCAACGTTGCGGCGCACGGGGGCGGAGATCGGCGCCAAATTCAAAAGAGTAAAAACACAATACACATACAGTATACTGTAATCTTACAGATTACAGTACTGTATAAAAAAAAATTACACATCCCCTTTGTCCCTAGTGGTCTGTCCAGTGCCCTGCATGCACTTTTATATTATAAATACTGTTTTTTCTGCCTGGAAACGGGAGATTGTCCATAGCAACCAAAAAGTGTCCCTTTATGTCAAAAGTGGTTTTAGACCAGCTAGAAAACAGAGATAATAAATTAGAATCACTCGCAGAATTAAGCGATAGCGATTTATGGGGAAATTCGTCATCAAACACTGAAAGTAATGACAGTGACAATTCTGCAACTGAGCAAATTTCAGTCTTTTTGATTTGATTACATTATTGAATAATTTTTATTATTTTTATATTATTATTATTTGTTATAATTATTTATAGTTATTTATTATATATAATATAATTTATGATTTTGTGTTTCAAACTTTATCATACCCGGGATGTCTACTAGACTCTGGTTTGGACAGATTTAAGTGAGTTATTCCTAAGAATTACAGGCCTACAATATAAAACGCCAAATTTCCATGCAAAATAATGGTACCCGCTTTCAGCACCTAAAATCAGACAGAATCATACCGCCAGGGAGGTTAATACTATTTTCTCCCCCCCCCCCCCCCCAAGTATGTTTATTAGTTGTGTAAACTAAAGACAGGAACTGAGAATGAGTATGGTTCTCTAAGATATAGTGACATGATGTTGTACAAGACTTCTTTGGGTGGAAGATGTTGTGTCTGCAGAGTGGAGATAAGAGAATGTTTAGAGATTATTGCAATCTCATGAGTGTCAGGGAGAGTAATGGTTAAATTTGTCTATTATGCCACCAGTGTTGGCTGTATATCAGAGTATTAACACTAAAACACAGATCACACTGTAAGAAGAGCTTCCAAATAGAGCAAAATAAGTGTCTGTGTACATTTCTTTGAAGTTCAGCCAGAACCAAAAACAAAATCACTGAATTACGATTGCCATCGAAGAAATCTTATAGATGTCCAAAATTCAGAAAGTCCACTTCATTTAGATTTAATTTAACCTAAATGTCATGTTATCATTTGCAGCCAGATTCAGCAGAGTTCTCCTACTGCTTCTGAAGGGGGGATGCAGCCTCTTGTCGTATGATTCTGTACTCCAGTGTGTGTGCATGAGGCTGCCTTTCTATCTATTGCTGTATGGGGCTACATTTAGCAGATTTTTTCCCAGCAGCAAGGGGGCAGAGAGACCATTTTTTTTTAGCAGAGCATGGAAAGGTTGGTACCCTGGCAATTTTTACAGTTGTCTGTGGTTATCTGATGGCACTTGTTCAAATTTTTTTGTCCACGTGTCACGAGTTTTAATAGGGACACTGAAATAAAAGCCCCGTAAGGGATCTAACCTGTTTGTTTAATAATAGAAAGAAAATAATTGAATGGCGTTAGGATTTATATTAGGTCAACTTTTTTGTAAAGCGTCAGTACTATGTGAAACTTGTTAAAAGCCTACTGCAGTCTGCTAGTGGCTTCTTTTAATACCACTGTTAGCACTTCTCTTATGATCTCTGTTTACCATCCCCAAAGTGGAGCTGAAAGGTGCTTAATAGGCTTCAAGAAAGCTGCTTAAAGCTTGCAGAAAGCTTTGCAAATTCTATGTAAAAGCTAGCTGTACAGTGTGCTTATACCAACCTGTAGGTAGGTGGGAAATTGCTTTGTTGCCCCCACACTGGAAGGATAAAGTCTTTTCACTTGCCAGTGTAGCGATACCCCCAGCTAAGAGGGCTACTGAAATTATTTTTTTGGGCCTGTAATGCACTGCTGTCAACCCCCAGCAATTGGCTCTAACCTCTCCTGGCACAGTCAGTAGGGGATGATAGGATTGTGTAACCTGTAACTCTCGGAGGCACAATCCTGCAATAAACACAGCAATATGGTATAGCTATCAATAACTGTCTCTTCTGCACAGTAAATGACACAAACACAGGTGTACTTAACCCTGGCACTTTTACTGAGAATATTGGTTAAGCATAGAAACAGTATACATGAACACATGCAGAGCCCTGCAATGAAAGGGGTACTTTTGCAAACAGACAGATATAACAAGAAAAACTAATGGTCCCCGCTGCAGCTATTCTACCTCGTGGGCAAAAATGGCGTCCAGAAATGTCTACGCTACTAAGTCAGGCCTGACTGTACTATGTAGAAGTTCTGCAGAGAAAGATCTTTGCTAGCAAACAGTGGTGCACTTTTTGAAGAAGAAAAGTTATAATCCACAAAGAGAAAGAGTCTTAGAGACTCCTAGATACCCAAGGCGCTGTCCCTCCGGTGTGTGACTGCAAGCACTAAAGTTAGTTCCGAACAACAGTTATCTGGCCTAGGAGATCCTGTGTTTGTCTCTGAGCAGGTGCTCTCTCACCCAACCGGACCAGTCCGTGTCCGTATCTTCCGTTGCTGTGTCTCGGTACACAGATTCCACGACTCTCGGGTCTTCGGTCCTCCTGGCAACAGTACAGCAGCAGTTGGATGATGTCCCGCAAGCTCCTCGATGGAAACGGAAGGCTCTTTGGAGAAAAACCCCGGCTTCAGGCCTTGTAACACAGCAGACTCGACACAGAGTTCCACTTGCTGGGCGGGCGGTGTCCAAAGAGGCCGAACCCAGTCCCACCCCCCAGTTAACTAGCCCACCCCAGCAGTCTTTGCGCGGGGCAATGCACCTTGGGTGTCTCGTGGCATTCTGGGTACGGTAATCTCTGAGGCCCTAAAGCAATACACTGCTACACCAGTAACACCTTTTCCAGGAATGACTACAGAGACTTTTTGAGAGATGCCACGTTGTATGTGGTCCGTCTGCCATCCTGCCCCAGCCAGGCACACACTTGTCATACATCCAGAGACATGAAAGCAGTCCTTTGCGCTTTGCTTTTATGTTTTATTGAGGGGGATTGAACTTGGATGGGGCTTATGAGATGCCCATTCAGTCAAACGTTAGAACTTGGGACTTCTATATACATCCTGTATATACATCATTCCTTTTCTCCTCCTGAACATTGCTTCCTTTCTTCAGAGTATCACTCCTTAATCCTCCTGCACATCGCTTTCTCTCTTTCCTTCTCCAGACTAGCTAGCACTGTAGGCCTGACACTGGCTCAGCCAGTCCCAAAGCAAATGCACTTTACAGACAGGGACTGCGGACTCCTATGGTATAGCAAATAGAAAAGTCCTAGTGCTAGCTGTCCCTGTGGCTACTGCTCCCAGTACCACCTTCTTCAGGCACTGCCAGCCCTCATGGCTGCAGCTGCTTCGCTCCACTGCCCCCCACCATCCTCCAGACTGGCTCTGCACCCATCCCAGACTGCTCCTCAGTCCTCTTAGGCGTGCCTCCCAGTCCTCCCAATGGTGTGCTCACTCACCAGCCCTCCTGGCTGCCTCCGTGGAACTCCTGGAGACTTGCCCGGAAATGTACTCCCGCTGTCCTCTCTTGCTCCTCCTGTGCCTCCTGTCCAGGCCCCCTACACCTTCTCCTGGAGAGCCCCATCTGCACCCGAGCCCAGGCCCAAGGTCACCCCCCCCCCATACTGGGGAACTCCCTCAAAGGCCCAGACAGCCTAACACTCATCTCCATTCTCCCATCCGATCAACTCCTCCCCAGCTGGGCTGACCCTGGGTATTTAAGGAGGCCTACCCCCTGCCAATCCAAGTTGGGGATTGGTCAGGGCTCCCTAGAATACCCCTGGTGGCTCCACCTCTCTTTCTAGAAAACACTAGAAGATTCTAGAACGAAGTAGGAGGTCCTAGTGATGCCATCTGTGAGTCACCCATCACTACAATGAGCCACTTCCAACTCAGATCACAAAACACACCAGCTACCAGCCAAGCCTGGAAATGTACCTGTCCTAGGCACACTAGAGGGTGCTACACTCACCCCCTCCCCCCTAAAATCCAGCTAGTCCCTTAGCTGGGAAGAATTTACAAAAAGAGCTCCTGGGCCCAGGAGAAAGGGCATCTCATAAGCTAAAAAATGGGATGGGTAAAAGGGAAAAACCTGGGACAGGGCTATCTACAAATAAATATATACAAAAATATATATAAAAATATCTGGTAGGTATTCCTACCTGATAGAGACTGACTGACTGAGTGACTCTTCGTAGGCCATCCTGCTTTCATGATTATCACCCGGTTTTTGTGACTTGCTCTCCCCAGCCACCATTCTCACTGAATGTCCTCAAAACGGGCCCATGTTTCCTCACACTCTGGCACCCGCAAAAGGCTTGGGGATTTGCAAGTACTCCCAAACCAAGTCATCCTTCCATTCTCCCCGGGATGCCAAATGTGAGTCACCAAGCGCTACTCTGAGCCACTCCCAACTCAGATCACAAAACACACCCATGCTTGGCTACCTACCAAAATTTACTTGTCCTAAAAGAAAAAAAAACACTTTACTCTCCTAGCACACTAGCGGGTGCTACACATGTTTAGCCTGAAGGCATGGAGGAAAGCTGCTGTATTTTTAGCGTGTCCTCGCACACTGTGGTCCAGGTCCAGTCACTAGGAGCATTCTGTTATGCAGCGGGTCCTAGTATAAGGACCCTGGTGCTTTAAAGAGCAAACCATGCAGCCACCGATCTTCCCCTCTGATAGTCAGTCACCAGCCATCACCATCTCCTCTCCCGAGCTGGCTGCTCCTTCTTCCCTTTATTTCTTATTCTACATTACCCAGAAGGTTAACATGAAGGTTTATTCTTTGTTACCCATCCCCATTCACTGTAATAGCACACTCATTCTCTCTTTGCAGTAAACCAGACCAGATGATTTTGCTTAAAGTAGTTCTAAAGGCAGAATTTTTTTTTTTATCTTAATGCATTATACGCATTAAGATAAAAAACCTTCTATGTGCAGCAGCCCCCCTCAGCCCCCCCTAATACTTACCCGAGCCCCAACTCGATCCAGTGATGTTGCACGAGAGATTCGGCTGTCTGGGACTCTCCCTCCTCATTGGCTGCAACAGCAGCAGACGCCATTGGTTCTCGCTACTGTCACTCTAAGTCAGTGAGCCAATGAGGAGAAAGGGGGTGGGGCGGAGTCGCTGCTCTGTGTGTGAATAGAGCTGCTTGCTGTGGGTTCACCTAGCAGGAGGGAGGGGCCAGGAGCGCTGGCGAGGGACCCGAGAAGAGGAGGATCTGGGTTGCTCTGTGCAAAACTACTGCACAGAGTAGGTAAGTATGACGTATTTGTTTTTTTAAACAAAAAGAAAACATGACTTTAATATCACCTTAACCAGCAACTTCTTTTACTAAACCATAACAGTCTCCACTTCCCTTTCTTTAAGGTGCAGTACTTGGGCTGTGCTGTGGCGTTCCTTTGTAAATAAACTTGTTTTCCATAAAATGGTCAGATAAATTTAGTCCATAGTTCTGTTTTTGTTCAGCTCTTGGCTCTGGGTATACCGTGCACTCTTTGCATCATGTTTGATGCTGCAACACAAGATGCCCCTACTTACCTTATGTACAACATACCATCCACTGTTCCATGGGGATTTAATTCACGGGTACATCTGTTCTGTATATGTTTGCGGTTTATACCACCTCAGCTCCCTGGAGAGATGCTGTCCACAGTTTATCTTCGGTGCTCACGATTATATGTCACATCCATTGTCATTGTACATTCTCCTTGCATCTTCTCCTGATGAATGGATATAATTCTATGAAACGCGTCAAGATTTTAGATGCTACATTCAGATGTTTACAATGAGCTTTCAGATGCTACATTCAGATGTGTAGAACATGGATTCCTAATCTATTCTTACCAATGTTTGGACGGTTTCTGCCTACATTATCATGTTGGGTTCTATTTTATATGAAAATATGGATTGATGAATTTTGCATATTGCAAACCCTGCACCATTACCATGTTTGTTCACTTGTAAATATAGGAACTTATTTGTTATTATTCATTTTATACTTGCATGTGTGCCAGGAGTATGTGCATTGTTACATGGAATAAATACATTGTTATCAGTACGTAGTGTCCTTGTTGCTTTCCTGCTGCATGCTTCATTTAAAGTCCCAACCTTTCTCTTTTTTCTATGGTCCTGTATCAGGGTCCCACAATGCAGTAGCCCCAAACTCAATCAAACAACATCTGATATGTATGGTCCTTCTCCCAACTTCCCATAGGCCAAAAGAGTGCAAGGCCTGACCTCCTCCTATATATGTCACTTCAAAACAGGAAATGACACACACAGGAGGAAGTTGTACCACAGCACACATTAACCCTTTTATTCATCACACAGCAAGAACATAAAGACACTGGCCTACAAACCAAAGCCCGTATTTAACCCTAAGGCCTGACTACTTCATCGAAAAATCCTTGTTCCTGAATCAGAGGAGCATCTACCTGTTGTGTTCAGATGGGGCTGTACGGAAAGAGATAAACGGAAGAACAACGCTGTGCTCTTTTTAGAAAACCTAGACTTCTTTACAAAACCAGTGTCATGGCGTATTCAAGATCTGCTTTACATTTGAAAAAAATAATATTTTTTTATAGTTTTTAGATAGTGAAAACAATATCAAAGATTAGTTTAAAAGTGATCCAACAAAACCCTGGAAGGTAAAGTTCTCCATCCTCCGAGAGGAGAAAACCTCCTAAATAATGACTTTCTCACCTAATTGAGAGGAATGCTAATTGGTTTGGTGATACTACGTTTTGGAAGGGCAGCGGGGGAGACTAGGTATTGTACTTACTATTCATATTTTCCCCATTGTAATCCTCCCCCCGTTTAACTCCCCTCCCTTACTCTCCCACCCTTCTCTCTTCTGATGACCTGCTTTTATAAAATGTTTAATATTTTGGGTAGATGTCCTCATTTAGAGCCTAATGCAGAGTATGCAACACTACAGAATACCTTATATGGCCCCCTTCTAATGTCATCCGACTCTACCAGAACATCCAAAAGAAGGGGGGGGGGGGAGGACATAACACCTCCTATATTTCAATATGTTTGGTTGGAATACTTTGTTATAGGAAAGAGGATATAAATTTTATTATCCAGGTGCCGTCTTCTTTACTGTTGCTATTATTGTACATGGAAACCACAATACACAATCTTTTTCTTAAAGGGACTACACTTATAACATTAGATATATATAGATAGATAGATAGATAGATATAGCATTAGATAAAATAATATTTTTTATTAGTACAAAATTATATTTAAAAGTCAACCAATCATTGTCTTCTTGTTAAATTTTTTTTACATTGCGAAACAGTACCTGCCAGGGCTGTCCCCATCCACTTTGATATTCATCTTTATTCTTGAACCCTACTGTGCCATATACGTAACAATCCAAATATCAAGTAGACATGTGCATTTGTTTTCGTCCGAATGCATTTTCGTCTGAATTTTGGGTATTTTCGTTATCGTTTTAACAAACGAAAACGAACGCGAAGGATCCGAAATCCGAAAGATCTGACATAAAAAAAAATGCTTTATTTTCGTTTTCGTTGCTACAACAGTTCGATATAGATAGGAGATTCAACATGACGCTGACAATAACAATCTGTGTCTATCGAACCTGTGGTCCAATGTGCCTTACCTTAACTCTATTAGTCCAAGATTATTCTACATGGAGAGGAAAGATTTGACATTATAGAGACAGTGTTGGGGTAGACCATTCGACATGAACGACGAAGATTAGAAGATTAGAAGAAGCAGCGAAAAACATACAAATGTCGAATCTGTCATTGAAGGCTTATGGTGTCTGTCGAAAGTTCTAAGAAGATTCGACAAGCAGCTAAACTGTACGACGACGCAATCGTACATTTCCACAGTGGCGTCACTAGGGTTGGTGTCACCCGGTGCGAAAAAAAATGGTGTCACCCCCCAACAACTATAGTCCCCCCTCAGTACAGACCCCCCTCCACTAACTACAGACCCCACTCCCACAGTATAGATCCCTTCCCTCAGTACAAACCCGCTCCACTAAGTACAGACTCTCCGCCATCAATATAGACCCGCCTCCCTCAGTATGAACCCCCACCTCAGTGCAGACCGCTCCATCAGTACAGACACCCCCACCTCAGTGCAGACCCCCTCAGTTACAGACACCCCCCTCAGTTACAGACACCCCTCGTACAGACACCCCCCTCAGTACAGACACCCCCCTCAGTACAGACACCCCCCTCAGTACAGACACCCCCCTCAGTAACAGACACCCCCTCGTACAGACTCCCCCTCGTACAGACTCCCCCTCGTACAGACCACCCCTCAGTTTTAGACACCCCCTCAGTTACAGACACCCCTCGTACAGACACCCCCCTCAGTACAGACACCCCCCTCAGTACAGACACCCCCTCGTACAGACACCCCCTCGTACAGACTCCCCCTCGTACAGACCCCCCTCAGTTACAGACACACCCTCAGTTAAAGACCCCCCCTCAGTTAAAGACCCCCCCTCAGTTACAGACACCCCCCTCAGTTACAGACACCCCCTCAGTACATACACCCCCCTCAGTACAGACACCCCCTCAGTACAGACACCCCCTCAGTACAGGCACCCCCACCTCAGTACAGACCGCTCCATCAGTACAGACACCCCCACCTCAGTGCAGACCTCCTCAGTTACAGACACCCTGCTCAGTTACAGACACCCCCCACAGTACCAGACACCCCTCGTACAGACACCCCCTCAGTTACAGACACCCCCCTCAGTACAGACACCCCCTTGGTACCAGACCCCCCTCAGTACAGACACCCCCTCAGTTACAGCCCCCCTGGTGCAAACTCCCCCTAGTGCAGACCCCAGCAGTACAGACACCCCCTCCCCCCATCAGTAAAGATGCCCCCCTTACCTTACAGACCTCAGAACAGAGCGGCAGATACACACAGCGGTGTGTCTCTCGAGCGCGGGCTCCTCCTCCTCCTCTGTGGATGTAAACAGAGAGGAGGCAGAGGGGGCGGCGGCTTCCTTCCGCTCCGCTGAGGGACACAGCCGCAGCGTGAGCCTAAGGCACAGGGCAGCGGGCAATGTCAGTGTGGTGCCGCTGCGCTACCCACGGGTGTCACCCCTCTGGTGGGTGTCACCCGGGTGCGGCCCGCCCCCCCCGCACCTGGCTAGCAATGCTAGTGCGTGTCGTCACATCATCACAGTGCAGTGTGATGATGTGACAGGCTGAGTCGCTCGCTGGCTCTGTAGGGTAGGGAGGAGGATTGGAATTTAGGAATAGGAAGAATAAGGAGCCGGAGGACACACACCAGGCGCGGCCGCGGCGCTGGAGGTGTTGTTCCAGGCTTCCAGCCCAGCGGGGTGAAATTAATCAATGAATGGGTCAGCTGTAAAAAAAAAAAAAAAAAAATAAAAAAAAAAAAAAAAAGGGAGGGTGTCACCCCTCTAGCGGGTGTCACCCGGGGGCGGACCGCACCCCCCGCACCCCCTAGCAACGCCTCTGCATTTCCAGTCAAATGCTTGGCCCATAGGCTATAGAAGAATTTGAATGTTGGTTGACTAGTAATAATAATTTATAAATATAATTATTACTAGTGTCATACAACATTAGAATTCTACTATAGCTTGTAGGCGGAACATTCGACCGGAAATGTACAATTGCGGCATCGTACAGTTTAGCTGCTCCGTCGAATATTCTTAGAACATTCGACAGACACCATAAGCCTTCAATGACAGATTCGACCTTAATTAATTCAGATTTTCGGAAGAATGCATTTTTTAATGAAACTAAATAAATAAAAACTAATTTCGGGAGTAACTAAATTAATACATTTTTCGGACGAAAACAAAATTCCGAAACGAAATATTTCAGTGTGCACATGTCTAATATCAAGGGGTACTCCTCTAGTCAGGGCCACCTGCTCAGTGTCTTACAAATCTTTGCTAATCCTTCCCCTTTAAAGGCCTGTACACACAATCCAGTGGCGGTGCGTCCATAGAGGGCGCCGGAGCGCCGCCCCCTCTCGCTCCCGCACCGCCACTGAAAGACAATACACAGATTCATGCATTGCATGAATCTGTGTATTGTCACCGCTGCCGCGCTGCCCACTATTCATATGGCCGGCCTCCTGGTGAGCGCCGGCCATATGAATTAGAGCGGCGGCCGGCGGTGGGTGTGACTTGGAAGTGTCTATCAGAGCCAGCGGCTCTGATAGGCTTTCCGAATACAGCTCTCACGCTGTATTCGGCTTCCAAAAACTCCTCCCAGTTACGCACGGGGGTGCGTTCCTGGAAGAAGACTGTGTGGAGGTTTCAGCCAATCAGGTTCTCCGGATCTGGTTACCGGTAACCTGATTGGCTGAAGCGACATCGAGGGCGGGAGAACACATCGAGGACGGCGCGGACCGAGGAAGGTAAGTGCAGGGCTGGGGGGGGACAGGCTGCATTTGGGGGACAAACTGGCTGAATATGGGGGACAAACTGGCTGAATATGGGGCACAAACTGGCTGAATATGGGGGGAACTGGCTGTATATGGGGGACAAACTGGCTGAATATGGGACACAAACTGGCTGAATATGGGGCACAAACTGGCTGAATATGGGGGAAAAACTGGCTGAATATGGGGGGAACTGGCTGTATATGGGGGACAAACTGGCTGAATATGGGGGACAAACTGGCTGAATATGGGGGACAAACTGGCTGAATATGGGGCACAAACTGGCTGAATATGGGGCACAAACTGGCTGAATATGGGGGACAAACTGGCTGAATATGGGGGGAACTGGCTGTATATGGGGGACAAACTGGCTGAATATGGGGGGAACTGGCTGAATATGGGGGACAAACTGGCTGAATATGAGGGGAACTGGCTGTATATGGGGGACAAACTGGCTGCATTTGGGGGAACTGGCTGTATATGGGGGACAAACTGGCTGAATATGGGGGGAACTGGCTGTATATGGGGACAAACTGGCTGTATATGGGGGCACACTGGCTATATATATATATATATATATATATATATATATATATATATATATGGGGGCACACTGGCTGTATATGGGGGCACACTGGCTGTATATATATGGGGGCACACTGGCTGTATATGGAAACAAACTGGCTGTATTTGAGGGGGCAAACTGGTGGCGTTTGGGCACAGTGGCTGCGTTTAATGGGCACAGTGGCGGCAATTGATTTTTTTTTTTTTCAGTTTGTTTGCGCCCCCCCAAAAATTTTGAGCACCAGCCGCCACTGACACAATCAGAAAATCGTACAAAAAAATACCGCTTTCGAAGCAATCGTACGATAATCTGATTGTTAGTACACAGCTTTTATCCAAAAAAGGGACAAATACGATAATTTTTCTCGTACGATACTAGATCATGCGATTTTTGTTTAAGCAGTACAGTTTTAGGGTTAAAATACAACAAAAATACATTGCATCACTTCCGAATTTTTATTCTGTCGTATGAGAATTTTCGGACTCTAGTAACCTATTTGTTTTCGATATGGAATCTAGCAGGCAAAAAAACTAAAACGGACGATCATTCGTCTAATAATCTCATCATGTATACTAGGCTTTAGTCGTCAAATACAGTCATTACCTACAGTGAGGGAAAAAAGTATTTGATCCCCTGCTGATTTTGTATGTTTGCCCACTGATAAAGACATGATCAGTCTATAATTTTATTGGTAGGTTTATTTTAACAGAGAGAGAGACAGAATAACAGCAAAAATATCCAGAAAAACGCATTTCAAAAACGTTTTAAATTGATTCGCATTTTAATGAGTGAAATAAGTATTTGACCCCTTCGTACAACATGACTTAGTACTTGGTGGCAAAACCCTTGTTGGTAATCAGAGATCAGACGTTTCTTGTAGTTGGCCACCAGGTTTGCACACATCTCAGGAGGGCGTTTGTTCCACTCCTCTTTGCAGATCTCCTCTCCAAGTCATTAAGGTTTTGAGGCTGATGTTTGGTAACTCGAACCTTCTGCTCCCTCCAACATATTATCTATGGGATTAAGGTCTGGAGACTGGCTAGGCCACTCCAGGATCTTAATTGGCTTCTTCTTGAGCCCCTCCTTTGTTGCCTTGGCCGTGTGTTTTGGTTCATTGTCATGCTGGAATACCCATCCATGACCCATTTTCAATGCCCTGGCTGAGGGAAGGAGGTTCTCGCCCAGGATTTGATGGTACATGGCCCCGTCCATCCTCCCTTTCATGCGGTGACGTTGTCCTGTCCCCTTAGCAGAAAAACACCCCCAAAGCATTATGTTTCCACCTCCATGTTTGACGGTGGGGATGGTGTTCTTGGGGTCATAGGCAGCATTCCTCCTCCTCCAAACACGGTGAGTTGAGTTGATGCCAAAGAGCTAGATTTTGGTCTCATCTGACCACAACACTTTCACCCAGTTCTCCTCTGAATCACTCAGATTTTCATTAGCAAACTTCAGACGGGCCTGTACGTGTGCTTTCTTGAGCAGGGGGACTTTGTGGGCACTGCAGGATTTCAGTCCTTCACTGCGTAGTGTGTTACCAATTGTTTTCTTGGTGACTATGGTCCCAGCTGCCTTGAGTTCATCAAAAGATTCTCCTGTGTAGTTCTGGGCTGATTCCTCACCGTTCGAAACTCCATGAGGTGAGATCTTGCATGGAGCCCCAGATCAAGGAGATTGACAGTTATTTTGCGTTTCTTCCATTTGCAAATAATCACACCAAGTGTTGTCACCCTCTCACCAAGCTGCTTGTAGCCCATTCCAGCCTTGTGTAGGTCTACAATCTTGTCCCTGACATCCTTGGACAGCTCTTTGATCTTGGCCATGGTGGAGAGATTGGAATCTGATTGATTGATTGCTTCTGTGGACAGGTGTCTTTTATACAAGTAACAAGCTGAGATTAGGAGCACTCCCTTTAAGAAAATGCTCCTAATCTCAGCTCGTTACCTGTATAGAAAAGAACCTGAGAGCCAGAAATCTTGCTGATCGATAGGGGATCAAATACTTATTTCACTCATTAAAATGCAAATCAATTTATAGCTTTTTTGAAATGCGTTTTCATTTTTTTTTTTTTTATTCTGTCCCTCACTGTTAAAATAAACCTAGCATTAAAATTATAGACTGATCATTTCTTTGTCAGTGGGCAAACGTACAAAATCAGCAGGGGATTAAATACCTTTTTCCCTCACTGTATTTTGGGATTCAGGTTACACCCTAAATTGAGACATTCGGGGCTAATTTTTCTTTTGTTTCTTATTTCTATATGCACTGACTTCTCCAGGTAGAGTAAAAAGTACTTTCCCTGGTTTGGCTGTAGCAATACAGTATTTTAAAAATGAAAGTTTTCTGTATCTTCTGCAGACTATGCACATTCATAATCTTAAACACTTTGTTTAGGGCAATTGTAGAGAATTTCTTCAGCTCCTTTGAGACCCAAAGACTCGCCGTAATGACAAATCTCAATTCACTCTCCAAACTGTACAGTGGCCTAGGCCTTCTGGATCCTGTGGTGCTACTACCCTGTCAGTCAATAATCACATATACAGTAAACCACCGCTCTATCGCGGTTCAGTTTTTGCGGTCCCGGTATATTGCGCTATTTTAATTAGGACCTAATAATTCTGATATTGCGGTAATATTTTGCCATTTCGCGGTGAATCAGAGCGAGGCTGCGGTGGAATGCATGCCTCGCTTGTGGACCGCACTGAGCGCGGTGGCGTTAGTGGGGGCGGTAACGCGATTCGGAGCATGTGCAGATGACTATATTTTTGTGTTTTACAATGCTCTTGCTCTCTCTCTCTATCTTTTATGTGTTTCTATTGCCTAAAAGTGTGTTTAAAGACCTTTAAATGCTATTAAAAAGTTAACAAAACATGCCTAGGGTGTATTTAAATAGGGTCTTTCTATTTCGCGGATTTTCAGTTTTCGCGGGTGGGTCCGGAATGTACCCCCCGCGATGGAGGGGGGTTTACTGTATAGACAATACCTGTGCCAGACCACAGCCGCAACCACTGTCCAACAATCTTCATAAGACAGGTTGGCAGCATGGTATATCGAGTATAAAAAGTATTCTTTATTTCAAATCATAAAGCACCCCACCCAATGCAAAGACGTTGACGTGTTTCCACCCTCCACGGACTTAGTCATAACATGACTTTCAGCCTCACCCTACACAAAATAAATTCAACTCATGGGACTATAATCAGGTTCTAGCAGACTGAGAGCAATCGTCGCTGTTGTTGGTTAACTAAGCAATTAACCCTTTTACGCCAAATTAATCGCTGCCAACAGATATTTATCATAAGGTACTGTATGTAAAAGCCAGGCCATAGCTTTTACATACTGTATGCCCCATCCCAAGTTGTCATAAATACCTTTCAGGTTCTACAATAATAACATAGTATATTAGAATAAATATTTTTAAAGTAAAAAATCATATATAAATGTCAACTAATCATTGACTGCTTGTTACAACATTTTATTATGTATAAATTTCGTATTTTCATTGTTTCAGTCATTTTATAAAGTTTACAAAAATACATAAATACAGATACTGGGTACAGAGCGATTAATGCGGGGTCATTAACCACTTCAATACCCAACACTTTCACCCCCTTCTTGCCCAGGCCAATTTTCAGCTTTCAGCGCTGTCGCACTTTGAATGACATTTGTGCAGTCATGCAACACTGTACCCATATGGAATTTTTATAATATTTTGAGACAGATAGAGCTTGCTTTTGGTAGTATTTAACCACTTGCCTACTGGGCACTCACTTTTACCCCTTTTCTACCCAGGCCAATTTTCAGCTTTCAGCGTTGTCTCAATTCGAATGACAGTTGCGCGGTCATGCAGCACTGTACCCAAACAAATGTTTTATCATTTTTTCCACAAAAATATAGCTTTCTTTTGGTGGTATTTAATCACCACTGGGTTTTAAATTTTTTGCTAAATAAATGAAAAAAGGCCAAACTTAAAAAAAAAAAAAAAAAAAAAAAAAATTCTTCGTAGTTTGTTATAAAATTTTGCAAACAGGTAATTATTCTCTTTCACTGATATGTGCTGTTGAAACTGCACTGATGGGAACTAATAGGCTGCACTGATGAGGTGGCACTGATGTGCACTGCTAGGCTGGACTGATTAGGCTGCACTGATATGTCACTGATAGGTGACACTGATGGGCACTGATTGGCAGCACTGGAGGGCACTGATGGGACTGCACTGATAATGAGTGTAGATGTCCTTTTTACAGAAGCCAGTTATCAGCTCTCTTCTCTTCTCCTCATGCTGTCAGCATGAGAAAAAGCGTAACAATACCCGGTATCTGTTTACCTCCGTGATCATCTGTAATTGGAGATGTGAGGCGGGAGGTTGCCAACAACGCCACCCATGTATTGACTTTGACTTTTGTACAGTGTATGGCCAGCTTAACATTTACACTGCCACACTTGACTTTATTAGATTTTTTGTAAGTGCGCTTATCTGCTATGTTTGACTTTATGCAGTATTGGTAAAAAAAAAAGTTTTTCTAGATATAATGAGAAACAAAACTTTAAGGGCCAGTTCACACTGGTGCGATGTCAGACATTGCATGTGATTTGCACCGCATTCAGACCAAACTCGTGCAGGGCCCTTTTTTGTCCGCACCAGAATTGGATTGCGTGGGTGTTCAGACCCATGCGATCCGATTCCTGTCCAAATTCACAGTTCACTCTGTGATCTGCGAACTGATCTGGGGGTGTCATTAACTTCATATTGACACCCGCAGCAGTTCGCAGAGGGCAGTGTGAACCGATGGCTGATTCAGGTGCGATGCAGGGACCCGCGCTGGATTCGCAGGATTTCCCGCATCGCACAAGTGTGAACCGAGCCTAAATGGTCGGTTTAATCAAATCCTATTCGCATTATAACTTTTGGGAAAGTAAATACAATTTTATAGTGCATTTTTGTATTTGAATCATTCTTATTAATTTAATTTAAGAAATGCAGTGAAAAAATGTTGGATATTTGCATTCTATTTCTGTTGCCCTAGTTAGAAGTAAATATTTTGCTTGTACTGCTTCTTGCTATTTAGAGTTCAAGCTGACCTCTAGGCTAGCAGCTAAATACGCAGATGAAATGGATAAATAGCAGCTGATTTATCAGCCAAAGAATTTGTGTTTCTGTTCATTCAGTCCTGAGATTTATGCAGCTCTGAAACACAGCACAGCCAGCCGGCAAACCTGACTTTTCTCTACTGCTGTTAAGTAATACTGGGTCTTGTCCCTGGACTCATTCTGGGATTGGACAGTAAAGGAGAAACAGCAGACCGTCACTCTGCCTGCTCCTTCTATCAGCATTCTCTTTATTAGCATGTGAGCACTGCAGCATAACTGATTGGTCCCTTGTGCTGCTTCTCGGACTCCCAGTCTGAGCTCTGCTATACACAGGATTGTGTAAGGGGCTGGTACCAAGTGAAATCCAGCCACTTATAATCCTTGCATTTAAAAACACTAGTGATTTTTTTTTTTTTTTCATGAATGCATTGGTATTTTATCTATCTAGAGTTCTCCTTTTAATAAATAAAATGTTAGAAAGGTTAATATTGAGTATAGTTGTTGGGTCTAGGCTGGGTGATGTCCTGGAAGAAAATAAATGTCTGACTAATACATTTCATTTTCAGTATTTAAGTTATAATATCTCGTCTGTCAGTCAATGAAAGGGCCATTTGTTGGCTTTAAAGTGACTCTGTTGGCAGAATAAAAGAAAATGATATACAGTGAAACCTCAGATTGCGAGGAACGCGGTTAACGAGCGTTTCGCAATACAAGCACTGTTTTAAAAAAAATCCTGACTCAGTTTGCGAGTGTTGTCTCGCAAGACGAGCAGGATTCAAGCCACAGCGGTGTGCAGTACCGCGTTTGGCCTGAGGTGGGGGGGCGCCGGAGTCGATCGGAGCCGTTCGGAAATGCTCAGAAAAACTGGGAAATACTCCGTTCCCGAGCCATTCCGAGTTCAGCCGAGCTGTCCCCGGGCCTTTTTGAGTGTTTCCGAGGCTCTAAACCCCCCCCCCCAGCTCTAGCCACATGCGGTATTGCATGCTATAGAAGTCAATGCGGAACAAATTATTTTAGTTTCCATTGACTTCTATGGGGAAACTCGCTTTGATATGCAAGTGCTTTGGATTACAAGCATTCTCCTGGAACGGATTATGCTCGTAATCCAAGGTTTCACTGTAAAAGCCACGCAAAGAGAAAGTATACTGACTTATAGCACGGGTTACTCTGGAACTGAAAAATGGTTCCTTTAACCACTTGACCTCCAGAAGATTTACCCCCTTCCTGATCAGGCCATTTTTTGCGATACGGCACTGCATTACTTTAACTGACAATGTCATGCAACACTGGACCCCCAAAAAAATATATGCCCTTTTCTTCCCACAAATAGAGCTTTCTTTTGGTGGTAATTGATCTTTGCGGTTTGTTTTTTTTTGCGCTATAAACAAAAAAAGACCAACATTATATATTACATTAAAATATTTTTTTACTTTCTGCTACAAAACATATCCAATAAAAAAAAAATCTAATTTCTTCATCAATTTAGGCCAATATGTATTCTGCTACATATTTTTGGTAAAAAAAAAATCCCAATAAGCGTATATTGATTGGTTTGCTCAAAAGTTAGGGCCCTTTCACACGGGCGGATCCCGTAATGATCCGCCCCGTGAACATCCGCTTGCTCAGCGGGGATCGCTCCGTTGATCCCCGCTGACTCGGCGGATGACAGGGCGGTCCCTGCACACTGTGCAGGTACCGCCCTGTCAGATCTCCGCTCTCCTCTATGGGGGGATCGGATGAACACGGACCGTCTGTCTGTTTTCATCCGATCCGCTCTGTAGATGGATGGAAAAATAGGATTTTCCTCCATCTGCAGAATCAGACCATAGCGGAGACTGATGAGATCGGGTGTCAGCGGATGTTCATCCGCTGACACCCGCTATCCCATAGGGATGCATGTATGTCCGTATTTCATCCAAAAACGGATGGATGAAATACGGACATACGGTCCGCACGTGTGAAAGGGGCCTTATAGCGTCTACAAACTATGGGATATATTTATGGAATTGGTATTTGTATATATATTTTTTTTTACTAGTAAAATATTGTGGCGGACAAACCTTTTGTTTTTCACCTGTATAAGATGTGCGTTAATCATGTGGTTTAATGGTGTCATTTGTTGCCCTGGACGCACAGCCTATAGTAGAGTAAATCTACATTTCTGCATCAGCAATTTCTGTTTGTGTTCAAACATGCGACATGGCACTGCACTGGCTAATCTATGACCTCTGTCTGTAGTGTGAGTCCTGACACTTCCTGTGAATAAACTACATATCTCATAATCCCTGGGTCTCTTAATCTAGTGCTCTGCAGGTGAGAGCTAAACAGTAATTAAAACTGATACAAACACAAACAGGCAGAGCAAAGAACAGGGAACTCTTCATGCAGTCTTTCATCACATTAACACTCACACATTTGTGGTGCAACACAGAGGCATGGATCAGATGCTGTGTGACCTGAAACAAGAAGTTGCCTGCTTCTAGGGACAAGCTAGGTGAATGAATACATAGACATAGGGGGAATTGATACTGCCATGACACTACAAACTTCATCCACAACATGTGAGCCCATCATTACAAGGTAAGGCAAACAAACAACACAGGGAATATCACTACAAGTATTTCAGGCGTTTTTGCGCTAAAAATAGCGCATAAATAACGCCTGAAATACTCCTGCCCCAGCATTCTCAATGTGAAAGCCCGAGGGGCTTTCACATTGAGGCGGTGCGCTGGCAGGAGACAAAAAAATCTCCTGCAAGCCGCATCTTTGGAGCGGTGAAGGAGCAGTGTGTATACCGCTCCTTGCCATTGAAATCAATGGTACACTGCGGTAATACCGCCCGCAAACCGCGGCTATAGCCGCGGTTTGCGGCCGGTATTAACCCTTTTTCGGCCGCTAGCGGGGGTTAAAACCGCACCGCTAGCGGCCGCATATCGCGGTAAACACGACGGTATAGGGCGCTGAAAATCGCGCCGCTATACCGTCACCGCATATGCCCGCCCCAGTGTGAAAGGGGCCTAATACCTACTTAAAACAACTAAAACCTTGGAAGGTGTACCATGCCTTTAGGCTGTCTTCACATATATGCATTGGGGCAAGGCACAGCACTTTGTGCATTATTTTAGAAAGAATCGCACTCCAACCCACAAGTAAAGTTGCTGGCAAACCTCACAAGCTCTGCCCTGTGATATTCTGCCCTGCTTTACCAAATAGTTCAGGTCAGTTCTTTGTATGATGAGGTGCGTTAAATGGGTTGTAAAGGTTTGTGTTTTTTCACCTTAATGTATCCTATGCATTAAGGTGAAAAAACACCTGGCAATCACCGGCCCCCCAGCCCCCCCCGTTTTACTTACCTGAGCCAGTTCACCTGCTCGGCGCGTCCCCAGCATCTTCTTCTCCACGGAGTCCTGGCGTTGATTGGATAGCTTGATAGCAGCGCAGCCATTGGCTGCCGATGCTGTCAATCAAATCCAATGAAGCAGGGGCGGGGCCGAGTCATACACTCAGCGTCTATGGACGCTGAGTGTATGAGTCGGAAGCGTGCACGCAAGGTGACCCCCTCGGGACAGCTCTTCTCCAAGGGGGTTATCTAATGAAGCCGCGAGAGCCGCCGAGGGACCCCAGAAGAGGATGTTCGGGGTCACTCTGTGCAAAACGAACTGTACAGTGGAGGTAAGTATGACATGTTTGTTATTTATTTATTTTTTAAAAAGGAACCTTTAGTATCCCTTTAAGACCCCTTTCACACTGAGGCATTTTAGCACCTAGCGCCTCCAATTCATTTCATTGTGACTTTTCACACTGGGGCGGTGCGTTTGCGGGACTTTAGGAAAAGTCCTGTAAGCAGCATCTTTGGGGCGGTTTGGGAAAGCTGGATGTAGCCCTCCCAAAAGGCCCTCCCCATTGAAATGAATGGGCAGCTCTTCCAACGTGCCTGAAAAGTGTTTCGGAAGCGCCGCATCATGGGCACTTTTAACCCCTTCTCTGGGGTTAAAAACGACCCGTTAGCGGCCGAAAAGCTAAAACAAGCAGCGCTTTAGCGCTAACACGGTCGCGGCCCCAGTGTGAAAGGGGTCTCACAGCCTGTGAAAGCTGAAAGGAAAGACTGAATGGGCCCTTCATCTTTCTTGTATTAGTGATACATTCGAACCTTCATTGGCAAGCAGTCATTTCCAGTGCTCAGTACAACCAATAACTGAGTAGCTTGTTTGAAAACAGTAGAAACACGAATCTCATTTAAAAAGTGTCAGATGTAATCATTCTACCCACTCTGTTTTGTGTGCTAAATGATTTTTCCTGAGAGACGTATGAAGCAGTGAATGCGTCTATTAGATGATTAAGTTAATGACATTATCTTATTATAATTTAATGCCTCTTGCTCCATTTTTCCACAGGTCCCCCCTGACGGATTATATTTGTTGATACACAAATGATAAATGATTCCCTTACTAGTAAGTTTAAGGCCTCATCATGCACACTAGGCCCTTCTGAACGCCTTTCTCCTGAGAAAAGCAACATTTAGGCGTTTTTTCTGCCCAAACATTCCTCTCCTGAATGCAGTTTTTGTGCGTTCAGATTTATGCCCCTAAATGCCCCTGCCTCTAAAACGTCTATGTCTGCATGGGACACCTATTCTAACCTAGAGGGACGTCCAGCTGCAGTGTTCATGAGGTATTACCAAATGTATTATCAGAGATACTAAAGGTCTTTTTCAAAACAAATAAACTTAAGGTCCAACTCCAGGTTTAGGGTTCCCCCAAGTGTCCCCCCTCCTCACCATGTTTAACCACTTCAATACTGGGCACTTTTACTCACTTCCTACCCAGGCCAATTTTTATCTTTTAGCACTGTCGCACTTTGAATGACAATTGCGCGGTGATGCAACACTGTACCCAAACAACATTTTTATAATTTTTTTGAGACAGATGAAGCTTTCTTTTGGTGATATTATAGTTTTCTATTTTTTGCTAAACAATTGTAGCGGCCTCACCCCGACCTCTTTAGCTAGGGGTATGTCGAGCGACAGAGTGAGGTGCGCCACGGCCCATGTCCTCCCCATGGCTGTGGGTGAGGTGAAGGCCAGTATTAATCTTTTTCCTCGGGCCAAATGTGCGCTGGTTATGAGGGTCAGGCCTTCCGTGCCGGAATCTCCCTTTGTTCCCATCAACAGAGTCCATACACCCATCAAAGTCCAAACTCAGGTTTATTGCGTATCTCCACATACAGTCAAATGCAATGGCATGATACGATGGGGAAGCAGGTCGAGGCACTGTACAGGTTCCTAGTCCCTACACTCCCTGTGCTATGACCAGGGATTGCAGGAATCTTGATGAAAGCTCCTCCGCTGCGCTGTAGCCCATATCAGGGGAAGATGTCCTCCGAGGGAGTTACCGAAGGCCCATCCGTCACCGGGTTGACACTGCACCGGGTCTTCGGATGGGTGACCTCCCCAGCCTCCTCACCTCAGATGCGGGTCCCCTCGCAAGGGGCGCCCTGGAGCAACTCCACCCTCGCGGGACCCAGCCGGAGTCACCGGGTCCCAGGCCTCCTTAATAGTACCTCACCCCAGGCTGAAGGTGCCTGGGATGGACTCCATCTTCGTTCCGGCCAGGCCTTGGGCGCCTAGGCCGGAACCTTGAACCGCCCGCACCCAGGCCTAAGGTGCCTGGGTGCGTGAAGACGCGATCTCCTCCCTCCGGACAGCCCCCCGTGGCGAGGGCGTCTCCCCCTTTTATATCCTCCCATCGACACCACGGCGGGTTCCCCGCCCCGGCCGTACCATCTCCAGGAAGGGACAAAGAAGGGTAGCCCTCTGGTAGTGAATCTACCTCGAGCCAGTAGGTATACTGACACCCACTGGTCAAAGAGAATATTACACCACCCAATCCTCCACGAATAATAAAAAAAAGGGGTCTGAACCCTGACATAATTACACACCTGGGTCTCTCTACCCCCAGGTGTATCCCACTAACTTTGAAGACCCCGCTACACACTCCCCCTGGTGATTTGACGCTGGTCCCCAGCGTCAGGTGCACACCCATGTCTCCCAAGGAGTGGTGACATGAAGTGGGCCCCAGAGGCTATCCCTCAAATTTTGGATACTGTATGTGCCAAGACCTGCTCAACAGACAGGGAAACCTTAGAACATTAAAACTTTTGTATAAAACATCTGTCATGTACACATATACAATCCCTCCCGTCACTGTCTAAGAACCACCCCATACTCAGTAGTCTTGACCGACGAATCTCCTGCAGAAGGGAAACAAACAAAAAAACACATCCTAACACTCTGTGTTAACTTGGCATGAGTGGGTCCGTCAGCCGAGGGACCCACTCACTCCAATAAGTACGTAATGCATGTGTAACATTTTCAAACATTCGTTGCACAACACTGCCACCTGGTGACAGCGCTGCGGTAATGACACTTGGTGAGATCTTCATTCTTCCTGCTCTCCTACTCTAACTCTACCCCAAAAGTCTCTGCCTTTGGCACATGAAGAAAAGGGAGAAAAAAAACAACAGCTCCCAAATCTCCAGTGAGTAAAAGAAAAGCCCAAATCAAAACAAAAGTAGGGCACAGTTCTAGGCGTCTGGGAATGTCTCTTCCAGAAAGTTTCAACAGCAACAAGATAGGAGCTCACTTCTCCTATAAATAGAACCTTGGATCCGGCAGAAACAGGGGCTTCAGGTGCCCGTCAAACACTTCCACCGAATACTCGACATCCTCTCCTTCTTTCCGGCAGATGAGCACCTTATCGGCATGAATATGGCGCCCAAGTCTCCAATCAGCTCTGCAGTCCTTGAACTTTTTAGACACAGGAGGCGAACATGACAGGTATCGCCTGGCATGGGGTACTTTAAGTTTTTCCCATACAAACTCATCATACCACCTTGGTCGCAGGACCTCGACTTCATACAATAAGTCCCGAGGCAAGTACGGGTACTCCCACCCATATTCACGGGCGACTCTCTGGGAGAAAAGTCTCTGCAACCTGGCTAGAGGTGGCATCACATCTCGCTCACCTTCTCCTGGCTGTACGATGGCCTCCGGGTGCCGAGGTACCTTCACCATCTCGGGTTTCTTTGTCTTTGGTGCCCGCAACGAAGCACGCTGCATCCCCAACATCAGAGCGGGTGATGTAGTTGAATGCGGGAAGTTGGTCAGAGGACTAGATTTCCTCGAGAACTCCGGGGCCTTCACCCGGAGCGTACTGTCTTCTATGGACATGGGGGAATCCTGCGGTTTACTCAGCACAGGTAGTGGGCGTCTGTCCCAGCCCTTCCGGTGAAACAGTTCGTCTATCTCTCCGTCATCCCCACAGTCTGACAATGACTCTAAGTCGGAGGTGTCATACATCTCGGCGGGAAGGTAGTCTCTAGTAGACGGAAGGCTACCCTCCCTTGCGGGCTCCACCGACTGTGGACCCCCGACACCTCCAACCAACACCACAGTCCCAGCCCCTGGCTCACCTGGACCTTCTGAAGAACTGGGATGTCCGGGACTCTCTTCTCTACCGGCGCCATCCAGGCCAGGCAAGCGGCGGGGTGAAGCTCGACCACGACCATAGGATGCCTGCACCAGGCCTATCTTCCTCTTCGGGGGTGGCAGCAGGGAGTCTGTAGTGACCGAAGCAGTGTCCTCAGATTTCTCTCTCTCAGTCTCTGGTTGGGCAGTCACTTCGCCCTGGTCAGCGCGCACGGGAAACTCCGCAAAGGCTTTGATCTCTCCCTCCGGAGTGGCGGTTCCTGTGATGCAGTTGAGGCGTAGGGCCCGGGGCCTTTCCGTGTGTGGTTCAACCTCAAAAAGAAACTCCTTGCATGCTTCGCATCGCCCGAATGGCTTTAGTTGGACCACCAGTCCCGAGCATCCGGGACAGATCACACAGAGGGCCTCCGTGTCTCTGCATGAATACAGAGCCAACTGTCCTCGGGGCCTGAGCCTTATCCCTGTGTCTGTAATGGGTGCAGCAAATGCAGTCATCTTGAAAGGATAAGGTACCGGCATCCACGGGGAGCCTGAGTTCGCTCCGACCACTTGCTGCTCCATCACGCGCTGACCTTGCGCCGGAGTCTCCACGTGTCTCTCCACACGTGGCCAGACTCCTCCCACGACTTGCACGTTTTCGCGGGCTTCCTTCAGTCTCCTCCCACGAATTGCGCAGTCATGGGGTGCCTCGTGGCGCGGTGCAGCAAAAGTCCCCACATGTAGTTCGTCACACGGCTGGACTCCTCCCTCTTCCCGCTCTTTCTGCATGGGCCTCTCCCGGTTTTTTAGGGAAATTTCCACGACTTCGAGCACAGGGATGCACTTTGGCCAATCACATGGCCGACCTGCTCGGACCTCCTCCGGGCAGCAAAGTCCAAACACAGCCGTTCCAAACCTCAGGGTCAACACACATTTCATCCCGGACGAGCCCCCACGTGTAGCGGCCTCACCCCGACCTCTTTAGCCCAGGGGTATGTCGAGCGACAGAGTGAGGTGCGCCACGGCCCATGTCCTCCCCATGGCTGTGGGTGAGGTGAAGGCCAGTATTAATCTTTTTCCTCGGGCCAAATGTGCGCTGGTTATGAGGGTCAGTCCTTCCGTGCCGGAATCTCCCTTTGTTCCCATCAACAGAGTCCATACACCCATCAAAGTCCAAACTCAGGTTTATTGCGTATCTCCACATACAGTCAAATGCAATGGCATGATACGATGGGGAAGCAGGTCAAGGCACTGTACAGGTTCCTAGTCCCTACACTCCCTGTGCTATGACCAGGGATTGCAGGAATCTTGATGAAAGCTCCTCCGCTGCGCTGTAGCCCATATCAGGGGAAGATGTCCTCCGAGGGAGTTACCGAAGGCCCATCCGTCACTGGGTTGACACTGCACCGGGTCTTCGGATGGGTGACCTCCCCAGCCTCCTCACCTCAGATGCGGGTCCCCTCGCAAGGGGCGCCCTGGAGCAACTCCACCCTCGCGGGACCCAGCCGGAGTCACCGGGTCCCAGGCCTCCTTAATAGTACCTCACCCCAGGCTGAAGGTGCCCGGGATGGACTCCATCTTCGTTCCGGCCAGGCCTTGGGCGCCTAGGCCGGAACCTTGAACCGCCCGCACCCAGGCCTAAGGTGCCTGGGTGCGTGAAGACGCGATCTCCTCCCTCCGGACAGCCCCCCGTGGCGAGGGCGTCTCCCCCTTTTATATCCTCCCATCGACACCACGGCGGGTTCCCCGCCCCGGCCGTACCATCTCCAGGAAGGGACAAAGAAGGGTAGCCCTCTGGTAGTGAATCTACCTCGAGCCAGTAGGTATACTGACACCCACTGGTCAAAGAGAATATTACACCACCCAATCCTCCACGAATAATAAAAAAAAGGGGTCTGAACCCTGACATAATTACACACCTGGGTCTCTCTACCCCCAGGTGTATCCCACTAACTTTGAAGACCCCGCTACACAATCAAAAAAGATTTTTTTTTTTTTATAAACAAGTAGTTTTTCACTTTCACAGATGTGTGCTGTCGAGGCTGCACTTATGAGGTGGCGCTAATATGCAGCACTGATGGGCAGCATTTATGGGCACTAATGAGGAGGCACTGATGACGAGCACTGACAGGCATCACTGATTGGCATCACTGGGCAGGGTTGCACTGATAATCATTGCACTGTGCAGATGTTCCCACCGAGGACATCAGCTTATCGGCTCTCCTCTCCTCACACACTGTCAGGGTGAAGAGAGGAATGCTGATAACTGGCACTTCCTATTTACACTGTGATCAGCTGTGATTGGACACAGCTGATTACATGGAAAAGTGCCTACGTCATAGGCTCTGTACCGTGATCGGAGATGCGGGTGTCCGAGGGACACACCGCCCTACCGATCGCCACAATGCACGCTTGGTTCTGAAGGACGTTATATGACGTCAACTCAGAACAATGAAACCCCTGCCCGGCCATTCTGCTATAGGCGGGAAGTGGTTAAAAAAAGGGTTAAAGCTGATCTAGGGTTGCCCCTAATCTGTAAGATAAACCAGATCTCCAGCACTAGAAAGTCAGTGCGGATCTATTCCCGTGCTCATGCACATTGCACACATATTTCTAAGTGAAGGAGCAAGGTTAGATGTGCTGGTCCACTTTGTAGCATGCACATACCAATTAGCGTGCTTACTTGGCATCCAGTTGACTATTTAAACTGGTCTGTTACTATGAGCAGCTGCTGAATGGTCTTCAGCTTGTTCCTAAGACCCAATCCTCTGTACCTGCCTACCCGGCTTGCTTTGGATTTTGGTTCTGCTCCTGCTTCAACTCTGTTCACTTGATTACTCTGATCTCGGCCTGTTTACAGGACTTGTCTTAGCCTGCCGAGCATAATCTGAGACCTGAGTGGAGGGCAAAGATGCACCCCACCACTACACTAGGGGTGTTGAAAATAATCATCAACTCGATGCATCACGACAAATTACTTCATCCCAACACACCCTGCTGCTTCTTCTGGGAGAGCCCTGCCAGCCTAGTATACTCTAAAGTAAAAAAAAAAAATCACTGCCAGCCATCTCTGTTTTAACAATCCATCCTACACTGTGTGTTAGTTTAAACCGTTGCTTCTAAATAGTACCTTAATGCCAATCTTTTATGGCCAGCCACGTGACCTCCGGCCGCTCTGTTTCCTCCTCCGATCTAAGGGCTAGAGCAGGAGGGCCCAAGATCCCCTCTGATGTCAGCCAGTCATGTGACCGCTGTGCTCTGTCTGCTTAGCCAGTCATGCTGTAGCCTTTAGATCGAGATTGGAGGAGAGCGGCTAGAACAGATCGGGGATACGGTATTTAGACAAATTTTGCACTAGAAATGTCCATTATATACAACAATGTGAACGTATATGCGTTTGTATTATATAACCACTCTGTAGGGAAATCTCTGCTCCTTTTTTTATATGTTCCACCCATCAGTGCCTCCTCATCCGTGCTGCCTATCAGTGCTGCCTATCAGTGTCTCATTATCAGTGCTGGCACATCTGTGAAGGAGAAAAATTACATGTTTGCAAAATCTTATACTAAACTATGAAAAATATTTTTTTCCCAAATTTTCTGTCTTTTTTCATTTGTTTAGCAAAAATGGGCAGTAATTGCGATGCATTGCGGAATCAAATCGTTGACAGGATATTCGTAATCGAATCGTGAGACCAGTGAAGATGCACACCTCTACTCTACACAGTCTTATAGGGAAACCTGCACTGCTCGGGCTGTCAATCACCTGCTGTGTGCTGGACGGGTGGGGCCATCTCCTGGGATTGTCTGGTGTTGGCATAGACTGTCAGAAGTGACTAATGCAGATAGCATAGGAAGAAAAGAGTAGACAGATATCACAGTAGGTGCTTTTGACAGAGGCAAGTATACACTATAGAAGGATGTACTTTGTTCATTTTTCATTTCAGAGATTCACAACCACTTTACAAAGTGAGTTGAGCTTTGAAGCAAATTTATAGTTGTGTGTGTATGTATATGTATGTGAGGGGAACTGTGTTAACGGGACTGGGATAGTTCATGCTACCCCTCTAAAAAAGCTATCTGTTGTTTATTTTTTAGATTTCATTTAAAAGGTGGCGAGGAGGCGATGTCCCGTCCTCAACGCCTGCAATAACCCTAAAAAGGCTGACCCACCATAGCGCAACCATATGCATTAAACGCAGTTCTGGCGCGGCCCTATATTCTTACCGGTGCAGCTCACCAAATGCGAAATGCACTTTAATTTTTGCCACAGCTGTGAAGCAAGGCATCATGGCCACGGCATGCCCTTTTTTCGGTGGACAGTCGGGGCAATAAAACTATGGCTCAATTGCCTGCTTTTACCACTCCCTGGCTGCCTGTGTGAACAAGCTTTTAACCTTTCCCCACTCATTCCATGCCTTTTAAAAATGCTCTCGAGTTTCACTTTAAAGGGGTTGTAAAGGTACAAGTTTTTTCACCTTAATGCATTCTATGCATTAAGGTGAAAAAATATCTGAGCATTAGCAGCCCCCCGAGCCCCCGTTTACTTACCTGAACCCTCGAAAAGTCCTGCGCCGCGAACGCGCTGGCTTCTCGGCTCATTCATTGGTTGATTGAAAGCAGCGCAGCCATTGGCTCATGCTGCTGTCAATCACATCCAATGATGCGGCGCACCGGGGGGCAGGGCCGAGTGATACAGTGAGCGGCTATGGCCGCCAGCTGTATCCCGGGAGCATGTCCGCAAGAACTTACCACCATGCGAGCTCGCTAGCATGAAGGTGGTGAATTCTTGAGGGGAGGAGCCGAGACAGCCGCCGAGGGACCCCAGAAGACCAGGTTCGGGGCCACTCTGTGCAAAACGAGCTGCACAGTGGAGGTAAGCATAACATGCTTGTTATTTAAAAAAAAACAATTTTTTACCTTTAGTGTTCCTTTAACACTTTGCAAATAATTGCAGCCAGACTGGACAGGATAATGCAGATTCTACGTTATGCTTTCCAGACCAGAGCTGCATGATCTAAGTGCCAGTAAGTACTCCTAGATAGATGAGCCAGGGCATGTTGTGCTGGAGCTCAGGTTACCACTCCGATATTGTCATGACTATAGTTTTTAGGTCTCTGAAATTAGGATCAAATAATGAGACACTCTAGTCAGAAATGAAAAACTTTGGCTGTGCCACGAAGAGTCTATTTCTTTGTGCAGCCAGTTCTTGGGCCTACTTTCGGGCCTTCTTTTTTTTGGGGTCGGCGGTGGTGGCGGGCAGTGCGATTGACGATGGATCTACAGCAGGGAGACATTTTTTTTTTTGATTTTTGACTTTTTAACCCCTTCCTTACTGGGCACATATACCCCCTTCCTGCCCAGGCGAAATTTCAGCTTTTGGCACTGTCACGCTTTGAATGACAATTGCGCGGTCGTGCGACGTGGCTCCCAAACAAAATTGACGTCCTTTTTTTCCCACAAATGGAGCTTTCTTTTGGTGGTATTTGATCATCTCTGCGGTTTTTATTTTTTGCGCTATAAACAAAAAAGAGCGCTAATTTTCAAAAAAACACAATATTTTTAGATTTTTGCTATAATAAATATCCCAATTTAAAAAAAAAAATATATAATTTTCCTCAGTTTAGGCCTATACATATTCTTCTACATATTTTTGGTAAAAAAAAATAAAAAATCGCAATCGCCGTTTATTGATTGGTTTGCGCAAATGTTATAGCGTTTAAAAAATAGGGGGTAGTTTTATGGCATTTTTATTATTTTTTATTTTTTTTTACTAGTAATGGTGGTGATCAGTGATTTTTTTCGTGACTGCGACATTATGGCGGACACAGCGGACACTTTTGACACTATTTTGGGACCATTCACATTTATACAGCGAACAGTGCTATAAATATGCACTGATTACTGTATAAATAAGACTGGCAGGGAAGGGGTTAACACTAGGGGGCGAGGAAGGGGTTAAATTTATGCCCTGGGAGTGATTACTACTGTGGGGGGAGGGGACTGACTGGGGGAGGTGACCGATCTGTGTCCCTATGTACAAGGGACACAGCATCGGTCTCCTCTCTCCCTGACAGGACATGGATCTGTGTGTTTACACACACAGATCCATGTCCTTGTCTCTGTACCGGCCGATCGTGGGTACCTGGCGGACATCGAGGCCACCAGGCACGCGCATCGGCATTACAGTGACGCGCCGGGCACGTTCGCGTGCCCCCCAGTGGCCGGAGGAGCGGAGGCCGTAAAAAGACGGCCTCCTGGCATTTGAGAACCACCTTGCGGCCGTACATAGTCGTACGGCGGGCGCGAGGTGGTTAATAAAGGAATTGTCAAAAACTTGTGTTGTGTTTTTATTTACTTTTTCAATTTTTTTGGTGAATGAGATCACATGGGGGGATGGGCCAGGATCTGGGGGCTTCCAGATTCCGATAAGCCCCCCGCCAACAGACCCCCACAACCACCGGCCAGGGTTGTGGAGAAGAGGCCCTTGCCCCCATCAACATGGGGACAAAATGCTGGGGGGGGCGAGCAGAGCCAAAGCACCCCCATGTCGAGAGCGTGGAGCCTGGTATGTTTTCCTGGCCTGCTTGCTCGGATAAAGGCCCGGTACAGATTTTGGGGGGCAAGTTTTTTTTTCCCATAATTTTTCATTGCCTGCATTTTTTTTTTTACATTCAGTTGTCAGTCGGTAAACCCATTGACAGCTGATGAGTCATCGATTGTTAAAGATGCAGTGGCCGGCTTTCTGGCCCGCTCCTCAACAACCTGCTATTCTTCACACAGAATTAAAATCGATCGATCAATTTTTTCAACCCATGCAAATGCAGATATAAGTTAGGGAAATGTGGAATTCGTTAGAAAATAAAGAAACCAAACGAAACAAATGTTTCCATTCTGCAGATGTTTAACGACTTTGCAAAGCACAAAAAACAATGATCATATTGGTCAAAGCCAAAGTGGTAACAAAGTCGCACTCAACCAAAGTAGCAGGGTAAGTTCGCAATGGAAATCACACGTTTTTTTAGGTCGCACAAGTGTGAATGGAGACTTAAGTGTAAATGGGCGCCTCAAGGAATACAGTTGCTCTGCTTTGGAGTCTGAGACCCCTTATAATTGTATTGAGAGTTTAACTTCAACCACTGATTTGTTTTATTTCTACAACCCCAACGCCAAAAAAGTTGGGACGCTGTGTAAAATCTACACAAAAACAGAATGCAATGATTTGCAAATCTCATAAACCCATTTTTTTTTTAAATGTGTTGCTGCCATACATTTCAAAATAACCTTATTTTCTCTTTGGTACATTCTCAGTTTACAGATTTGATTTGTTTTCTATTGTATATGGGTTTGTGAGATTTGCAAATCATTGCATTCTGTTTTTATGTAGATTTTACACACCATCCTAACTTTTTTTGAATTGTAAAAAACACACACACAAGAGAGCGCAAGCTCCTTGTGCATTACCACCAAACAATTTAATTATAATAAAGCCAAAGCCAAATGAATACTTACAAACATGTAAAAATAACAGGCATGTAACAATTGTTTCAGCCATGGATGAAATGTCCCATCATAAAACCATCTGGTTGGAAACTGATGCGTTTCGAGAGACTCCCTTCTTCATAGCTCTCCTGAAATACGTCAGTTTTCCAACCTGATGGATTTTTGATGGGATATTTTGTTTATGACTGAAGCATCTATGTTACATGCCTGTTTTCTTTCTCGTACATCACGGGACACAGAGCGACATAGTCATTACTATGTGGGTTATATAGATACCTTCAGGTGCTGGCACTGGCAACTTCCAAAACCGGAAGTACCCTCCCCTATATAAGCCCCTCCCATCCGGGAGTACCTCAGTTTTTTGCCAGTGTCTAAGGCAGTGATTCTCAACCAGGGTTCCTCCAGAGGTTGCTAGGGGTTCCTTCAGCATTGGGCAATTTCTGCCTCTCAGATAATTTCCTACTGACACCATTGATCTTTTTAGCTATCTGTAAGAAGGTAATTCTTCCCAATGACCACAAGTGTAAGGACCATCCTTCCCACTGACCATCACACAAAGGTATCATGAATTGTAGATTTCTAATTTTTAGCAGGGGTTCCCCGAGACCGGAGAACTATTTCAAGGGTTCTTCTGTGTTGAAAAGGTTGAGAAAGGCTGGTCTAAGGTGTTGGCCAAGAAGTAACATGTGTTTTTCACTGAGCTTGCGTACAGGTTCTTTTGGGCCTCAGTAAGCTATTCCGGATCCGACCAAAAAAGCTTCATAGCTAAACGGTCGGTACCCGGGCCTTGCAAGAGAAGAGCAAGGTTTTGCCTGTAATGCCTCTCTTAGGAGGGCTGGACCCTGGGATCCAGAGCTCTGGTCATACCCACGACCAAGATGTTTTCTGTGCAGGGTGCTATACAGGTCCAGGGGAGTGGAATCCTTGGGAACCCGGTCCCTGAAGGTTTAATTACAATGCCTGCCGTGATAGGTGAAGTTTGGGCTTCTGTGGACCAAACAGAGTCCTGCGGCGAGGAAAAGGTAAGTGAGGGCCCTCAGGAACTTGGTTCTATTGGGGGACCCCCAAGCCTAATTTGTCTTTCTGCCTGTTACCTAAGATATTCCCGCTAATATTCTGTGCATGCCTGTTACTACTAAGAAAATGTAAAAAATTTTAATAGTAGGCAAAAAAAAAAAAAGAGCGCCGAATGCGCACGTGCCCGCGCGCGTGCACGCGCCTCTATATATAGAGGCGATCTGGAAAAAGGGGCGGAGCTGGTGGATGACGCTCGGTGTGCGCCGCAGCGCTACTGCGCATGTGCGGGCGTCCAGCGTGTTTAAAGGCACAATCACAGCTGGCTATTGAAGTGCACAGACAGAGCTAGCAACAGTAAATAAGGCACACAGAGGCGGTTGATGCAGGCATCCCCTAGAAAGGCACTTTAGTAGACACCAACTGTTATATAGCAGCAATTGTGCTAGATTATTATCAGTAAAAGTGGTGTATTACGGCTGGAATACCTCAGCTTTGGGCTTAGGAATATGCCGTCCAGAAGCTCCGGAACTAAATCTTCCAGGAAGCGAAGGGGGTCTCCATCGGGCTCTGAGGATCTTGGGCATGCTTCTGCTGCACCAGTCTCCCCTGAAAATTCAGAGGTTAGTGACCGTAGAGACCCCGCAGGAGTACCTGGTACTGTGGCTGTCCTCAGTTCACCTGCTCCTGTGTATGTAACAGAGGAGGTTTTTTCCTCAGCTCTGGGAGGATTAGAAGAGAGATTGTCAACATTGATCGCTGCCTCCCTGTCACAGGGAAAGCACGCCCGATCTCCGTCTCCTCCTTCAGAGTACCTGTTAGCGGAGCAACAGTCCCATACAGGGATCGACCTGCCTGAAGGGGATCAGGATGAGGTTGATTCTGTTATAGAGGAATCAACAGTGGAGGAACCTTTCTCAGCATCTCAAGCTGAAAGATTATGGGTTCAGTCTCTGACTAACATGGTCCGATCAGCATTTAAAATGCACCTTGCGGAACCATCAACCACTACTGTCTCCTCGCTGGGGTCGCTAAAAGCTCCCCAGACTGTCTGTTCCTTTCCAGTTCACCCTTTATTGGAAGGGCTCATTTACCAGGATTGGGAACATCCTGATAAAATATTTACTCCCCCCCAAGAGATTTCCGGTGGTCTATCCCATGGAGGATAAGTTCATCAAAAAATGGAGGGTCCCTACAGTGGACGCAGCCATCTCTTGTGTGAATAAATCACTGACATGTCCAGTGGATAATGTCCAAATGTTCAAGGACCCAATAGATAAAAAATTGGAGTCCTTATTAAAATCTGCTTTTTCTACAGCAGGATTGGTGACACAACCAGCAGTGGCAGCTATTGGGGTCTGCCAAGCAGTGAAGGATCAGTTGAAACAGGTCTTAAGGGACTTGCCAGATCAGCAGGCCCTTGCCCTAGCTGATCTACCTAGAGCCTTATGCTTTGCGGTTGACGCCATAAAGGATTCAATCCATCAGGCCTCCCGCCTTACGCTGTCTGTAGTACATATGCGCAGGCTTCTATGGCTCAAAAACTGGTCTGCTGAAGCTCCCTGTAAAAAATTGCTGGTTAGCTTCCCATTTCATGGTGAACGCTTATTCGGGGAAGACCTGGACAAATATATCCAGAAAATTTCCAGCGGTAAAAGTACACTCTTGCCGGTTAAAAACAGAGTTAGAGGTCCCTCTTTTAAGAGGCCTGCTTCTCCAGTCCCTGGGGCATCGGCTGTGAAACAGTTCCGACGGCCTCCTCGGTCAAATCCCGGGGGTAAAAATCAGGGACAATCGCAGGGTAATAAGAAACCCTGGGTCAGGAGAGGTACAAAACCTCCCCCAAAGTCAAATTCATGAAGGGTTGCCCCCACTCAATCGGGTGGGGGGAAGGCTCCAGTTGTTCGCAGAGACCTGGCGGGACACGATCAGAGACAGATGGGTGCTCTCCGCAGTAAGTCTGGGATACAGATTGGAGTTAAAAGACTCTCCTCCTTCCCATTTTATGAGGTCAAACGTGCCAAGGGATCCCCGGAAGAGAGAGTCCCTCCTGTTGGCACTAGAACAACTATTGCTCCAAGGAGTAATTATGGAGGTTCCCCTGGAAGAATGGGGGTTCGGGTTTTACTCAAACCTCTTTACAGTCCCGAAGCCAAACGGGGACGTGAGGCCCATATTAAATCTAAAAGGGCTAAACAAATTCCTACATATCAGGACTTTCCGGATGGAGTCGATCCGATCGGTGGCCACTGCCCTACAAGGGGAGGAATGGTTAGCCTCGATCGACATCAAAGATGCTTATTTGCACATTCCCATCTTTCCAGTCCACCAAAAATGTCTACGCTTTGCAGTAGAAGGGCGCCATTTTCAGTTCAGAGCCTTACCCTTCGGTCTGGCCACAGCACCACGAGTGTTTACAAAAATTCTGGCCCCATTATTGACCAATCTAAGAACACAAGGTGTAACGATAATGGCATATCTAGACGACTTGTTGCTGATAGACCACTCAGTGAAAAAACTAGAAGTGGTCGTTCACAAGACAATCAAGTATCTGGAATCTCACGGTTGGATTATCAACCGAGACAAGTCAGCCCTAAAACCAGTCAAAAGTCTGGAATACTTGGGGCTAAGGCTGGATTCAGGCCAGAGAAAAATATTCTTGCCTCGAGAAAAGGTGTTGTCTTTGAGAGATTTGATCCACCTAGTGGGTACAAAAAGACAGCCGTCCATACGCCTGTGCATGAGGTTGCTGGGAAAAATGGTGGCATCATTCGAAGCAGTACCCTACGGTCAATTCCATTCAAGGAATTTGCAAAGGGCCATACTGTCAGCCTGGAACAAAAAAGTTCAGGCCCTAGACTTACCAATGTCCTTGTCCCCTTCCGTTCGCAAGAGCCTCCGTTGGTGGTTGGTTCTCCAGAATCTGGAAAAAGGGAAATCCTTCAGTCCGATTTCTTGGAAGGTGGTCACTACAGATGCCAGCCTTATAGGCTGGGGAGCAGTACTGGAGCAATGGTCTCTCCAGGGCAGATGGTCGGATGCAGAAAAGGCCCTGCCCATCAATCTCTTAGAGATACGAGCAGCCCGGTATGCCCTAGTAGCATGGACATCCAAACTCCAAGGGTCCCCTGTCAGAATTCAATCAGACAATGCCACAGCAGTGGCATATATCAATCATCAGGGTGGCACCAGGAGTCGTGCAGCCCAGAGGGAAGTAAATTACATCCTGAAATGGGCAGAAAGATATGTCCCAGCCATATCCGTGGTATTCATTCCAGGAGTGGAGAATTGGAAGGCGGACTTTCTAAGTCGCCAGCAATTATGCCCAGGGGAATGGTCCCTTCACCCCGAGGTTTTCCGGACAATATGTCAGCGGTGGGGAACACCGGATGTAGATCTTCTAGCATCCAGATTCAACGCAAAGGTGGACAGGTTTGTCTCTCGGACAAGGGATCCCCTAGCTTGCGGCTCGGATGCCCTAGTGTTCCCTTGGGATCAGTTCAAGCTGATATATGCATTTCCACCGCCACAATTGTTACCTCGATTACTCCGCAGAATCAGGGTAGAAAAGAAACCAGTGATTCTGGTGGCTCCAGCGTGGCCCCGAAGAGCATGGTACGCGGAGATTGTAAAAATGTCAGTGGGGAGTCCTTGGACTCTCCCACATCGTCCGGACCTGCTTTCGCAAGGACCGATATACACAGAGCTCCCACCCCTCTTTTGGGGACACTTATTGCTTTGCTACAAAACTGAGGTACTCCCGGATGGGAGGGGCTTATATAGGGGAGGGTACTTCCGGTTTTGGAAGTTGCCAGTGCCAGCACCTGAAGGTATCTATATAACCCACATAGTAATGACTATGTCGCTCTGTGTCCCGTGATGTACTCCAAGAAAAGGATTTTACAGGTAAGCTGTTATAAAAATCCTATTTTTACATGTTTGTAAGTATTCATTTGGCTATGGCTTTATTATAATAAATTGTTTAGTGGTAATGCATGAGGAGCTTGCGCCCTCTTGTGTGTTTTTTGCAGTTTATTGAGGATTTCCCGATCTGTGGAGGGTGGCACCCAAGGATCCATGATGCACCTAAAAGTCTTTGGGAACATTTTGTATTGAGCGCTGGAGTGTTGTTTGTGGATTTGGAACATTTTGGGAACTGGGGTTGAGGTTTGAATAGGGTGGCGAGGGGTTAGAACTTGTAATTTTTTTTCTCTGGGCCCCTCATTGGCACTTATTTATTCTCACTTCCTGTGCTGATAAGTGTATTCACTGAAACAGGAATTGAATGGAAAAATCTCTCTCAAAAGCACACAGCTGGTAAAAGTCGCAGCGTAATATAATAAACACAATCAATATGACAGAAATACCGCCAGCTCCTCTGATTCCCATCTCCATTGAATGCTCTTCTTTTTTTCTTTTTTTTTTTAAAGTGTGGCAAAATAATTGCAATTCTCACATCACTTCTTATGAATAATATTAAGACAACATAATCATATCACAGGATCACAGGCTGCATCCAAATGAGCGGTTTTCCTTTGCCACGTATCTCAAGCTGTCTGCTTAGTACATATTACAAAGAGGTCGGCTCACTTGTTTATCCGCAGATTTAAACTGATCATAATAGATCATATTAGTCAGTAATTGACATCGGGGAGTAACTGAATTGCTGGGGAAGGTTGGGACAGAAAAATAAGGTAATGTGTTTGTTTTTTTGCTATTTTATTGTGTTTTGGGCTTGGATTATTATTATACAGGATTTAGGTTCCGTTTGCGCTTACGGATTTTAACAGCACCATTTTCACGCGATTCTGCATGTTGCATAGAGCAGCCCATTCGCTTGAATAGGCTGCCCTATGTGCGTTTATTCCCTGAAAATAAGCTCCTGCTCCTTTTCGGGTAACAAGCTTCATGCAATTTTTAAAGGCGCGGTTTGGCCCATGACTAATCGTTGCAGAATCACATCGCATTTGGGGTGCCATTAAAGGATAATGGCACCCAAATGCATGTTGTGCTTCGATTGCCATGCGATTTGGTTTTAGTTACAATACAGTTTAATGGCTTGAGGAATCCAAGGGCCCTGCTCGTTAGAGCTTACAATCTAACAGACTGCGGGCTCGTACACCTACAACGAAAAACTACACAACTGTATTAAAAAAAAAAAAAAAAAAACTTGTGTAGGGAGAATAAGACTGATGACTACTACAGGCTGCAAAAGAAAGGAATTCAGGTGCAGAAACCTTAGAACCTAGAGTCCCTTAGGGCAGGTGTAGCCTTGCTTTTAAAGCAGGGCAGGTGGATGTACACTTTGTGCAGGCACAAAACTGCTGCTTACTGTCATTAGACTCCTAAAGCAGGGCTCCCCAAACTTTCTAAATAAAGGGCCAATTTACTGTCCCTCAGACTCTGGGGGCCCAGATTGTGTCTGGTGAAAGTAGAAAATTCCTTGTTGTCACTTGAAGTAAACAATGCCTCATCTTTGGTGTCCGTGGGAGGAATAGTGCCTAAGAATTGGTTTCAGTGGGAGGAATAGTGCCCCATCATTGGTGTCAGTGGGAGTAATAGTGCCCCATCATTGGTGTCAGTGGGAGGAATAGTGCCCCATCATTGGTGTCAGTGGGAGGAATAGTGCCCCATCATTGGTGTCAGTGGGAGGAATAGTGCCCCAACATTAGTGTTATTGAGAGGAATAGTGCCCCGTTATTGGTGACAATGAGAGGAATAGTGCCCCATTGTTGATATCAGGGGGAGAAATAAAGCCCCAAGGTTTAGATAAAGGCAAAGGGACACATCTGCCCCCCCCCCCAGGCCACAGTTTGGAGATCACGGTTTAAAAAGGTACAGTGCAGATTCAAGCAGTTCTGTGCCACGTGATCACTGTTATGGCCAATCACTGGGGGGTCAGTAGTGTAAACAGTGTAGTGCTTTTTACATTGTTGAATCCTTCTATTGTATTGTCTTGGGATTGTCTTGGGTGGGGGGATTAATGTAAAGTGTCAGTGTGTAAAAGTGTCTAGCCACTACACGCAATGCAATTTCAGTGCAATGCATTAATGGATTTGGTAGAGTGTGCCTAAAGCCGGACATAGATGGTTCGAACCGACTTGGGTACAACCAGCATGTCGGAATTTCGGCATACGATTATTGCCAGTAGTATAGCCGCTAGAAATAATCAGTGTTTTCTCACTAGGAGAACACAATAGCCCTGTGGGAGAGATTCCCATATCAACACTGACTGTTTTTGATGGGAGAATCAAGCGATTTTCTTTCCTGCAACCCGTGGTTGCAGGAAAGAAAATCGCACCATCTATGGCCTGCCTTAACAAAGAAAGGAAGAGCCCTATCTTTGAGATGATAGGCTCAAATAAAGACTTATTTAATACACCTAGCAATGGTAAAGTCATAAGCAGGACGTCCTCTTACATGAACCCTTGAAAATCACAAAGAGGGAATCGGAAGCCTAAAAGAGGCAATAACTGAGGAGGACCCTCACAGCTCGTAACATGTCAAGACAGTGATAAGAATTTTCTTTTGGATGTTTCGCAGCAGGACAAAAAGAAGGAAGGATAATATCCTGGTTAATGTGCAAGGATAAAGAATAAAACCGACTTTTGGCCTTAGAACAACCTTGCCCTTGTGTATCACTAGGAAAGGCTCTTTACAGGATAAAGCTGCTCAATCAGAGACCCTTTGTGGAGAGGTAATCGCAATGAGAAAAGTGACCTTGTGCGTGAGGTCAGATAAGGGATTATCCTTAATAGGTTTGAAGGGTGGCCTTTGAAAGGCCAAAAGAACCAGGTTAAAGTGGTTGTAAAGGCAGAACTTTTATTACCAAATGCATTCTCTTTAGTAATGCAACTTCTGAGGCTGTAATGATTAATTTAGGCCACAGCCATGGCATTGGTGCCCCTGATGACAGCACATGCACAGCCGATCCGAAACTCACCACTCTGCTCAGGCGAGAAACAGCCATGGTCATCTTCATTTTGGTAAAATCCTCCATACATGTGACCTGAATTGTTTGTTCAACCTCTACTGATTGTAAGTGTATTTATCATTATTAAATATTGTTTTATCTATGGATTTATGCTATGAAGGGTGTTTTTTTTCTTACTTTAATAACATCTTGCCTGTATGAAGCCTTATTGCATATTGATTGAAGGGACATACCAAGGTGTAATTGCCTATCAGGAGGCTTTGTGGATAACTAAACAAGCGGTTTTTACCTCTTTTTAGGGAGGGTTATGGGAAACTGGTACACCCACACATTTCACACATTGTGGTGGTCCTAGTTTTGAAAAGCTTTAAGACTCTTTGGGGTTCACAATCTACCATTTCTTCCATCATACACAGTGAAGGTTTTCAATCACTTTTTAGTCATGGTCATATTTTTTTTTTTGTAGTATATGGTGAATATGTTAGTAGTGTTTTATGTGATTTTCATATGCACTACACCACATTTTTTTGTTACCTTAATGTACTCCCTGCATTCCCTTTGAGTAATGCAACTTTTGGGGCCTTATTGATGTAGGCCACAGCCATGTCTAACTGGATTCTTGGGTGCCCTGACAGCTGAGGGGTACAGTGTTGTAGGGACAAATGAATTGCCTAGTTACAGAATAGTGATAGGAAGAAGGGCACAATAAGATCTGTTACGAGAACTTCCTATGTCTTTGGGAGAAAGGGATTCCCTAACTCTTGCACCATGCTGGCAGTCCGCCATGCCTGCGAGAGTCTGACTGAGTTTGTCCCATGCTGCCATAGTGTTGAGTTGCAATAGTCTGGAAAGAAACTGGGCATGGAGTACTGGCTACCATCAGGCCCAAGCCCCTCATGTAGGAACAAAGCAAAGGGCTGACTCTGGGACTGAAAGATATGCGAGCAGAGGGACAGAAGCTTGTCCCAGTGCATAAAAGATGCTGGACAAAGTTGTAGTCAATGTGACATTCTCAATTCTGATTGCCCACTGCAAAACACAGACAATGCTAAAGCAGAAAGATGGGAATGTGCAATTGAGCATCCTGGACGTCTACTGAGGACAGAATATTCCACAAAAGGAGGGAAGCAATGAGGGACATGGCAGTTTCCAGAAATTTTGCACCCATAGGAAACCGTTGAGTCTTCAGATCCAGAAAATGCTGGACTTCTCAGTTTGGTCTGGGAGCAATAAAAAGGTTCCAGAAGGACTGACCAGGAGGCAGACATAGGTTCTCTCCCCTCTAAGAAGTTGGGATGCCTAACCCTGGAGAGAAACCTTTGAATCAGACTTGGCACCTGAGCACTACCACCTTCTCAGGTAACTGGTTCAGGAATCTAGGCTGACAGGTACATTTGTAACCCCTGCTACCTTTATTTTTTTTAGGGACAGGGCTGTGCCTCTAGTAAACCTCAGCCCTGGACCCGTAAAGCAACCCACTTTCTCCACACATTGGACTGCATGCCAATCCCCATATGAAAGCGGTAAGCTTCTCTCACAATCATTAGAAAAAGAGGTCCATCACCTAGGAACATTAGCCAAAAAAAAAACTACAATATGCATCCACCACATCTAGAAGTGGGATACTGCAATATGTATAGTTTTTGCTTTTGGGTTTAGTAGCACTTTAAGACTAAGGTCCTATACTATAAGACTAGAAAAGTATTCCCACTCAAAATGTAAAAATAAATAAATAAAAAAAATAAAAAAAATTGTAATATACGTGTTCAGCTTCTGGTAATGGAGTTTGACTTGCACCATAATGCACAGTCCTATCTTATGCAAGTTTTTTTGGAGACTCTTGCTTTGACTACAGTGCTACTTGCTCTTCTTCTTGTAAGACTTTTTATTACTTCTCCCCCCTCTATTATGTTACCAGAAACATGATCATGCAACTAGTTATTTTATATACTAGAGCTAAGAGCAGAAAAATGAAACGTATTGATCATATGACTAGCAAGTCCCATTTTCCACAACAGACTTCATTTAGATTTCAAGATGTAACTTAGAACTTGAAGGTATATTTCTATTTTTGTTTCACTTTAATCCTTTTCTTCTTTCTAAAGACATAAAACATACATAGGACATTTATTGCCCAGGTCACAAAAAAGTGTTCGTGTTCGTTATTTATCATAATGATACATATTGCCATTTTAATTCTGCAGGAGGTAGGTTTCTGTGAACTAAAATCAAGCCAGTAGCATCTTTTATCGCATCTTGGCTGACATTTATACAATGGAGTGGATTTAGAATACCACAAAAAAAAAAAAGCCCACTGGCCCATTTAAAAAGCACAGAAGTGCACCCTAAAAATGTGCCCTACACACATTGCTAGCTTCGATAGTCCAAGTTGGAGGTTAACCCAGCTATATGACCTGTCAAAGCCACGTGACCGCGTTTACCTCTTGTTATGAAGAAGATACCCTGAATAAGTACCACATCTACCTGGGGCAATTAAAAGCAATGTAGATCACCAGTATGCCCTCCACCTTAATCGTGCAAAGCATACAAGGAAGACGTTTCAAGGGAAAAGAGGCATAATAGATCAGTATGTATGGATCCCACATGAGCCACTGTAGAATCCACTACAGGCAGAAAATACACACACATCTGGATACAATGTTGACCAGAGATTCTAACTTTCAACAAGAAAGCTCCACTAGTGAAATTTACAAGGGCCGTGGCTCTCCCTGTAATACGTCCAGATTCCACGGAGACATCTGCCATATGCTTTACTGCCTTGTATAGAATTGGGAAAAATTCCAGCACCTGCTCCCTCGGAGTACCAGATACCAAGTGCATTATGATCAAATATCTAATGTGCAAGCAATGAAAGCAGTAAGCTTCTCTCACAATCATTAGAAAAAGAGGTCCATCACCTAGGGACATTAGCCCAAAAAAAAAAAAAACTACAGTATGCATCCACCACATCTAGAAGTGGGATACTGCAATATGTATAGTTTTTGCTTTTGGGTTTGGTAGCACTTTAAGACCAAGGTCCTGTACTATATTAATTAGAAAAGTATTCCCACTCAAAATGTAAAAAAAAAATGGTACTGTATAATGTTACTTAAAAGGTTATGGGAGGTAGAAGTTTGTAAGGACTGGCTCAGAAGAGGCAGTCAACTAAACTGCAGAGGGAGAAGTGGACTGACTGCAGAAATCCAGCAAAAGTACTCTGAATAACTGGTAAAAATCTTTTCTTTGCTTATGGTATCCAATAACACTTTAAAAAGAACCAGCAGTTCCTTAGTTGTACATTTATACACAACTGGCATAACTGTTTGCTTGAGATAGGAGATCATTTTTACTTCTGGGCTTGTAGAAGAGCACTATACCAAAAAAATAAATACAAAAAAAAACAAAACAGGTTTTGTATATCTGACATGAGAGTCCCCAAAATAAGATAAAATGCAAGGCAAGATGAACAGAAAATGAATGTGAAGAAACCTACATCCCACACTGTATCCTACAATATTTCCCTTACCTTGGAGCGGCTTGCACAATTTTCTGCCAGAGTAACTGCAAGATCTTTTGCAACCAAGTCATCTTCCCCATTTATAATGGCTGCCGGTCACACAGCTTACTGATCCGAATACACTCCGCACTCATGTTTGGTAGCTCTGCCTTTCCGAATCTGGAGTTATTGGAGTCTCCCACTCTGGTAGGCAGGTGGACATGACGACATTGCTCTACTTTTGATGTTCCCTCTGCCCTACCCAGGGTGGAAGCGTTTTACTGGAAGTCATCCTAGGAGGCCAGCTGAGCGTGTGTGTAAAGATACCAGTTAGCTACCTGTGCCCATCCACAAATGCTCAGCAGTGACCTCTTCTTGCAAAACACTGTAAAAACTGCTACTCCACTTCGTTCATGGGAAAGGAGGCGGGTTACTAGATCCCATTAAACTCAGGGGTAGCCCTTTCTAACTAGGCCCTAAGAAAGCTATGTCCCAACATCTCCCAAGAACATGCTTTCAGGACTTCCTTACGTCATAAGAACAGCAATGTCTGCCATCTTTTCAAAGTGTGCAGGTCAAGTGTTACGGCTTTTTGTGGTCATTTCTGCTAGGCCAAAAGGAAAAAAATTAACAGCCTTAAAAGGGGAGCTGATTTTTTTTATTTTTATTTTACACATACCTAGAACAGATCTCATTAAAATCCGCTTACGCAAAATGTCAGCCAGCCATTCTAAATGGGCAAGGTTCAGGCATCGCCTTGCACAGAGGAAGCTTTCCAGTGTCTTTCCCTCCATATCGCTGTGATTAACTGCCTCCTGAGCATTAAAGCTTGATGCGGTTTCATTTAACTTTAGTTTGCTTGGACCAACTGAACCATTTCTTTCACGGACACATGTGGCTACTATTAGCACTGTATGCATCATCAACTAGTATACCGTGTTGTATTTCCGCAGTGGTACAGGGACCTCCGATCCTGTTCCCAGAACTAAATCGAGTTCGGTGAGCACTGCTCTGCCATTCACAGGAAGCTTTTATTTTTTTTTTATTTTTTTTTTATGAAGTGAATACAAGGCTTCCTCTGGCTGAGGTGGAGAATGTGACATCATATGCCCACCTCAACCAGAGGAAACTTTGTATTTATTTATAAAATGCAAAGCTTCCCATAAATGGATGAGCAGTGCTCAGCCCGACTCAATTTTGCTCAAGGAATGGGAAAGGAAGGCCTGCATCACTAAAAGAACAGCGCTGTATATACAGTATGTAGCTAATGCTACATACCGTTTATACAGCACACAGCAGGTGAATGAATTAATGAAGTAAATAGTTTAATGAAACTTGTAGTTAGGCTTTAAAGTAGAAGTTCACCCTAAGGCCTCATGCCCACTGGCGTTTTTACAGCTGCGTTTTTTGCAGCTTAAAAACGCCTGTCCATGTTATTGTAAATTTTTTTCTTTTTTTTTTTCTTCAAAAAAAAAAACAACGTCGGAGCTAAAAACGCGACCGCGCGTTTTTTGCACGTTAGTGCGCGTTTTTTGACGCTCGCGTTTTTTCCTGCCTAATTCTGACGCTGAGGAACGCACTGGTCCTGGTTTTTTTTTTACAGCTTAAAAACGTCTATGCTATTTGCAGCTCAAAAACGTCTAGGTGGGCATGAAGCTATAGACTAACATGGACAGGCGTTTTTAAGCTGTAAAAAACGCTCAAAAACGCGGCTGTAAAAACGTCCGTGGGCATGAGGCCTAAAACTAAAATCTGTAAATCTACTTGCATCCACAATCCAAGACTAACCTATCTAGTCCTGTAAAGAAATCGCTATACATACCTTTTTTTAAGCCGCTCCGGTCCCATGCTGAGCTGTCAGCGACTGCTTCTCTGGGGAGGCAGGTGCAGGGGAGGCACCGGACAATGAAAGCCCCATAGTAACTCTGGGTGACGTCACTTCCCATGCATTTCACAGCCGTTTTTGGCAGTGTTCTCTGCAGACCAGATCGGCTTCAGAAAAGGTATGTATAGCGATTTCTTTACAGGGCTAGATAAGATTAGTCTTAAATTGTGGATGCCTGTAGATTTACAGATTTTAGTTTTAGGATAAACTTCTACTTTAAGGAATGGGGGAGGATTGGCAAGCTCTGTCACCACACAAAAGGGACATCGCTTTGCCCATTCAAAACTGGCATTTGGCTGTAGCAAATGATTGCATAAGATATGGTGCATTTATATCCATGTACCTCTAGATATCTAGCCTTTATACAAAGAGCTGTTAGCAGGTATAAAGTGACTCCCACTTTAAGTATTAAAGGCTTGTTTTAGGGTATTTGAAAGCTGAACAGCAGCATTAAGAGTTGAGTTTTGTAGTGTTGAGTTAAAATACCCTTCCTGAGAGAAGCTAGCCGTTTTTTTTTTCCTAGGCCTTCTCATTTTGAAAAACACTAGTTTGTCGGTTATGCTGATACTGGAGTCACTCACCCAGAACAACCATGCAAAAGAGATCTGACTTTCATCAGAGACTATTGAAGACATTGGGGTTGATTTACTAAAGCCAAATAGGACTGTGCACTCTGCAAATGCAGTTGCTCCAGAGCTTAGTAAATGAGGCAAGGCTTCACTTGCACAGGGAACACCCACCCAATCACATGCCAGGATAAAAAAATAATATGCATTTTTGCTTGCACAATTGGATGATTTAACTGTACTTGCAAAAGGGCAGTCCCATTTGTCTTTAGTAAATCAACCCAATCTAGTCACTATATTAGCCAGGCAAATAGCAATTTTTGGGAGGTCAGAAAGGGCAGCTTTCATTTTTCTCAAACTTCGGTGTAATGGTAAGGACTCATTTCAGGGGTTGCTTTATTGTAGGGAACACCTGCCCACTGCTTCAAAATGCAAAGTGCCTCACATCAGAAGCTACCAGTGGTAGACTTCCAGTGATCAGAATACATTGTGCCAGAGGCCACATGACCACCACAGACAACGCAGTTGCTGTAAATACTGAAGCGGTCATTCAGATATCCCCTCACTTCCAGTTTTGGAAAGTGGGGTCACCTGGGACAGAAGTGAGGGGAAAACACTGATAGTGCAGCTGGGAAAGATTAAACCTTTTTTTTGCCATTTGTGACCCTGTGGAGAGATTTCTCTTAACGTTGTCTATTCTAGTTAATCACAACAACCTGGGTCAGGAAGAGAGTTGCAATCTACAGCCGTGGCCAAAAGTTTTGAGGATGACAAATATTAATTTTCACAAAGTCTACTGCCTCAATTTTTATGATGGCAATTTACATCTTCTCCAGAATGTTATAAAGCATAATCAGATGAGTTGCAATTAATTGCAAAGTACCCTTTTGCCATGAAAATAACTTGGACCATAAAATACATTTCCACTGCATTTGTGAAGAAGGCTTCAGCATGTCCAAGAAAGTCCAGCAAGCGCAGGACCAACTCCTACAGTTGATTCAGCTGTGGGATCTCGGCACCCTTGCTGAGGAATGACAGCAGGCAGGTTTGATTGCATCTACACAGTGCGAGTCGAAGGCTTTGAGGATGGCCTGGTGTCAAGAAAGGCAGCAAAGAGGCCACTTCTCTCCAGGAAAAACATCAGGGACAGACTGATATTCTGCAAAATGTACAGGGATTGGACTGCTGAGGACTGGGGTAAAGTCATTTTCTCTGATGAATTCCCTTTCAGAAAAACCTTGTCCGAGAAGAAAAGGTGAGCACTACCATCAGTCCTGTGTGACGCCAACAGTAAAGCATCCAAAGACCATTCATGTATAGGGTTGCTTCTCATCCAAGGGAGTGGGCTTACCCACAATTTTGCCTAAGAACACATCCACAAATAAAAAAACAGTACAAAAACATCCTCCGAGAGCAACTTTTCCCAACCATCCAAGATCAGTTTGGTGATGACTAATGCCTTTTCCAGCATGATGGAGCACCTTGCCATAAAGCAAAAGTGAAAACCAAGTGGCTTGGGGAACAAAACATTGAAATTGTAGGTCCATGGCCAGGAAACTCCCCAGACATTAATTCCATTGAGAACTTGTGGTCATTCCTCAAGAGGGTGGGGTGAAACTGCCCCCCCCCAAATTCTCACAAACTCCAAGCATAGATTATGCAAGATTGGGCTGACATCAGCCAGGATGTGGCCCAGAAGTTGATTGCAATTCGCCCTGGCATGCTCTCAGAGGTCTCGACTCCACATAAACCTAATGCGATTGTCAATAAAATCCTTTGACACTTATGAAATGCTTGTAATTATACTTCAGCATAACATAGTAACATCTGACAAAAAGATCTAAAAACAGTGAACTTTGTGAAAATTTATATTTGTTTTTGGTAGATCTACTTTAGCAAAAGCCATTTTTAATAGGGAGATTTACCTTCATTTGACCTGGTTACCATTGTTATGAGAGGGAAACTAACTTGAGTTGCCATCAGAGGAGAAAGAGGGGAAATCGGAACACCCATCTAAGAGGGGATTTTCTTCACCTTGGAGATCTCCTCTCACTTTTTATATCTATATCAGTGTTTCTCAACCGGGGTGCCACAGGAAGGACAAAAAAAAAAAAAACAGTCCCAACCCTGTGCATTCAGATCTGAGAGCAATCTTGTGTTCGCTATTGTATACACCGAGGAGGGAGAGCACAGCCCGCACCTTTTCCCAGCTCTCTCCTCCTCCCTGCTGTTATCTGTACTAAAGTTGGCAACCCAGAAAATTGTGCACGTCACCTGCCTGCCAGCATCCTACCAACCAATTATGTAATTGGTTGCTAAAAACATGTTGGCAACAGCATTCTGGGTTGCCGAATGTACAGGGCTTGGTTATGGCCACCTACCTCCTCCCCACACACTGTTCCTGTCCAAGCAATAGAAATTGTGGGAGGAGGTAATCAACCCCGACAGGTTTAGATCTGAGAGAAATCCTGTGTTAACTCCTGTATACAACACAAAAGCGAGAGACGTGCACAGCCAACACCTCCTCTCTGCTGCTGTAATTTTTGTAACAATGCAGTACCATACGTTTTGGTGCGGCACATTTTAAGTAGTCACGCCAACACTTTGTGTGTCACACACACACACACACACACACACACACACCTCCCTAAAACAATGCGACTTGCTGAAACACGCAAAAAAGCAGGACTGTGCACAACTCCAAAGGGTGCCTTGATTATAAACAAGGGGGTTGAGAAACACTGGTCTATATTACAGAAAGTTAACAAGCTTTCCAACGGGACACAGAGGACAACAAAAATAATGAATTTTAAACATTCTAAAACTGTAATAATAAAGGTTTTTAGATATACTTTAGCAACAACTAGTATCATATTGAATACTTTGTATTCAGGGAGTTTAACACTGTTGAGAAACAGCGTTTGAGAAAACACATGATGCGGGAATGGATGTTGCTTCATGCTACACTTTCTCTAAGGATCAAAGGATAGAGATTGCATTGGAGTATAGAGCAACAGTGTTTTCTTGAAAGTTCTTTTAACCACTTAAGGACCGCCGCACGACGATATACGTCGACAGAATGGCACGGCTGGGCACAAAGGCGTACAGGTACGTCCCCTTTAAAATCCCAGCCATGGGTCCCACGCGTGCCGCCGGCGCGCTCGCGACCCGGTCCGAAGCTCCATGACTGCGCCCGCGGGACCCGATTGCCGCCGGTGTCACAGAGCTGAAGAACGGGGAGGTAAGTGTAAACAAACCTTTCCCCGTTCTTCCTAGTGGCATGTCAGTGATCGTCTGTTCCCTGTCATAGGGAACGACGATCAGTGATGTCACACGCCAACGCCCCCCTACAGTAAGAATCACTCACTAGGGCACACTTAACTCCTACAGTGCCACCTAGAAGTTAACCCCTTCACGGCGAGTGTCATTTTCACAGTAATCGGTGCATATTTGTAGCACTGATCGCTGTAAAAATTACAATGGTCCCAAAAATATGTCAAAGGTGTCCGATGTGTCCGCCATAATGTCACAGTCACGAAAAAAATAAAATAAAAAAAAATAAATAGCAGATCGCCGCCATTCGTAGTAAAAAAATATTAATAAAAATGCCATAAAACTATCCCTTATTTTGTAGACGCTATAACTTTTGCGCAAACCAATCACTATATGCGTATTGCGATTTTTTTACCAAAAATATGTAGAATACGTATCGACCTAAAACTGAGGAAAAAAAATGTTTTTTTTTATATATTTTTTGGGGATATTTATTATAGCAAAAAGTTAAAAATATGTATTTTTTTTCAAAATTGTCGCTCTATTTTTGTTTATAGCGCAAAAAATAAAAACCGCAGAGGTGATCAAATACCACCAAAAGAAAGCGCCATTTGTGGAAAAAAAAAAAAAGGTCAGTTTTGTTTGGGAGCTACGTCGCACAATTGTCAGTTAAAGCGACGCAGTGCGAAATCGCAAAAAGGGGCCTGGTCCTTCAGCAACAAAATGGTCCGGGGCTTAAGTGGTTAAACACACTTGTAATACTGCAATCCCCTCCTAAACACTCCAGTTCTCTAGATTGACACACATCGAAACATGTCAGCTTAACAGCACGTCCGTTAAAATAATCGCAAACAATTACCTTTCAAAGGGTCTGTATTAAAATTGATTTACAAATATAACAATCTGGAGCAAAAAAAAAAAAAATGTCAATGTTTAAGCTGCTGGTATGCATGCCAAAGTATTGACATCTGATAAATCTGAGAACAAAAAAAAAAAAAAAAATTTATAGTTTGATCCCCTTTAATAAAATTATAAAAAAGGTAAATTCTAGTATTAGTGGTGAAAATTTTCACAGTATTTTTTTCGCTTTTTGTTTTCATTTTTATTAACAAAACATTAATATTTGTTATAAATAGCATCAGTCAATGGGTCCCTGGAAAATAAGTTTAACGCAGCTTTCCTCGCCAGTCAACTGTGTCGCACAGAATGGGCAGGCAGCGTGAAATGCGTGGGTACCATGAGGAAGCGGGATCTGAGACCAGTATTTGGCAGTCTTCTCTGAACAGACATGTCCACAAGGGCCGAAAGCATGTGTAGGAGGACCAGCATCTACATAAAAGCCAGCTTCGCAGCCCAGCCACAGAGGCACATAGGGTCCAATTGTTCGACACATGGGACATTCCCTCTCGTTGGCATCTGCATCACTTCGATGACCCCAATTGTGATATCCATGCACATGGCCACAGGTAAGGTAAGCCCAAGGCTGTTTCTCTTCCACTACATCCTTGCGGTTCATACTAGGGAAAGCAAGAGTGTTTAATCCAACAGGACACTGAGGTCTGGCTGCATTTATCTCCTGTCTCAGGGCTTCGATGTGTTTTTGAGTTGGTGCATGAAACAAGCCATCTGCTGTTCTCCAAAGCAGGGTAGCCCCACACAAGTCAATAAGAGAACCATCCTGTAGAATGTTGGTTTCATTTTCCACCTACAAAAAAATAAATAAAAAACAATTAAGATTACTGCCCACAGTCAGATATTCAGCATGTGCACCTGCAAAAACCTGCAAACATGCAGTCATTTATGTGGGATAGGCAAACAGAACTAAAAAGGGAGAGGAGAAAAGCGAGAGATTGATTAAAGCAGGTGCCCGCTCCACTTCCACTGGATCGCCTAGGTCAGGGGTCTCCAAACTGCGTCCCAAGGGCCAGATGTGGCCCTTTTCTAGACTTTACCTGGCCCTTTGGGCACTATTCCTCCCAATGACACCAGCAATGAGGCACGATTTCTTCCACCGATGCCAATAATGGGGCACTACCCCTCCTACTGACCACCAACCCTGATATTTATTCTCACTGATGCTGGGCCCAGGACATTTTCTACCCCCACTGGCCACAATCCGGCCCTCCTAAAGTCTGAAGAACATTAGACTGGCCCTTTGTTTGAAAAGTTTGGAGACCCCTGGCCTAGGTGATCCGAGCAGAAGTTCTCCTTCCTCTCTCCCTGCTCGCAGTCCTCATCACAGGTCCCAGGAGACTGCAGGGACCATTCACAAAGCATGCGCACTGAGCAGCCGGCAGTGAAGCCACAAGCAATCACAGCCGGCTGCCCACAGTTAAGGCAGCGCCAGGGACCGAAGGCAGGTGAAGAAATCGGCTTGGGCGAGGATGGCACTGGATCCCTGGACAGGCGACTGGCTGTTTATTGAAAGTCATCAGCTACAGTTTTTGTAGCTTACCGTGCGTGCTTACCCATGCTGTGATTGGACACAGCACAGGTTTGGCAGCTGATCGGCTGCGTTCAATCACAGTTCTGTGTACATGGGAAGAGTGATCTGGCCGTGTCTTCTCCAGGCAAAGGAGGGAGAAAAAACAGCCAGCTAGTGAAGTAAAAGCAGCACGCATTACACATTTTATATCCATCTATCTATACACATATCCACACACACACATACACACACACACACACACACACCATAGTTTTGTAGACGCTATAACTTTAGCACAAACCAATTAATATAGACTTATTTTATTTTTTATTTTATTTTTACCAAAGACATGTAGCAGAATACATTTTGGCCTCAATTTATAAAGAAATTTGTTGTAATTTTTCCTATTGGATAGGTTTTATAGCAGAAATAAGAAAATATTGTTTTTTCATTTATATAATAAAAATAAAAAAAAAGACCCAGTGGTGATCAATTACCACCAAAAGAAAGCTATGTGTGGGAAAAAATACAGTGCTCCATGACCGTGCAATTGCCAGTTAAAGTAGCACAGTGCTGAATAGCAAAAACAATATGGTCATGCAGGGGGTAAAACCTTCCAGGAGGTCAAGTGGTTAAATACTTGCTACCCAGGCTAATTCTGACATTTCGCTCCTACATGTAAAAATCATAATTTTGTTGCTAGAAAATTACCCAGAACCCCCAAACATTATATATGTTATTAGCAGAGACGCTAGGGAATAAAATGGTGGTCGTTGCAACTTTTAACCACTTAAGCCACGGACCATATTGCCGCTTAATTACCAGGCCACTTTTTGCGATTCGGCACTGCGTCGCTTTAACTGACAATTGCACGGTCATGTGACGTGGCTCCAAAACAAAATTGACGTCTTTTTCCCACAAACAGAGCTTTCTTTTGGTGGTATTTGATCACCTCTGCGGTTTTTATTTTTTGCACTATAAACAAAAATGGAGCGACAATTTTGAAAAAATTCAATATTTTTTACTTTTTGCTATAATAAATATCCAAAAATATATAACACAAAAAATGTTTTCCTCAGTTTAGGCCGATACGTATTCTTCTACATATTTTTGTTAAAGAAAAATCGCAATAAGCGTCTATTGATCGGTTTGCGCAAAAGTTATAGCTTCTACAATAGGGGACTGTTTTATGGCATTTTTTATTAATAAATATTTTTTTACTGGTTATGGCGGCGATCAGCGATTTTTATTTTGACAGCGACATTATGGCAGACACATCGGACACTTTTGACACTATTTTGGGACCATTATCATTTTTACAGCAGTCAGTGCTATAAAAATGCACCAATTACTGTAAAAACACTGGCAGTGAAGGGGTTAACCACTAGGTGGCGCTGTAGGGGTTAAGTGTGCCCTAGTGAGTGATTCTTACTGTGAGGGGGCGTAGCTACACGCGACACGTCACTGATGACCGTTCCCCGTGATTGGGAACAGTCATCAGTGTCACTAGGCAGAATAGGGGAATGCCTTGTTTACAAAGGCATTCCCCTGTTCTGCTCTTGCCGACCGCAATCGCGGGACTCCCGGGAACATAGAGTTCCCGAGACCCGCGGCCGCACTCAGGAGGTACGCGCCCGCTGGGCGGCTGCTTTAAAAGGGACGTACGCCAATCTTCCAACGTACATCGGCGTGCGGCGGTCGGCAAGTGGTTAATCTTGCATGGTATTTGCGCAGTAATTTTTCAAACTTGTTTTTTGGGGAAAAACAAACAAAAAAAAAATAGGATTTTGGTACTCACCGTAAAATCCTTTTCTCTGAAGTACATGGACGGACACAGCTTCCTTATACTCTTGACTGTAGGGTTATGTTCCGTCTAATAGGAGAGGACTAGGCAGACATGTTAATGGTTAAAACATGTAATCTTTAGCAAGGCTGAACAGCCCCGCCCAGGGGGCGGTCCCTCTGGTCATAACCCCTCTCGCCGCAGTGAGCAGCTCAGTTCGTCAAAAAGCATTACAAACTTAAAAAAGGAGGGGTGGGTGCTGTGTCCGTCCATGGACTTCAGAGAAAAGGATTTTACGGCGAGTACAAAAATCCTATTTTCTCTTTCGTCCATGGACGGACACAGCTTCCTTATACTCTTGACTGTAGGGACGTCCCCAAGCAGTGTCAAAAACCGAGGGGTGGGAACAGCAATCAAAACAAACTTCACCCCAACAACCAGAGCTTCTCAACGGAGGAGTTGCAACCTTTAAACAGCCGCCTGAAAAACGTTGCGGCCGAAGCAAGCATCCGAAGATGTACTCACATCAACCTTGTAAAACTTAGTAAAAGTGTGAATGGATGACCAGGTCGCCGCCTTGCACACCTGTGAGACAGACACTTGATGTCGGAAAGCCCAGGAAGCACCAATTGCCCTGGTCGAATGCGCCGTGACAGGAAAAAGGAGGCGCCCGTCCTTTCAGGGCGCAAGCCTGAATCACGATCTGTCTGATCCGAGAAATGGTGGCCGACGAGACCGCCAGGCCCTTCTTTGGACCAGACACCGACACAAACAGGGAGTCTGACCTCCGAAACTGAGCCGTACCACGAGCATGTACCACGTCTAGGGAATGCAACGCAGCCTCCTTGGGATGCGACGGCCGAGGACATAAGGATGGAAGTACAAAAGGCTGCGGATGCAGCACCGCTTTATCCTTATGGAGGACCAAGTAAGGGGACTTGCAAGACAAGGCCGCCAACTCAGAAACCCGTCTGACAGATGTAATGGCCACCAGAAAAACATCTTTCTGGGAGAGTGTCAAAGAGAGGAATCTCTCTGATGTTCTCAAAAGGGGGGTTTCTGAAGTGCCGAGAGCACCAGATTCAGATCCCACAGAGGTAGTGGTGGTCGAACCCGGAGGAGCTACATGTCGAACCCCTTGAACAAAAGTACTCACCAGTGAGTGAGTCGCCAAGGGTCATGAAAGAAAACAGTCAATGCTGAAATCTGCCCCTTAATGGTGCCTAAGGCAAGTTTTTGATCTACACCACACTGTAAAAACAGCAGGATCCTAGAAACCAAATATGTATGTGGATGCCACCTCATCTCTTCACACAGATGTAGGCCTTCCACGTGCGGTGGTAAATCTTCCGTGCCCTCAGCATGGTGAAAATTACCAAATCCGACAGGCCTCGGTCCCTCAGCACCTGACTTTCAACAGCCATGCTGTTAAAGCCAGCGACTAAAGCAGGATGAAGAATGGGACCTTGTGACAGAAGGTCCTCTCGCAACGGCAGTCGCCAAGGAGCATCCGCCACTAGTTTTATTAGGTCGGCATACCAGGGACACCGAGGCCAATCTGGGGCAATTAGGATCATCGGGATCCCCTCGGACTCCGCTCTGCGAAGCAGACAAGGAAGCAGTTTCAGTGGGGGAAAGGCATAAATCAGCGAATACTGTCCCCATGGGGCTACCAACACATCTGTCGTGTCCGCCCAAGGATCTTTTGACCTGGCCACGAACCTCAACACCTTTCGATTGAGTCGAGAAGCCAGGAGATCTAGGTCTGGTTTGCCCCATGTCAGGCAAAGGAGGTGAAATACATCCGGGCGTCGTGACCATTCTACTTGGTCCAGCATCTGGCGACTGAGGTAGTCCGCTTGCCAGTTGTCTACGCCCGGGATGTATATGGCCGATAGAGCCGGTACGCTCCTTTCTGCCCTCCGCAAGATGTGAGCTACCTCTGAAGCTGCCGCCGCGCTTCTTTTTCCTCCTTGATGGTTGACATACGCCACTGCCGTGGCGTTGTCCGACTGGATCCTGATCAGACGCCCCTGCAGCCTCTGTGACCATGTGGAGAGGCACTGCCTGATCGCCCGGAGCTCCAGTAGATTGATCGGCAGGCGAGAATCTTCCTGTGTCCAGCGACCCTGTGTCGACTGAACACCCCAAACTCCTCCCCAACCGGTGAGTCTGGCGTCCATCGTGATCACTGTCCAGTGAAAGGGAAGTAACTACTTTCCGGACTGAAGAGCCGGAGAGCTCAACCACCAGACGAGGGAAGACCTGACCTGTTGGCTCACCCGGATTTGACAATCCAGGGACAATGGAGACTTGTTCCATTTGGACATAATCTCCCTCTGCAAAGCTCGAGTGTGGAATTAAGCATACGGTATTGCCTCGAAAGAGGCTACCATCAGACCCAAGACTCGCATGCAAAAGCGGAGCGACGACCATTTGCGGGATGCCAGCAGCTACACCGCAGTCCGAAGAGTCCAAAACTTTTTTAAAGGGAGAAAAATTCTAGCCTTTGAGGAGTCTAGAAGCAATCACAGATATTCTAGGCGCTGAGTCGGTACCAACACCGACTTCTTGAAGTTCAGCACCAAGACAAATTCTCAGAGGGTCTGACTGGCAATCGCCACATCCTCCTCCAATTCTGAGCTTGAAGCAGATCGTCCAAGTAGCCCACAATGGCGATTCCTCGTTGTCTCAGCAAGGCCAGAATCGGGGCAAACACCTTGGTGAAAACCCTTGGCGCCGATGCCAGACCAAAGGGGAGAGCCACAAATTGATAGTGGTCTTCCCCCACTGCAAAGCGCAGGAACTTCTGATGCCAGATGAAAACGGGGACATGCAAGTATGCGTCCTTGATGTCCAAGGACGCCAGAAAATCCCCTGGATGGAGTGCAGCGACCACAGAGAAAATTGATTCCATCCTGAACTTCCGAATATTTACAAAGGCATTGAGGGCCTTGAGGTCCAGGATTGGACGGACTCCGTCCTTCTTTGGGACCACAAACAGATTCGAGTAGAATCCCTGAATCCCTTCCTGCAGCGGCACAGGTATGATTACCCCGCAGTTCAGCAAGTCCTGTACTGCCCCCATTTAGGGCGGCCCGACGAGCCGGAAGAAGAGGAAGGTTTGAGGGAAAGAATCTGTTTGGTGGACAAGAAACAAACTATCTTGTACCCTGATGAAACCACTTGGCAAACCCACTGGTCGGAAAGCAGGGAGGTCCACCCACCCGGGAGCTGGGCGGGGGCAAACCTTCATGCGGTAGCAGATTTGTCCGCAGGCTTGCGAACCCAGGGATGCTTCTGTCCCCCAGCTGGACCCTTGTCGGCCTGGGAAGGTTTGCCTGTGGGCCCTGACTGACGAAAATACCGCTTTTGCGCAGAAAAGGAGGGCCCTGGCCTACGGCTCCTTACCTTTTCTGGACTGAGGGAGGAGCGTGCTCTTACCTCCAGTGACATCCTTAATGTCATCCAGCGAGGCTCCAAATAGCCTCCCTGCCTTCAAGGGCAAGTCCACCAGAGCCTTCTTGGAAGCCTGGTTCCCGGACTAGCATTTTAGGCAAATCAGAACTACTGCGGATACCGAGGCTCTGGAGATCAAAAGGAGCTGCATCGCAGACATATTTGAGGCCATGCACTAACTGGTCAGCTAGTTCCACGCAACCCGGGGAAGCATGATGCTCCTCCAACTCCTGATGAACTTGTCAAAATAAGTCTGTAACGGGAAGGCCCGGGGGACTCAGAATCGCTTAGGAAGTATGAAATACCCTTGCGCCAGCTTCCCCAATGGCTCTTATGTGTCAATAACCCTGTGTCTCTATTAGGGGCACAGGGTGAATGAAAACCCCAATATGGTCTATGATAGCCATATTCAAGGCTGTATATACATTGTATATAGATTGGATGTATACTGTATGTGGGGGTTAAGTATCCTTGCTGTGAGGAATTAACTTGTTTTGCATTTCTATTGTTCAGTATGACTTGGGAAGGTCTGGTGTGAATAGAAGTAATTAACCCTATACTTGTGTGTATTGTAAAGGCAGACTGGGATTTACAATACAAAGGGATTTAAGATGTAAAGGGTTTAGAACCTGTTGTCGCCAGACAGACTGGCTGCCAACCCTTTGTGGGAAGATGTGTATTGGAGATCATATATTCTATTGTGTTGGGATCTTTTGAAGCCTAGCAGACGTCAGGATGAGGTGTTGAGTTTTGGGATGTGTGGGTGGAGCTGGGCCCTTGTTCATGATAAATCATGTGCCCTGAATTGTGTATAAAGTTACAATGTTTGGCATTAATAAAGGCATTCCTACTACAGAAGAGACAGAGTGCGTCTCGTCTTCTTCCAGAGGGGTCGGCTCCTATAGGAAAGGGTTGTTTAGCTGTGGATATCGGTAGCGAGTGGATGTGTGCCTAGGAGAGGGAACATCGTAAACGGCGTTAATACCCCTTGAGATTGGGGTGCCGTTACAAAGTCGCACAAGGAAAAAACTTTAGCAGTGCAGGCTGGCTTATGGGACCCAAAAGGGACAGACACCTCAGCAGATGCCCCAGCCGTATCCTCCAGCTTGAGGGTTTCCTGCACTGTGGTGATAAGTGCTCCAACAAGTGCCTTATCCTGCGCTAACTCGGACATGTTGTCACCCTCACTGTGCGAATGGTCCTGGTCTGCATCCTCTGATACCTCAGAACAGGGGCCCTGGGTCCCAGCCAGGTCCAAGTCTGAGTCAGAGCTATCCCCAGAAGAAGGTGGGGGCGTTATCTACCCCCACCCCCCCTTGCGGCCACACATGACTCCAGGACCGCCGATAAAGCGTCCACAGGGGCATCTCTCTCTCTCTCCCCCTTCCCCCCCTACCTCCCCCTTTCCATTTCAGCACTAGAGGCCAAAACCTACACAAAGACGGCCGCCTCAGCGTAAAAAAAGCGCGAGCTTCAAGAAAATGGCCGCCCACTGTGAATGCCTGCGCCACAGCGCCGGCTACAAGAAAATGGCCGCCCGCTGTATTACTATAGCAGCAGTGCGGCTACAAGAAAATGGCGGTGGTTCAAATGAAAAAACGGCGCAGAGTGACACTGAGGCAGACAAGCAGGTACACCCCGGTCAGCCACAGCAGGTTCATGCATGGGGAGGAGGGAAGGGACGGGGGAGAGGAAAGTGAGGACAAGAGACCCCCTAATCGACCCCCCCCCCCAGGAAAGCCCAGCTGTTCCATCCTGCCAAGACAGGAGGAAAAGTACTTACCCGTCCTGCGAGGACTGCTGGCACGTTCTTAACAGATCTACTTCCGAGCAGTACGGAGTAGCTGTTGGCCACGGCTCACTGTGACACAGACAGCAGTAGCCCGGTCATATGTGAGCCCCAGAGAACATGGCTCACCGGCCACCCCTGAAGCAAACAGGGCATGTCGTGGCCAACCCAGCGCATAGCTAAGGCCTGCTCACCCTCGATGGCCGGGCTGGGGAGACTACAATGATCTATATTATCCAGCCTGTCACCCAGCCGGCAGTTGATAGAAAATCTCAGGATCAAAAAAAAAAAAAGAAGTTCAGGACCATGGGCCCAAAAGGGAGCCAGGTCCTTCTCTACTAGGCAGAAAAAAACTGCTGCTCACTGCAGTGAGAGGGGTTATGACCAGAGGGACCATCCCCTGGGCGGGGCTGTTCAGCTTTGCTAAAGATTACATGTTTTAACCATTAACATGTCTGCCTAGTCCTCTCCTGATAGACGGAACATAACCCTACGGTCAAGAGTATAAGGAAGCGGTGTCAGTCCATGGACGAAAGAGAAAAACAGTTTCATGCATAAAAAAAAAAACAAACGCTGTGAAGTTAGCCCATTTTTTTGCATAATGTGAAAGATGTTACGCCGAGTAAATAGATACCCAACATGTCACGCTTTGAAATTGCGCACACTCGTGGAATGGCGACAAACTTCGGTACTTAAAAATCCCCATAGGCGACGCTTTAAAACGTTACAAGTTACATATTTAGGAGTTAGAGAAGGTCTAGCGCTAGAATTATTGCTCTCGCTCTAATGTTTGCGGCACGTGTGGTTTGAGCATCCTTTTCCTATGTGGGCGCGACCTACGCATGCGTTCGCTTCTGCGCGCGAGCACGGTGCGAGTGACCGCTTTCAATTTTTCTCTTTTATTATTACTTTACTTTTCTATTTTAAACACTTTACTTTTTTTAAAACACTTTATCACTTTTATGCCTATTACAAGGAATGTAAACATCCCTTCTAATAGGAATAGTGCGTGACAGGTCCTCTTTACAGTGAGATCTGGGGGTCAATAAGTAAAATGAACCAAGCTAAAAGTCTTACAAGTTTTCCCCTTTGCTGAGCCGATCTGGTTTCTCTGAGAGTGTACACATCACCACAGACTGAAATTTCTCTCCATACACCAGGCTTAGATTCATCAGTGAAACCTCCTTTTGGATGCATTACAAGAACACCATTGGTGGTTAGTCCATCCATGTGACCATCAGGATTCTTCCACTTAGCTGCTTTCTCCTAAAAGTAGAAGAAAACAATGGTTAACACTGAGCACACTTCATGTAGACACGTACTCGAGAAGTAGAAAGAAACCTTTTTTCACCAAGGATTCATATTCAAAGCTAGCACATAGAACTCCTAGGGCCATCTGAGTGCCAGTAAACTATACGGTATATATGGACTTTAAAGCAGAACTTCGCCCTCTTAGTCAACGCCATTTTAAATCCTTATGCTGCTAGAATTAGTAAAATGGATAGGAAAGTAGATCATATTCACTTGTTTGAAGAAATTTTAAAATGTTTAAGTTACTTCCTGTTTTTTGGCTTGGGCAAATGATGTCATACATCCCAAGAGTCTTTAGAAGGGGAGGCGGTGTTTCCAGAGCTAAGCACACCCTCCTGCATGCATGTCTGAGGTAAGGGCAGATGTATTCCAGGAAGTAAAAGCTACACAAATCATCTGCCTTTACTAAAGATGGCCAAGGTTAGAAATGCTAGGGCATGTTTCTCAACTTCATTTCCCACCAAAATAAAGCATGGAGACATGGGAGGATGCGGGGAGTTTGTTTTGAATATTAAAAAATGAATTAAACAGCGTTTTTGGTTTGTGGTGCTCAGGTGCAGTGTAGTTCTGCTTTAAGGAGGACCACAGATCTTTCCCAGCAAAATAAAGCATGTAGACATGGATGGAGTTTTAAAATTATAAAAATAAAAAACAAAATTGTGTTTTTGGTTTGTGGTGCTTAGATGCAGCGTAATTCCACTTTAAGGATGACCACAGATATCAATCACTGCTGACATATACATGGATCTAGCAGAGTGATCGGTTGCCATCTCTTCTGGTGGTCTCTTTGCCTAGACGGGACTCCAAAGGCTCTAGAAATTCTAAACTCTTATGGGAAACCTAGAATTTGCTCACTTCCTGCCGTGCCTACCCCTCAGTGTTCTCTCCTAAGTATTCATATTCCAGTATAAACAGCAAAAGGCTAGGCAGGTTTCCAGTTAAAAAAAAAAAAAAAAAAAATCAAAAAAGGATTCAAGAAAGAGCAGACAACAACCTTCTCCAGGCTTGGATGTTCTCTTGTACACCTAGGGATGGCATTATTGAACAGCATGGTGCACTTTTCCATAAGGAACCTTCCATGAGTCCAATAGCTTTATATGCACTGTTCCCAAGGTGTCCTACACAGAAGACATGTTCTAACAAAACGTCTCCCCTAACCTCATGCTTCCATTGTATAATCAAAAAGTATTAACATGTAAAAAAAGAAGAATTCCCATAGTTTAAGACCGACACTTACACCGAGAAATATATTTTTGGAGGAGTCAAATCCTGCGGCAAAAATTCTAGCTGTATATGGTAGATTCCTATCGCAGACTATTCGACAAGCGAACCTGGAAATGGTACTTTGTGTGATCTGAGTCTCGTCATTCTGGTTACCAGAAATTGTGTCCGTCACTACAAAGTCAATTGGACTTTCTGTTGACCTTCCAATCTGAAAAAAGAAAATGAACATGTATGATTTCTTTACTGCGACAACAAGCCTTATACATACAACTGGGCTCACATCAATAACACAGCAAATACAGGCAACTATCCAATCAGAGCAGGGGTCTCCACACTTTCTAAACAAAGGGACAGTTTTTTTATTTGTCCTGCAAACTGTAGAAGGGCCGGTCTGTGGCCAGTGGGATTGGAAATTTTCCTGGCATCAGTGGGATTAAAAACCACATTTGATATTGGTGGAGACATAGTGCCCCATCATTGGGAGTAATAGTGCCCCATTGTGTATGTCAGTTAGCAGAATAATGTTGCGCATCAGTGGGAGAATAGTGCCCCAATGGCTGGATACAGGCAAGCAAAGGGCCACATCCAGCCCCCTGGGGCGCAGATTGGAGACCACTGAACTAGAGGAATAGGCAGTCCTTTGGTTTTTATCTCTGGTAAAAGTCAGGCACCCATTTTGTGGATTTTTTAACCACTTCAATACAGGGCACTTTCACCCGCTTCCTGCCCAGGCCAATTTTCAGCGCTGTTGCATTTTGAATGACAATTGCGCGGTCATGCAACACTGTAGCCAAACAACATTTTTACCATTTTCTTTTAAGACAGATAGAGCTTACTTTTGGTGGGATCTGATCACTACTGGGTTTTTTGGTAAACTATGAAATTCAAAAAAAAAAGTTTGTTTCCGTTATAAAATCTTGTAAATAAGCACGTTTTCTCCTTCACTGATGAGGTTGCACCGACAGGCACTTATATGCAACACTGATGGGGACCCTTTATGGACACAGAATGGCATCACTGATCATCAGTGCAGCATGTAGCATGCACTAGTAGGCAGAATAGTAAATAAAATGTAAATATAAAACACTACAGAAAAAAGTGGTATGTTTAAGAACATTTATTGAACATTTCTAACTTGGTCCTCCTTTTGGGAAATTGTTAAATCACTGAGTTTAGTTCCGCTTTAATGACTCAAATGCTAATCAGGATGGATTGTTTTGCAAGAATTACAATTAATGATCACCTTGCCACTTATCCCAGTATTAAAAAATTGCAGAGAATATCTATCAAAATATGAAACACTAGAAATGTTAATAGCCTGCTCATACCAAGCACTGCTTTCATAAACTGCACTGTCATACAAATTATAGCTGGAATCCCATTGCCGCCCAAAGCAGTCTCATCCCATTCGTTAGTCGTCTTCCACAGAAAGTAACAGATATGCAATCCCGCCCACTAGGTTTTATTTTTTTATTTTTAAAAAAGTGTACAGGATTTCAACCTTTGTAGGTACACTTGAGCAGTGTTAATTTTGGCATCAAATTTTGATTTAGTCATAACCTTTTGACTGAAATGCCATTTTAGTTTTACTCGCATTTTAGTCACCTGCAATTGTTTTAGTCTTATTTAGCCATTCAAAATCTGCAGTACAATTTCGTCGACTAAAATCAAATGGGTTTTGTTAAATTTTAATGCATTATTTAAGCAATTCTCTAGAATTTCCAAACTCTTATATCCCTGGAGGAAAAAAAAACAAAAAACGAATATGTTACTATTTATGGTATTAAGGTTTCAACAAACTGCACAGACACCCTGGACGGTGGTCTGAGGCGGCCCGTAATGCTGCACAGTCCGCTGGACGGTGGTCTGAGGAGGCCCGTAATGCTGCACAGTCCGCTGGACGGTGGTCTGAGGAGGCCCGTAATGCTGCACAGTCCGCTGGACGGTGGTCTGAGGAGGCCCGTAATGCTGCACAGTCCGCTGGACGGTGGTCTGAGGAGGCCCGTAATGCTGCACAGTCCGCTGGACGGTGGTCTGAGGAGGCCCGTAATGCTGCACAGTCCGCTGGACGGTGGTCTGAGGAGGCCCGTAATGCTGCACAGTCCACTGGACGGTGGTCTGAAGAGGCCCGTAATGCTGCACAGTCCACTGGACGGTGGTCTGAGGAGGCCCGTAATGCTGCACAGTCCACTGGACGGTGGTCTGAGGAGGCCCGTAATGCTGCACAGTCCGCTGGACAGTGGTCTTAAGAGGCCTGTAAAGCACACTATGCTCTGGGTGGTCTGAGGAGGCCTGTAATGCAGTGCCCTGAATGGTTGTGACTCTCGGGGCACCTTTAATGCACAACATTGCTCTGGACAGTTGTCTGAGGAGGCCTGTAATGCTGCACGGTGCTAAGCACACCACTAAGCATGCTATGGTGGCTACCTTGCTTGCTGGGAGGGGGAACACTCCTGGGCTTTACAGGTGGAGGTCCAAGGAAACCGGAAGTTCACATGGGTAAACTTCCTCACATTTTCGTTCTGTTTTCAACACAAGTCTTGGCCATTGGAAGACCACACACTGGAGATTGATGTGCTTCTATGCCTAGCATGGTCAGTTTGAAATTAAAAAAAGCAGGGGAACTGGCAGGATCACCAGGAATTTCAAAGGGAACAGGTTACTTTTTAAACACAAGTACATAGTACAAAAAGGCACATATTAGGAATATGAACTGTTGTGTCCACTATGCTGTTTAAAAACCAGCCATTTCAAATGGAGTGCCTGTTTAAAGAAAACCTAAGCCCCATCTAATGTTGGGATGTCAATGGGTAGTAGGATCCATATTCAAGCAGAGCCACTGACTGGCTGGCTCTGCCTGAATTACACTCCGATAGATCACATAACCCGGCAGCCAGAGGGAGCCTGGACTATTCACAGGCATTACATACATTATTTGGACACTAAAGGGGAGGTGGGGATATAAATTATCTATTGATAGCGCACACATTCTTTAAATACTCTCAACAAGTAAAATGTACCTGAAACATATCTGTGTCTTTATCGTGAGAATATTCCACAACAACTGTCTGATTTCGGGATAACGTGTAGGAGATGCTGTGTTGACCTCTACTGCTGAATGCCTGCAGAGAGAAAAAACAAGAAAATACGTTTTCATTGATCACACTTAATGAGGCTCTTCCACAGTAAATGCCATAATTTCCTGAATACATTTTCTGCTATCATTTCTCCAGGGAAGGGGGGGGGGGGGGGAGAAAGTGAAGGATAACAGTTTATAATTAAGCTTTTGGCAGCTTTAACACAGCTCTATCTTTTGATAATTAAAATACAGATATTTATTAATAGACTCAGTTTCTCTTTTATTTCATAAACACTTCTCAAAACAAAAATACCAAAAAACGGTAAGCCTAATAAGCTGCAGATTTATGTATTTAGTCATTTTTAACCCCTTCAAGACAGCACAAGTTAAACTTCGGACTTGACCAACTCTTAGCTCTCCAGGAAATCAGAATTTGTAACTTAAAGCGTTACTAAACCCAGGACCCTGCATTTACTATACCTGGTCTCCCACAGTACACGCAAAACTAGCCAGTTATGAAATACTTACCTTAGAACGAAGCTCTGCAGCGGCATCTGCACACGGCTGAAATCTTCTCCGGTGTTTCTACTGGGTTTGCAGACCTCCGGCGCTGAGAGGCCGTAACCACAATGACTTCAATCCTGTGCATATGGGTGGAATCCGCTGGTCACCGCACAGGGCTATGAAGAAACGGCACTGATGGCCGTTCCTTCAGAGCCGACCGGCAGGGTATACATGTGATGGAGCAGTTTTTATTCCCCCTGATTATCCTATGAGGATGCAGAACCTCTGACCCTCTGCCTGGACAGTGCATATGACCAGCACCGGGCCAAAGAGGGGGAAAAAATAAAATAAAAAAAAAACACCCCTAGCAATCAGGGTGGATTTGATTTAAATCAAGTCGATTTAAAATCCCTAGTAAAAAGGCTTGATTTAAATCATAATTTTTAAAGGGCACCTGTCATCTTTGTCCTGCAGCGGCTCCTCCTCTGACCCGCTGCTGACTCACCAACAGTCCCATTCACTTTAATGGGACGGCTGGTGATGCGGCAGTGACACAAGGTATGGGAAGTGGCAGCAGCAGGTGAGTGAATGCTCACTAACATGATGGATCTTAAGTGACAGGTGCTCTTTAAAATGTAAGAACTCATTCTTGCTGGTAGATTAGTATCTTCTCATTTGAAAACAAAATGAAGGTTTCCGATTCAGAATAATAAGCTGTCAGGTTAGTAAAACAGCGATAACAGAATCGATTCAATCATCCAGTTTGTAGTGTACAAAGATTTGCAAAACGGGATAAAGGAATATTCCTGAACTTTGTTTTATCTCATGGTTCTTTGAAACTGTGTGAATGCGTCAATGCAGTGCATGTTGTTCTCAGTTTGCATTCATTGAATGAGTTTACCAAAAATTTCAATATAGTAGAACAGCCTCATGCTTCAAAATTAAGCTCCTTTTAATGCTAAATAAACTAAATGATTAATGCATCTTAAATAGAAAATTGTCTTTAGATATTTTAACAAAAAGGCTTTTGGAGCAAAAAAAAAAAAAAGGATTAAATTATCCACCCTGCTAGCAATACACTCCAAAACTGAGCATATCCCCCCCCCCCCCCCAAGGCTCTGTACAATCAGGAGATGAATTGGGGACAGTGGAAGAAGGGGAGGATCAGAGAAAATAGAATCAAACAGCCTTTTTACACAATGCAGAGGATTAACCCCTTAGGTTCCACAGTGAGTATAACAAGCATGCTTTACCGCATATACATACCGATTTTACTGTTGTGGGTTTAGCAACACTAAGCTTTTACTAAAATTAGTAATCTAATGTACTTTTGAATTGCAAAGTCTGTTGTACAGTACATTTGGAAATTATAAACCAGAGGGGACACCAAGCATTTACATATTTTGATAGGCTTTGCCTTCTTTGTGAGAGCCCTTGCTTTTTACTTGAAGATCCTCACTTGGCATCTTAGATCAGTGTTACTTTTTTTTTTTTTTTTTTTAGTTCAGGCCCCCTTTGGCAGCCCGCAAATCACTTTTCAGAGGGCAGTTGACAGATGACTGGGAGGCAAAAAGTCACCTTCTCACTGCCTGTGCCAACCTAAACCATCATGCCACAATGCATGCAACTGCAGCAAATTCCCATTTACTTGAATAGGGCGCGTTTGGTGGGGCTACTTGCCCACCAAATGTGGCATGGGATATCGGTATTGCTGCAAGCACGTCAGGTGTAAAAAACCCTCTACCTGCTGTATTGGGTTAGGGGAGTGGTAAAACTGTAGCTCTGCCTTTTTTTTTTATTTAAAAATAAATAAAATGGTTGACTAGGGAAAGTAAGGCTGGGGGGAAGGGCTAGAAGATGCTGGATATTCTTCAGCCAGGAAGTCAGACAGCCTCTGACTTGCTGCAGTTTCCAATGCACACTGTAATAAGCTCACAGTGTGCAGTGAAATCAGACTAAGCTATTTTAGGAGAAGACAGGAGCCTGTACAATTGAGAGATGGTAAGGCTGTAGTTATGCTTTAAAGAACCCTTGTTTCTTGTGGCAGCGGTAGCCGGGTGGAGGCAGGGTTACTGCAGCTATTTATGGAGTACATTTAGGTTTTGGCACTTTACAATGAATCAATCCTTGTATATTTCCTATCAAAATGGAGGTTTTTCTGCCAACTTGTCTTGCTAATCTCCCCTCTAATGAGGTTACATCCAGAGAGCTAATTTAGTAATGTGGAGAGCAAAGTTCAGTTTGTCTTTCCCATGTCTAGTTATATAGAGATCATTAAAATGTTAGCAGAAATGCATGATGAGTAAATCAGGCTTGGCAATGATCTTTTTATTTATTATATAGCCATTGATTTACGACCTCAGATGCTGCCACACTTCACAGCAGCAATAGCACCTAGCTTTCCTATACTGTCACCATATCCAGAAACCAAAGTGAAGTCATTTTTGTCATTGACAAGATCGGATGAAGGTCCCAGATTTCAGGATATCGAAAAGACGAACCAGAGGAAATGCCGGCGTGTGACAAGTTCCTTCATTGCATTACTATTGCTGCTTTATTAAAGTTTCTGAATTGAATGGATTGCTATAAGAAGATGGTTTCTGCAACCTAGATAAATGTTCTCAAGTAAAATGCCCGATGCGGTGAGAACGTTAAACTTTAGGCAAAACGACAATTTTTTTTTCATTTTGTATAGAGTAAAGGGAGGGTTAGAACCCCTTCAAGGTTCATTTTTGCCCTCTTAGTCCCAATGGGGAGCTTTCCCTTTACTTCCTGTCCCATAGCCAAGACAGGAAGTGTGAGCAAATCCCTGAAAATTAGGGAAATCCCTTGGAGCCCCCCAGGTCACCAGAACTAGCCCATAGGAAGATTTCCCCTCCATTACTTTTCTGGGGTCAACCCAAAATCTGGGATTTTCTTTTACTTGCACTTTCAATGAGAATTGTCAACATTACTAATAGAGAGGGGGAATCTCCCCAACGGGGGCACGGACAGCATTAAAAATTGACAGGTACTCTAATCCCTCTCCAATCTATCCAAAAATAAAAAAACAAAATCATTTTGTCTTTAGGGCTGGTTCACACTGCTGCTTGGTGCGAGATCTTATGCGATTCGCATTGCAGTGCAAATCACATGCGATGTCCATGCTATGCAAATACAGGCAGATAGTATGACTGAATTCACATCGCATTTGGACCAAACTCGCACAGGACCTTTTTTCAATCCGCAGCAGAATTGGATTGCAGGGGTGTTCACACCCCTGCGATCCGATTCCTGTCCGAATTTGTAGATTGCATTGCGATATGCAAACTGATTTGGGGGTGTCATTAACTTTTGATTGACACTCCCAGCAGTTTGCACAGGGCAGTGTGAACTGCTGCTAGGAGACCGAGCCGAACAGAGTTCTACTTTAATAATTACACAAGAATGTGCACCTGTGCGTATTCCTAATTCTCAAACCTTGCTGTCAGGTGCATTGAGAGAATTGCACTGACCACTCAATCCAGCAGGCTAGGCTGCATCTGTTAAAGGGCAGTAAAAGGGTTAAAACATTGTCTAAATTTTATCCATTTGTCATCCAAATAATAAAAAACACGAGTCAGAATTTTCAAAAAAACCATCTATGTATGTATTAAAATAAAAATGTACCGTAACAATTTAGGTAGATGAATTAAAATTATTCCAAAGTAAAAAAAAAAAAGGGATTTTTATAACAGCTTACCTGTAAAATCCTTTTCCTGACAGACTCCATGGCAGACTACGTGTGGGTTAACCCCGCCTCCTCTCCACAGCTATAGGACCCCTTACCCATAAATTTGAGCTCACCTCCACAGACAGGTGTTCCTTTTTTATCCTCCTCACATGGACCTTCATCATGCAATTCTGTGCGATGTCCAGGATGTGGATTGCTCGGATGGATCGGTACTGCTTGCGGTGCACCCAGGGCCCAGCTATGAGCGGGCGAGTGGTTTCAGGGCTGGAAAATACCCCTATGGTGGAAGGGATGTGGCCCCAGAGTACCGGATCGGATATCGCAGGATTCCTCGGCTGGCAAGGTCTGAAGATTTTGTTTTTCATATCTTCTTCATGGCAGACAAGTTTATGTTTGTTGTCCTGTTTTCCCTGTCTTTTCCTCCTGTGTTGCGGCATGTGGAACGCTTTTTGCGTCCCAGGACGCCATTACTTCCTGGTTCTCGGTCCGCCGCTCTTCTGCGCATGCGCGAACTGCGGTGAAACCGAGGCTTGGTTTCCGCACATGCGCAATGCGGCGGAGGGGTCAGGGGCCGCGCAGGCGCAGTGGGTCTGGTTTCTTCGGCGCATGCGCGCAGCGGGACCGGCCGTGACGTCATTTCGGCGGTTTATTTAAACCGCTGAAGAGCCCTATACAGGTGGGATAGCCTGTGGGCATAGAGCGACAGCCTCCCGGAGCCTCATTACTGCTAGGATGGGGTAAGCACTTCATTTTGCAATGTATGCTTGTTATGCTTAGTGTCTCTTAAAGGGACAGTTTAAAAAAAAACAAAAAAAAAAAATAGGATTTTTTGTATTCACCGTAAAATCCTTTTCTCTGACATCCATGGACTGACACGGTGTCTCTTTACACTTTACACGTGGGTTATGTCCCTGCTTGCAGGAGAAGACCTAGGCAGAATGTGAGATGTTATACATACATTCTAAAAGCCAGAGCTGAACAGCCCCACCCAGGGGGCGGTCCCTCCGGACATAACCCTCCCACTACAGTCAGCAGACTTCAGTTCGTAACAAAGCAGTACAAACTTAAAAGGAAGAAGGGTGGGTGCCGTGTCAGTCCATGGATGTCAGAGAAAAGGATTTTACGGTGAATACAAAAAATCCTATTTTCTCTTACCATCCATGGACTGACACGGTGTCTCTTTACACTTTACACGTGGGATGTCCCAAAGCAGTGTCAAGAGGGATGGGAGCAGTATAAATGGAAAAACCAAAAACTTCACTCCAAGAAGGCAGAGCTCCTCAACGGAGGAGTCGCAACTTTAAACAGCGGCCTGCAGCACCCTGCGGCCGAAGGAAGCATCCGGAGATGCAGCCACATTAACCTTATAAAACTTAAAAGGCATGAACAGACGACCAGGTCGCCGCCTTGCACACTTGTGCAACCGACGCTTGATGTCGGAAAACCCAGGAAGCACCAATTGCCCTGGTGGAATGCGCCGTAACCGGAAAGGGAGGCGCCCGCCCTTTGAGAGCAGAGGCTTGAATGACGGTTTGTCTGATTCCCCTAGAAATGATGGCAGACGAAACCGCTTGGCCCTGTTATGGACCCGAGACATTCACAAACAGTGAGTCGGACTTCCGAATAGAAGCATTAGCAGACAGGTACACCCGTAAGGCTTGTACCACATCCAATATGTGCAGCGCAAACTCTCTAGGATGCGATGGGTGAGGACACAAGGACGGGAGGACAATGTCCTCATGTAGGTGAAAGGTCGACACCACCTTTGGCAAAAAGGAAGGTCACGGATGCAACACCGCCTTATCCTTATGGATGACTAAATATGGCGACTTGCAGGACAAAGCCGCCAACTCAGACACCCGTCAAACAGAAGTGATTGCCACTAAAAGGCCACCTTCTGAGACAAGACAAGAGGGGAATATCCCGGATATTCCCAAAAAAGGAGGTTCCTGGAGGACCGAGAGCACCAAATTCAGATCCCACGGTGGGAGAGGAGGCTTGACAGGAGGGAGCACATGGCGAACCCCCAACACAAGGTGCTAACTAAGAAATGACCCGCTAGAGGTCGCTGAAAGAAGACGGCCAAGGCCGAAATCTGATCCTTGATGGTACTCAAAGCAAGCTTTTGGGTCACTCCACACTGCAGAGGACGCAGGATTCTGGGGACGGAATACGTCCGAGGACGCCAGTCCAGCGCTACGCATATGGCGATATAAGCTTTCCAGGCACGGTGATAGATCTGCTTGGAGGAAGACTTCCGTGTCCTTAACATGGTCAAAATGACCGAGTCCGAGAGACCTTCGGACCCTCAACACCTGGCTTTCAACAGCCCTGCCGTTAAAGCCAGAGACTGAAAGCCGGATGAAACATAGGACCTTGAGACTGAAGGTCCTCCCTCATCGGCAACCGCCAGGGAACGTCCGCGACGAGACGTACCAGATCAGCGTACCAGTGATGCTGAGGCCAATCAGGAACAATTAGGATCACCAGAGTTTATATCAGGCGATAAGGACCCTATGGGGCCACCAACGCATCCGAGGCATCGCCCAAGGTCCTGGATCTGGCCACAACCTCGACCCTTGCGATTGAGTCGAGAGGCCATCAGGTCCACATCCGGCGTGCCCCACCGTCGGCAAAGGAGTTGAAATATGCAAGGGCCACTCTTCTTGGTCCGGCGATTGGCGACTCAGATAGTCCGCCTGCCCATTGTCTATGCCCAGAATGTAAATGGCCTACAGAGCCGGCACGTTTCTTCCGGCCCACTTCAGGATACGGACTACCTCGGAAGCCGCAGCTGAGCTCCGAGTCCCACCTTGATGGTTTACATACGCCACCGCCGTGGCGTTGTCCGACTGGCTCCTGATGGAGCGACCCCGTACTCTCCTAGACCTGAGGAGAGACACAGTCCGATGGCCTGTATTTCCAGAACAGTGATTGGTAAAACGGGCTCGTCCGGAGTCCAAGGCCTTGAGCCGACAGGACTCCCCAGACTCCACCCCAGCCCGTCAGGCTGGTGTCCGTCGTGAGTACCGTCCATTGGATGGGAGGGGAACGACTTTCCGGACCGAAGAGCCGAGGATCTCAACCACCATGTCAGGGGCGCCCTGACCAGGTGAATCACCTGGATCTGAAGATCCAAGGACAACGGGGATTTGTCCCAGGTGGACAAGATCTCCTTCTGCAATGCCCTGGTGTGTGATTGGGCATACGGAACGGCCACGAAGGAGGCCACCACGAGTCCCGGGACTCTCATGCAAAAAAACGGATTGACAACCATTTTCGGGATGTCAGCACCCGCACCGCAGACTGAAGTGTCAGCAACTTCTCCAGAGGTAGGATACCTTTGCCTCCAAGGAGTCTAGAATCAGAACTAGATACTCCAGACACTGAGTCGGGACCAGGACTGACTCCTGAATGTTCAGGAACCACCCGAAGTCCCTGAGGGTCTAATTGACGATAGTCACCTTTCCTCTAATCTGAGCCACTTTCTGCTCTTAGGAGAAGATCGTCCAGATAGCCCACGACAGCAATACCTCACTGTAACAGAAGGCTAGAACCGGAGCAAGCACCTTGGTGAACACCCTTGGTGCCGAGGCTAGGCCGAAAGGAAGAGCCACAATCGATAGTGGACTTCGCTGATCGCAAGCGCAGAAACTTCTGGTGACTTGCGCAGATCGGAACATGCAAGTAGGCGTCCTTGAAGTCCAAGGACGCCAGAAGAAAATCCCTTTGGTGGAGTGTAGCGATCACCGTGCGAATGGATTCCATGCGGAATTTCTGCACCTTCTCGAAGGCATTCAGGGCCTTGAGGTCCAGGATAGGTCGAACCACGTCCTATTTTTGGGACGACAAACAGATTCGAGTAGAATCCCTGAAAACTCTCCTGTGACGGAACCGGCACAATCACTCCGGACCTGATCAAATCCTGTACAGCCCCCAAGAGGGCTGCCCGACAGGTAGGAAGGAGAGGAAGATTCGAGGGAAAGAATCTGTCTGGGGGCCAGGATCGGAATACTATCCTGTATCCTGAGGTGACCACCTCGCACACCCACCAGTCGGAGATTCGGGAGGACCACCGATTAGTGACCTGCGAAGTCGTCCCCCCACCCCAGAGTCGGGCGGAGGCAAGACTTCACGCGGAGGCGGGCTTGGGAGCCGCTTGTTCGGCTTACGCACCCAGGGGCACTTGTGCCCACCAGCAGCACTGCCGTCAGTCTGAGAGGACCTACCCGTGGACTTTGACTGACGAAAAAAACCCTGTTTTGCTGGAAAGGAAGGCCCCTGTTTTCGGCGGGCCTCCTCACTCTTGCTAGTCTAAGGAAGAAGAGTGCATTTACCTCCCATGACATCCATGACGATGTCATCCAGAGCAGCACCGAAAGGTCTACCACCTTTAAATGGTAGATCTGTCAGGAGCTTCCTAAGGCTAGGTCAGCAGACCAGCACTTCGACCAGATAAGACGACGCAATACCACCGCCGAGACAGAGGCCCTGGATATTAAAGGGGCCGCGTCCAACGTGGCGTCGCACACATAAACCAGGCCCTGAACCAGTTGGTGGGCCAGAGCAACTGTGTCTGGAGGAAGATTATGCTCCTGTACAGCTAGGTGCAACATTTTTGCCCAACCTGTAAGTGTTTAAGACACAAGGGTCGCCGCTACCACAGGCCGTAGGGCGGATCCCAACAAGGCAAACATGGCTCTGCTCACCACTTCTGACCTCCTGTCAGTGGGGTCCTCAAATGCAGGAGTCCCCTCCATCGGGAGAGTGATGGCCTTGTTCAACCGGGCGACTGGAGGGTCGACCCTGGGGGAGAAGCCCACTTTTTAAGTAGGGCATCTTCAAGGGGTATCTGATAGACAAACGCCGCGGGACCATAAAAAAAAAATTCTTCTGCGGCTTTTCCCAGACCTTATCAATGAGCTGGTCAAAGAAAGTACATATGGAAAAACCTCTTTAGAAGGCCTGGCCTTAAAAGAACCAAAGGAGACTGTATCCGCCTGAGGTTCTGCATCCGCAGCATTTCAGCTTGAGAGTGTCCCTCACCGCAGTCATGAGTACACTAACAAGCGCCCTGTCATTTACTGACTCAGAACTGGAGTTTTCCTCATAAGGAATGTCCTGTTCAAAACCATCCAATACATTCAGAACTAGGGTCCTGAGCGGTAGTGGCTATGCCCATATCTGAATCAGCGCACTGCCCTCATGAAGTAAAGTGGGGGGAGGGCGCTTTTTTGCTCCCTTGCGCTTGCACACAGCTCCCATCCTGGTCAGAAATGATTCCAGGACTGCCCACAACTGGTCCCTAGGGACCGCAGGTGCTGAAGCACTGCCTGTTGTCCACTGACATTTAGGGGAAGCTGGTGACAGACTCCATATTGCCCCCCTCTGAGACTCCTCAGATAAAAAGTCCACCCACAGGCTGTGCTGACTGAGGAGGGGGCGCCCAGGGGACTCACCAAACCGGACCAGGGACCGCTCAGTTCCGCTGTCTGTACCGCGCTGTGTCAGCGCTGGTGAGCTGTGAGGAGATTGTGAGGAGATTCGTGCTGTTACAGCAGCGCTAGAGGCCAAAACTAGTGCTGAAGAGCGCGCGGGCTACAAGAAAATGGCCGCCGCACTTCACTGAGGCGATCCACGGCAAGATGGCCGCCATGACTCAGCAAAAGTGAAAAAAACAGCACACACACAGCGCCACTCGGCGTTTAGGCCCCAAAACACACAAAAAAAGGCCCCAAGCATATCTGCAGACCAGCATTAGCCCCTCCAAGAACAGTGTGACCCCCAGGCACCCCACACAGCACAGCACAGCACCCAGCAATGGTGAAAGAGAGTGACAATGAAATACAGGGGGAGACAGGGAAAATCCCCCACAGAGAAACACAGCTTTTTGTACTCACCTGCAGGCAGGAGAGACTACTTACCCGTCCCCCTGAGGGACCCACTGGTGTGTTTCTGACAGGACTATCACAGTGCAGTACTGAGTAGCTGTCGGCCCGGTCCACCGCGAAAGATACAGTCAGTCAGGAACTGTTCAGTCTTGAGAGGACCGTGGGAGCATGAAAGCAAACCCGGCCACCCCTGGAGTCATGGGGCCTGTCGTGAACTGAGTCTCACGCACACAAGGCGAGGATCAGTACGCTCGATGGTCGGACAGGGAAGACTACGAGGATATCTTGTACCCAACCTGTTGCCCAGCCGACAGTTGATAGAAGAGTCTCAAAAATAAAATAAAAAAGAATTCCAGAAAAGGAATAAAATAGGTCAGGAGACTGGCTCCTGAGAGAGCCATGTCTTCTTCTGCTAGGCAGAAAAAAACTGAAGTCTGCTGACTGTAGTGGGAGGGTTATGTCCGGAGGGACCGCCCCCTGGGTGGGGCTGTTCAGCTCTGGCTTTTAGAATGTATGTATAACATCTCACATTCTGCCTAGGTCTTCTCCTGCAAGCAGGGACATAACCCACGTGTAAAGTGACACCGTGTCAGTCCATGGATGGTAAGAGAAAAAAAAACCTTTTTCTCATGCTTCTTTGCATTGATTTGCTTATCCTTAGTCTAGGCAGTGTAGTGCGGATTCCTGTCTCCCTCGTCATGGACTCATCCTCACCGCCATGTGGCCAGCCCTCCCGCACAAGGTATGTGCGGAGTGGGTAGGGGGTTGGTGTCTTTTGTGCCTATCTGGTGGTTGCTAACGGTTACATCCTGCCCACCTCCCCTCCCTCTGTCTGTATTATCTCTTACAGCCCGGCAATTTCAGTTCATCAGTCACAAGAAAGGGACCTTGCCAGGCCGCATCATCACTCATCATCCAGGTCTAGACGCGACACTACGTCTAGGACCCATCGTCATAGGGGACGTTCACATACCCCCTCTAGACATAGGAGATGTTCCCATTCCTCCTCTAGTCACCGCCACCACCACCGCGATGATCGCTCTGACCACAGAGCCTGTTGGGGATGCAAGACCAGAATCCCGGAGGGCAAATCGCTATGCGACCCATGTTATGCCCGAGCGGTTGGTGAGAAAGAGACCGAAAATCAAAACCTTGAGTCTCTTGGGAAACGTGTGGTACAGCAATCTATGAAAGAAATAGTTGCCCCCCCCCCCCCCCCACACAAGGAGCCAGTCCACCACCTTGTCTGGCTCCTTGGCTGACGAGGCCCAGGAGGATCCCGGCCAATTCCAGCCCCATGATTCCTCCCATTATTCCTCGCAAGATGAGATGGAGGGAGATGATTCTGTGATTCCTCCCATGATTCCTCGCAAGACGAGATGGAGGGAGATGATTCTACGGTGGTATTCGACTACGCTTTAGTCTCTCCGCTGATCAAGGCAGTGAAGGAAACTTTTAAGTTGGAGGATACCACTGCCCCCCCAGAAAAACAAAGAAAACTGTTTAAACAACTGGGGAAAGAACGCTCCAATTTCCCACTTCCCTCTGAGCTGAAAGGAGTGTTTGAGGAAGAATGGAGCAAGGGAGATAAGGTTTCCATGCTAAGGTAATGCGCCTAGCAAAGCATGTCACCCTCCCGCTAGATGACACCGTATCATTTAAAGATGGTCTGGATCGGAATATCGACCAGGACCTCAAAAGAATATATAGCCTGGCCGGAACGGCATGCAAACCAGCTTTGCCCTTGCAGTAACCTCCAAAGCAATGGAGGCCTGGGTGGAAAATGTTGACTCCGATCTGAAAGGTGTCTCGGAGGAATTGGCACAAAGTTCAGCAGTGCAAGAACTTAAACTGGCTATTGCCTTTTTGGGAGAAGCTTCAATTGATCTTATCCACTTGATGGCTAGATCCATGCTATCTTCGGTCACAGCCAAACGAGCACTATGGTTGCGCCCCTGGCTTGTTGATCCTGCCTCAAAGTAGGCATGGTGCAAAATTCCTTTTGAAGGAACTTCCTTGTTTGGAAACAAGCTAGATAACGCTATTTCAAAGGCTACAGGCGGAAAGTCAGGATTCCTCCCTCAGGACAAACGTCCGTTTAACCAAAGAAGGCCTCAGCGGAAACGCAGCACAGAGCGTTCAAGAGAGGCACGCTCCTATAGGCCCGGACGGGATTTTAGGAGAAGCTGGAACTGGAATAGGCAGATATCTTTCCAAAAAATCTGGCAAGAAACAGACGCCCGGTGGGCGCGAGCCAACCAAGTCCTTTTGAGATTGGGCCCGCCCAAGCGGGTCAGGTAGGGGGCTCGCCTACGTTTCTGCCGGCACGTCTGGGTGACCTTGATCTCAGATTATTGGACCATCAAAACGGTCTCAACAGGTCACGCATGGTCCTTCACCAAAGTCCCTCCATGCAGACCAATGCAATCTTCACTGCCTCAATCAGAAGAAAAACAACAAGTTCTTCTTTCATATGTGAATGCCCTGAAAGATCAAGGAGCAGTGGTGCCCGTCCCAAAGGACGAGGAATTCCAGGGGGTATACTTCCCCCTCTTCCTAGTACAAAAGAAGAACGGCTCTTGGCGTCCAGTTATAGATCTCACTTTCCTGAACAGGTACATAAAGCACGAGAAATTCAAGATGGAATCACTCTCATCCATCCAAAAAGTCATTCAACCAGGCGACTGGTTGATCTCAATAGATGTTAAGGACGCGTATTTTCATGTTCCCGTGGCAGAAGAATTCCACAAATACCTTCGATTTCAGGTCGAACGAGAGCACTTACAATTTATTTGTCTTCCATTCGGACTAACGACCTCTCCAAGGGTCTTTTCCAAGGTACTGTTGGTAATTGTGTCTCTTATCAGAATACAGGGTGTGCGTCTGTATCATTACCTGAACGTTCTGCTACTTCTGTCCCAAGCAGCAGCTGCTGATCCACAAAGATCAAGTGATCTCTACATTGATAGAGTTCGGATGGCTCTTAAACCAACAGAAAAGTCAGCCAGAACCGACCCAACGCCTAACCTACCTAGGAGCTCAATTCGACACAGTAGAGAATACCATCTCTCTTCCGGAAGAAAAAAATCCTGGTCATTCGGGTAAGAATATCTTTAGCCCTAGACTACTCTAACCTAAGGGCGTCACAGTGCCTGAAGATAATCGGCACGATGGTGGCCATGTTCCCCATGGTCAAATGGGCAATGTGGAGGCTTCGGCCTTTTCAATCAGGATTCCTTCAGCAATGGAAGACAGACGATCGCAATCAGCTGATCAGGACTACTCAGTCAATGAGGAACAGTCTTCTCTGGTGGCTTCAGCACAAAAACTTGTTAACATGCCACTCCCTTGCTCCCATCCAATGGATGATTGTTTCATCCGATGCCAGCAATGCGGGCTGGGGAGCACATTGTGGGGCAGAACTGGCTCAGGGCAAATGGGATGCCCATCTCCACATTCCAGGGTCAAACGTTCTGGAATTGCGTGCGGCATGGTGCGCCCTTCAAGCCTTCTCCCACCTTCTGAAAGGGAAGTCGGTCCTACTCAAAATGGACAATACCACCGCCGTGGCATATGTGAAGAGACAATGGGGCTCTCGGAGCCCCACCCTTCTCCAAGAGGTCGAACCTATCATGACCTGGGCTCAGAGGAATCTACAAACTTAACAGCAGTCTTCATTCCAGGGGAACAGAACATTCAAGCGGACTTCCTGTCACGCAGCAACCTAGACAACAACGAATGGTCACTGCATCCACAAACCTTCAAGTGGATCCTATCGTTGGATTTCGATCCAGAAGTGGATCTGTTTGCATCCCCCTGCAATCACAAAGTAGACAGATACTACACTCGAGGTCGGTGCAGTCAAGCCTTCGGAGTAGATGCATTAACAAGCCAATGGAAATTCAACAAGGCATATGCCTTCCCTCCACCTCCGATCAGGCAAAAATTCCTGCAGCGGCTCCAGTTGGAGAAAGGCAAAGTGATAACACTAGCACCATACTGGCCGAACAGGCCATGGTTTCCTCTCCTGAATCTGATGAGCTTCAGGGACCCGCTAGAGTCTCTTGGGTGTGCTTTAGGGGTAATCTCTACCCTTATGAGCTCCAGAAAGCCTAACATGAACAAAACCTACAACAGAATCTGGACCAGGTTTGTCAGCTTCATGACTTCTGCTGGAAAATCTTTCAGAAATCCTGGAGTTCAAGACGTTTTGAGTTTTCTACAATCAGGCTTGGATCTTCCCTTGTACTCTGAGGGAACGGATTGACAAGTTTCAGCCTTATCAGCATTTTCAGGAACATCATGGGCAACTCATCCCCTGGTTCAACAATCCTTTCAGGGGGCTTCGAGAATCAGGCCTCAGAGGAAACCTAGATTCCCCAAATGGGATCTTCTGCTCGTCCTTGATGCTCTTTCAGCACTCAACAAGGATCTTTCTATTAAGGACTTATCAATCAAACTGGCCTTTCTAGTGGCCATTACTTCAGCCAAAAGGGTTTCAGAAATAAGCTTCCTGGGCTGTCAAGAACCCTTTTTTACTTTCTTCCCGGACCGAGTGGTCCTTATTCCCATGCTTGGATCTAAACCAAAAGTCAAGTCAGTTTTTCATGAGAATCAGGAAATAGTCCTTCCTACTTTCAATTCTCCAGAATCAGCAGATGTTCATCCCTTGGAGGTAGGTGAGACTCTGAAAGAATATTTGTGAGTCACTTCATCTTTAAGAAGCTTGAACTACCTGTTCTTGTTACACACTGGTAGCAACAAAATAAAGAGGGCTTCCTCCAGAACAATAGCAGCCTGGATCGTCCAATCTATTCAACAGGCTTACAGGGCAAAGGGCTTAGCTCCTCCAGAGGCGTGACGGCTCATTCCACCAGAGGCATGGCAGCCTCATGGGCAGCAGCTTGACACGTGGCTCCTGAAGTGATATGCAGGGCAGCCTCGTGGTCTTCTATTCATACATTTATGTCTCATTATTGTATTGAGCCTGCTTCCCTTTCCTCTGTTAATTTTGGTCGAAAAATCCTGTCAGTTGACGGGAAAGATTAAAATATTTTTTTTGAGCAAGCATACCCTCCCGTGTGGATTGGCTAGTTATTTCCCACACGTAGTCTGCCATGGAGTCTGTCAGGAAAACGGAAAATTTATTACCAAATACTTACCGTAATTTTCCTTTCCTGATAGACTCCATGGCAGACGGAGTTCCCACCCATGAATTAAAAATATGAGAGTTGAAATTTGAGTCGGCTAGTTACGGAACACCTGTCTGGAGGTGAGCTCAAATTTATGGGTAAGGGGTCCTATAGCTGTGGAGAGGAGGCGGGGTTAACCCACACGTAGTCTGCCATGGAGTCTATCAGGAAAGGAAAATTACGGTAAGTATTTGGTAATAAATTTTCCGTTTTCTTGGAGTACATCACGGGACACAGAGCGACTTAGTCATTACTAATGGGTTATATAGTTTACCTTCAGGTGCTGGCACTGGCAACTTCCAAACCGGAAGTACCCTCCCCTATATAAGCCCCTCCCATCCGGGAGCACCTCAGTTTTGTAGCAAAGCAATAAGTGTCCCAAAAAGAGGGGTGGGAGCTCTGTGTCCCGTGATGTACTCCAAGAAAAGGATTTTACAGGTAAGCTGTTATAAAAATCCCTTTTTCTTTTTCGTACATCACGGGACACAGAGCGACTTAGTCATTACTAATGGGACGTCCCAAAGCAATGCCAAATGAGGGGAGGGATACACTATACATAAGCTGGGCGCCATCAGGCATGAGGCTCTTTTGCGGCTGGCAACACACTGCGCCCAAAGGCGACATCCTCCTGACTTCTGACGTCTACCTGGTAGAATCTAGTAAACGTGTGTACTAAGGACCATGTTGTGGCCTTACAGACTTGAGCCAGGGAGGCTTGGTGATGCACTGCCCAGGAAGTTCCAACTGCTCTTGTGGAGTGCGCCCTAACTTTGAACGGAGGCGGTCTCCTTTTCAAGCCATAGGCTTGTATTATGACCTGTCAAATCCACTTGGCTAAAGTAGATTTTTGATGCTGCCTGACCCTTTCTGGGGCCTTCCGGCAGAACAAACAAAGTATCCGTTCTACGAATCTGAGCAGTGGCTTTAAGATAAGCTTTGACTGCTCTTACTACATCCAAAGAATGCAATAACTTTTCCTCTACCGAGCTAGGTTTGGGGAAAAAGGAAGGAGGAACCACATTTTGGTTCAAATGGAACCTCGATACCACCTTAGGAAGAAGGCTGGATGAGGACGTAATACTACTCTGTCCTTATGGACAACCAGATATGGCTCCTTACAGGACAAGGCGGCTAATTCCGATACTCTTTTAGCCGAACAAATGGCTACTAAGAAAATCAATTTCCTGGTGAAAAGAACCAAGGAAATGTGCCGCAATGGTTCAAATGGTTGTTTCTGTAGAACCGACAGAACCAGGTTTAAGTCCCATGGACATATGGGAATACTAACCGGAGGGCTAATACGCATCACTCCTTGTATGAAAGCTTTGACTAATGAATGCAAAGCCAAGGGCCTTTGAAAAAATATTGACAAGGCCGTCTGACCCTTGATAGTACTCAAGGCAAGCTTCCTATGTACAGCCCACTGTAGGAAGTCCAGAATCCTACCTATTACGTACTTACGTGGATGCCATTTCTTGGCCTCACACCACGTGATGTACGCCTTCTAGATCCTATAATAGATCTGCCTGGATACCGGCTTCCTGGCATTGATAATGGTAGATACCACAGGATTAGAGAGCCCTCTCTTTTTTAGAATGTGGGCTTCAATAGCCAGGCCGTCAAACCTAGGGCTGGTAAGGAAGGGTAGTATATCGGTCCTTGCGAAAGCAGGTCCGGACGATGTGGGAGGGTCCAAGGACTTCCCACTGACATTTTTACAATCTCCGTGTACCATGCCCTTCGGGGCCACGCTGGAGCCACCAGAATCACTGGTTTCTTTTCTACCCTGATTCTGCGGATTAATCGCGGTGGGAATGCATATATCAGCTTGAACTGATCCCAAGGGAACACTAGGGCATCCGAACCGCAAGCTAGGGGATCCTTTGTGCGAGACACAAATCTGTCCACCTTTGCGTTGAATCTGGATGCTAGCAGATCTACATCCGGTGTTCCCCACCGCTGGCATATTGCCTGGAAAACCTCGGGGTGAAGAGACCATTCCCCCGGGCATAATTGCTGGCGACTTAAAAAGTCCGCTCTCCAATTTTCCACTCCTGGGATGAAAACCGCGGATATGGCTGGGACATATCTTTCTGCCCATTCCAGGATGCAATTTGCTTCCCTCTGGGCTGCACGACTCCTGGTGCCACCCTGGTGATTGATATATGCCACTGCTTGGATGTCCATGCTACTAGGGCATACCGGGCTGCTCGTATCTCTAAGAGATTGGTGGGCAGGGCCTTCTCTGCTTCTGACCACTTGCCCTGGAGAGACCATTGCTCCAGTACTGCCCCCCAGCCTATGAGGCTGGCATCTGTAGTGACCACCTTCCAAGAAACCGGACTGAAGGGTTTCCCTTTTTCCAGATTCTGGGGCACCAACCACCAATGGAGGCTCTTGCGAACGGAAGGGGACAGGGACATTGGTAAGTCTAAAGCCTGAACTTTTTTGTTCCAGGCTGACAGTATGGCCCTCTGAGAGTTCCTTGAATGGAATTGACCGTAGGGTACTGCTTCGAATGAAGCCACCATTTTTCCCAGCAGCCTCATGCACAGGCGTATGGATGGTTTTCTTTTTTGTACCCACTAAGTGGGTCAAATCTTTCAAAGACGACACCTTCTCTGGAGGTAAGAAAATCTTTCTCTGATTTGAATCCAGTCTTAGCCCCCAAATATTCCAGACTTTTGACTGGTTTTAGGGCTGACTTGTCTCGGTTGATAATGCAACCGTGAGATTCCAGATACTTGATTGTCTTGTGAACGACCACTTCTAGTTTTTTTCACTGAGTGGTCTATCAGCAACAAGTCGTCTAGATATGCCATTATCGTTACACCTTGTGTTCCTAGTTTGGCCAATCGTAGGGCCAGAATTTTTGTGAACACTCGTGGTGCTGTGGCCAGACCGAAAGGTAAGGCTCTGAACTGAAAATGGCGCCCTTCTACTGCAAAGCGTAGAAATTTCTGGTGGGCCGGACAGATGGGAATATGCAAATAAGCATCCCTTATGTCGATCGAGGCTAACCATTCCTGCCCTTGTAGGGCGGTGGCCACCGATCTGATCGACTCCATCTGAAAAAGTCCTGATATGTAGGAACTTGTTTAGCCCTTTTATATTTAATATGGGCCTCACGTCCCCATTTGGTTTGGGGACTGTGACAAGGTTCGAGTAAAACCCGAACCCGCTTTCTTCCAAGGGAACCCTCATGATTACCCTTGGAGCAATAGTTGTTCTAGTGCCAGAAGGAGGGATCCACTTTTCTGGGGATCGCTTGGCACGTTTGACCTTATAAAATGGGCAGGAGGAATGTCTTTTAACTCCAGCCTGTATCCCCGACTTACTGCGGAGATCACCCATCTGTCTCTGATGGTGTCCCGCCAGGTCTCTGTGAACAACTGAAGTCTTCCCCTCACCCGATTGAGTGGGGGCAACCCTTCATGACTTGGGGGGAGGTTTTGTACCTCTCATGACCCAGGGTTTCTTGTTACCCTGTGATTGTCCCTGATTTCTGCCCCCTGGATTTGACCGCGGAGGCCGTCGGAACTGTTTCACAGCCGATGTGCCAGGGACTGTAGAAGTGGGCCTCTTAAAAGAAGGACTTCTACCCTTGTTCTTAACCGGCAGAAGTTTTCTGGATATATTTGTCCAGATCTTCTCCAGATAAGCGTTCTCCATGAAATGGGAAGCTAATCAGCAATTTCTTACAGGGAGCTTCAGCAGACCAGTTTTTGAGCCATAGAAGCCTACGCATATGTCTACAGACAGCATAAAGCGGGATGCCTGTTGGATTGTATCCTTTATGGCGTCCACCGCAACACAAGGCTCTAGGTAGGTCAGCTAGGGCAAGAGCCTGCTGATCTGGTAAGTCCCTTAAGACTTGTTTCAACTGATCTTTCATTGCTTGGCAGACCCCAATCGCTGCTACTGCAGGTTGTGTCACCATGCTTGCTGTAGAGAAAGCAGATTTTAGTAAAGACTCCAATTTTTTATCTATTGGGTCTTTGAACATTGGAACATTATCTACTGGACATGTCGGTGATTTATTTACACAAGAGATGGCTGTGTCCACTGTAGGGACCCTCCATTTTTTTATGAACTTATCCTCCATGGGATAGATCACTGGAAATCTCTTGGGGGGAGTAAATATTTTATCAGGATGCTCCCAATCCTGGTAAATAAGCCCTTCCAATAAAGGGTGGATTGGGAAGGAACAGACAGCCTGGGGAGCTTTCAGCGACCCCAGCGAGGAAACCGTAGTGGTTGATGGTTCCGCCAGAGGCATTTTAAATGCTGATCGGACCATGTTAGTCAGAGACTGAACCCATAATCTTTCAGCCTGAGATGCTGAGAAAGGTTCTTCCACTGTTGATTCCTCCATAACTGAATCAACCTCATCCTGATCCCCTACAGGTAGGTCGATCTCTGTGTGGGGCTGTTCCTCCACTAACAGGCACTCTGAAGGAGGAGACGGAGATCGGACGCGCTTTCCCTGTGACAGGGAAGCAGCGATCAATGCTGTTAATCTCTCTTCCAATCCTCCCAGAGTTGAGGATAAAACCTCCTCTGTTATATATACAGGAGCAGGTGGACTGGGGACAGCCGCAGCACCAGGCACTCCTGCGGGGTTCCTACGGCTACTGACCTCTGAATTTTCAGGGGAGATTGGTGCAGTACAAGCATGCCCAATATCCTCAGAGCCCGATGGAGACCCCTTTGGCTTCCTGGAAGACTTATTTCCGGAGCGTCTGGACGACATATCCTTTAAGCACAAAGCTGAGGTATTCCCGTCGTCATACACCAATTTTGCTGGTAATAGTCTAACACAGTTGCTGCTATATACCAGCTGGTGTCCACTAAAGTGCCTTTCTATGGGGATGCCTGCATCAACCGCCTCTGTGTGCCACCGTTTTGTTGCTAGCTCTGTTTGCATCCAGCTGACACTTGTACTGTGTCTTTTATACATGCTGGGACGCCTGCACATGCGCAGAAGCGCCGCGCATCGAGCGTCATCCACCCGCCCCTTTTTTTTCATAGGAGGCGCGTGCACGCACCCGTGCGCCATTGGCGCCCTTTTTTGAAACCAAGCAGGGACTAGGAGCCAGGGCCCTTTTTGCTGGAGGGCCTGTGCGGTGGATGAGCGCAGCAACAGGGCAGAGGAACTGGATTCCCACAGAGAAACTTACCAACTGCCTGGATCTTTTGACTTGAGAAAACCAAAGATCCACATGACAAGAAAAATGGACCACAGCGGCCTCTAGTGGTTTAACACAGGTACCGCGGTCCTCTTTTTTTTTTTTTCTTGACTACTATTAAAATTTTACATTTTCCAGTAGTTATAGGCATACACAGATATTAGCGGGAATACCGTTAGGTAACAGACAGAAAAACAAATTAGGCTTGGGGGTCCCCCAATAGAACCAAGTTCCTGGGGGCCCCCACTTACCTGTTCCCCGCTGCAGGACTCTGTTTGGTCCACAGAAGCCCAAACTTCACCTATCACGGCATGCATTGTAATTAAACCTTCAGGGACCGGGTTCCCAAGGATTCCACTCCCCTGGACCTGTATAGCACCCTGCACAGAAAACATCTTGGTTGTGGGTATGACCAGAGCTCTGGATCCCAGGGTCCAGCCCTCCTAAGAGAGGCATTACAGGCAAAACCTTGCTCTTCTGTTGCAAGGCCCGGGTACCGACCGTTTAGCTATGAAGCTTTTTTGGTGGGATCCGGAACAGCTTACTAAGGCCCGTAAAAGAACCTGTACGCAAGCCCAGGAAAACACATGTTACTCTTTGGCCAACACCTTAGACACTGGCAAAAAACTGGAGGTGCTCCCGGATGGGAGGGGCTTATATAGGGGAGGGTACTTCCGGTTTGGAAGTTGCCAGTGCCAGCACCTGAAGGTAAACTATATAAACCATTAGTAATGACTAAGTCGCTCTGTGTCCCGTGATGTACGAAAAAGAAAGGGATTTTTATAACAGCTTACCTGTAAAATCCTTTTCTTGGAGTACATCACGGGACACAGAGCGACTTAGTCATTACTAATGGGTTATATAGATTACCTTCAGGTGCTGGCACTGGCAACTTCCAAACCGGAAGTACCCTCCCCTATATAAGCCCCTCCCATCCGGGAGCACCTCAGTTTTGTAGCAAAGCAATAAGTGTCCCAAAAAGAGGGGTGGGAGCTCTGTGTCCCGTGATGTACTCCAAGAAAAGGATTTTACAGGTAAGCTGTTATAAAAATCCCTTTTTCTTTTTCGTACATCACGGGACACAGAGCGACTTAGTCATTACTAATGGGACGTCCCAAAGCAATGCCAAATGAGGGGAGGGATACACTATACATAAGCTGGGCACCATCAGGCATGAGGATCTTTTGCGGCCTGCAACACACTGCGCCCAAAGGCGACATCCTCCTGACTTCTAACGTCTACCTGGTAGAATCTAGTAAACGTGTGTACTGAAGACCATGTTGCGGCCTTACAGACTTGAGCCAGAGAGGCCTGGTGATGCACTGCCCATGAAGTTCCAACTGCTCTTGTGGAGTGCGCCCTAACTTTGAACGGAGGCGGTCTCCTTCTCAAGCCATAGGCTTGTATTATGACCTGTCGAATCCACTTGGCTAAAGTAGATTTTGATGCTGCCTGACCCTTTCTGGGGCCTTCCGGCAGAACAAACAAAGTATCCGTTCTGCGAATCTGAGCAGTGGCTTTTAGATAAGCTTTAACTGCTCTTACTACATCCAAAGAATGCAATAACTTTTCCTCTACCGAACTAGGTTTGGGAAAAAAAAAAAAGGAAGCAAGAACCATATCTTGGTTCAAATGAAACCTCGATACCACCTTAGAAAGAAGGCTGGATGAGGACGTAATACTACTCTGTCCTTATGGACAACCAGATATGGCTCCTTACAGGACAAGGCGGCTAATTCCGATACTCTTTTAGCCGAACAAATGGCTACTAAGAAAATCAATTTCCTGGTGAGAAGAACCAAGGAAATGTGCTGCAATGGTTCAAATGGTTGTTTCTATAGAACCGAAAGAACCAGGTTTAAGTCCCATGGACATATGGGAATACTAACCGGAGGGCTAATACGCATCACTCCTTGTATGAAAGCTTTGATTAATGAATGCAAAGCCAAGGGCCTTTGAAAGATATTGACAAGGCCGAATCTGACCCTTGATAGTACTCAAGGCAAGCTTCCTATCTACAGCCCACTGTAGGAAGTCCAGAATCCTACCTATTACGTACTTACACGGATGCCATTTCCTGGCTTCACACCACGCGATGTACGCCTTCCAGATCCTATAATAGATCTGCCTGGATACCGGCTTCCTGGCATTGATCATGGTAGATACCACAGGATTAGGGAGCCCTCTCTTTTTTAGAATGTGGGCTTCAATAGCCAGGCCGTCAAACCCAGGGCTGGTAAGGAAGGGTGGTATATCGGTCCCTGCGAAAGCAGGTCCGGACGATGTGGGAGGGTCCAAGGACTCCCCACTGACATTTTTACGATCTCCGCGTACCATGCCCTTCGGGGCCACGCTGGAGCCACCAGAATCACTGGTTTCTTTTCTACCCTGATTCTGTGGATTAATCGCGGTAACAATTGTGGCGGTGGGAATGCATATATCAGTTTGAACTGATCTCAAGGGAACACTAGGGCATCCGAGCCGCAAGCTAGGGGATCCCTTGTGCGAGACACAAATCTGTCCACCTTTGCGTTGAATCTGGATGCTAGCAGATCTACATCCGGTGTTCCCCACCGCTGGCATATTGCCTGGAAAACCTCGGGGTGAAGAGACCATTCCCCCGGGCATAACTGCGGATATGGCTGGGACATATCTTTCTGCCCATTCCAGGATGCAATTCGCTTCCCTCTGGGCTGCACGACTCCTGGTGCCACCCTGATGATTGATATATGCCACTGCTGTGGCATTGTCTGATTGAATTCTGTAAATCGAGAGCCGTGATCAGTGTCGTGTCCCACACAGCCCATCTCCCCTACACAGTTAGAAGCACTACCTAGGACACACTTAACCCCTTCACTTTTGTCGAGGAAAAAAAAATCATTCCCCTCTAGGTGATCAATGTACATTACATTGATTTTGACAAACTTTGTTGGAGATTCCTACCTTTTGTTATTCTGAAGAATTCCCTGTGCGTTTGTGCAGAAGTGAGTCTAACCGGAGAGGTTACTTAATTATCAACCAGCTGCTGCACTTGCAGGGCTCCAATGGTGGAAAATTACAGGGCCTGCATCACTTTAGATGCAATTTCCTATAGGGAGTATCTGACCAAAAATGAAATTTTTGTTGCAGGATATGCCTAAAATCTGACTTGTATCTTAGTACAGACTTCTGGGAAAATCAGTGGGCCAATCGCACACAAAAACATATCCGGGGAGGGGGCGTCAATGAACTGCGGGGACGTTTAGCAAGTGCTCTTGTATTTCTGCATGGAGCTTCCTAGACATCGGTCACTGCCTGCATCGGAGGTATGGGCATACAGTGTACTGACAGTCTGCAAGAGTCTGACAATTTCACCCGTGATCAGCTTAGATACACATACACACACACACACACACACACACACACACACACACACACACATGAATAAGCCGAGTTTTTCAGCACATTTTATTGTGCTGAAACTGCCCACCTCGGCTTATACTCGAGTCACTTTTTTGCGCCTGATCTCCTGGACTTTGGGGACCCGGTACCGGACTTTGTAGCCCTATTTCTCCTCTATAAGTGTGCAAATTTTGTTGTCTGGGGGACCTACGGCCGGCGAGCAACGATTTTTCAAAGCCGGGCACCCCTTCCATAGACTCCCATGTTAAACGTCAGTCTAGGCATGCAGATGGACACCCCTAGGCTTATACTTGGCCTTTAAAGTGTTTTTGATTATTAGAGTTGTAGAATAATATGTGTGCTAATAATAACTTAAATGCTTCCATTGGAGACTGGATAAATTCTGAAAACTGATTAAATGTAGTGAATAAAATGTCTGAAAGAGCCAAAGCAATAATATTTATGACTAAACGATTGTATGTAACCGATTCCTTCATAAATTATGTACCATCCGCTCAAGCCCACCATGGGAATTAACACACAGCAATGGAAGAAGATCGATTGCAACGTGAATCCAGACAGAGCAGAACATCTTAAAGAAAAAAATTTAGCCCAACACAAGCATTTCATTTTTTGAAGAGTTAGTAGTTGTTGCAGCCAGAACAAGGGCAAGAAAAGTTTACAAATTTCTGAATTTGTCCCCCTTTAGAAAAGCAGATCTCTCCATAACAGAAGTGAAAAAGAACTGCAGAGGAGACTTGTTCTGAATAGATTTGTGGTCTTTAGTTTTTGGCATGCTGGAAAGCCAAACGATAAACACACAGAGCCTGTCAAAGCTAGCTGGCTTGCCTTGTTCACATCTCATTACATCACATATCCCTAAAATAAGAGGATTATTCCTCATTTTAGACAGAGCCATGTGACTTTATGCGCCAAGTATACATCCAGAAGTGCTAGGGTATAGGGTGAATATAAACCAGGGCTTGACAAATTTGCTTGGAATCTAGGAGCCAGCTAAAAAAGTTAGGAGCCAGGAACGCGCCCCGTCCCGCCGAGCTTACGCGCAGAAGCGAACGCATACGTGAGTAGCGCCCGCATATGAAAGCAGTGTTTAAACCACAAGTGAGGTATCGCCACGATTGGTAGAGCGAGAGCAATAATTCTAGCCCTAGACCTCCTCTAACTCAAAACATGCAACCTGTACAATTTTTTAAACGTCGCCTATGGAGATTTTAAAGGGTAAAAGTTTGTCGCCATTCCGCAAACAGACGCAATTTTGAATCGTGACATGTTGGGTATCAATTTACTCGGCGTAACATTATCTTTCACAATATAAAAAAATAAATTGGGCCAACTTTACCGTTGTCTTATTTAATTAAAAATATATATTTTTTCCCAAAAAAGTGCGCTTGTAAGACCGCTGCGCAAATACAGTGTGACAGAAAGTATTGCAACGACCGCCATTTTAGTCTCTAGGGTGTTAGAATAAAAAATATATATAATGTTTGGGGGTTATAATTAAAGGAAAGGAGATGGCAGTGAAAACAGACAGGGGAAGCTCCATTAGCATTGCTGGTTGTCTTGTCATACCAACGGGCACCACAAGATGGCGCCAGATCACAGAAGGAAGCATAGGCCTACAGAAGGCCGCAAAGCCGCAGCCTCAATTACTGGCCGGCGAGGCGCACAGAGACACAGCATACCCCAGCTGTGCCGCGTCAGGTTGCTAATCCTAGTCGCAATGTCGACCGGGCGCCCGAGGTTTGTCGAATCCTGATATAAACTATTAGCATAGAGCCACTTATTTCAAACATACAGCTGTTTCTGGCTATTTGTTCATCAGTACAGTGTATGGAACCAATAGATTCTATGGAGTAGGGCTTGGGATCCAATGAGACAGTACAACCACCGCCCTGAAATTACGAAGAGTCCTCTCGCTTTTAGGTTACATAATAGAATAAGACGTGCGAATGCCTTCTGTTTTAAGAAGGCATTCGCCTTCATACTGGTGTGTGCTTAGCCTTCATACTAGTTAGAGTTGAGGACTTCCGATTCCTTTAGTCCCTTTTCTCTGAGCTGAGCAGGGCGGGGCGGATGACAGTCTTATGCAGAGCTCCACTGTGTTCTATGGGCAGTCAGATGTAAACAGACCAGCCGTCAGTTTACACCCGACTGCCCTCCGATCCGGTCAAAGGGAGGGGGAACAGATTATATTCCATTTGTTTTTGCCAGATTGTAGGGTGTAAACAGACACAAGTCCGTTTACATCTGCCGCTCCAGGAGGAGAATGAAGGGTAAGATTGGGTCCACCTAAAAAATGGACAGGCGGACCCAATTGGATCACGCGTGTGAAAATGGCTTTACCGTCTCGTTTGTTACTGCCCAACTTCAGATTAGCAAACACACACACGCACAAAAAAATTATGAACATAAAATAAAAGCTATCCAAACACCTATTCTACTTACCTGAATCCATGGTCACATGATGCCGTCAGCCTGTTCTATCTCTTGTTTACTTCTGAAGGTCCCTCTGGTGTCTAGGTCATGGCCTTCATGACGTGGACACTTTATTGGTGAAGGTTACACTTTCAGTGGCAGGCTTCTCACCCAGGCACCAGGGGTAGAGGAACTTACGTGAGTAGTGAGGAATTTCCAAGACATAAAAGTGAGGAAATCAGCTTGGCACACAGATGACACCAACTTCTACCCACTACACCATAGCATGGCTTAGGCAGAATTGTTTGGAAGACTGAGGGGTACGGTAAAGGCAGCACAATGCACCATTTAAAATTAGATTTTTTTCCCCCTGGAGTTGGGCTTTAACAAATTTCAGCTACCATGACTTTCTGGCCCCACAGAAAGATAACAGGACAAAGCAGATCATACATTTATCACTCCAGGACTGACCAGCAATCATGGTAGATGGGCCACTGTATAGCAACGGATGAGGCATATTCAAAGTTTTTGTTCGATTTGCTATTCTTTCAGACTTATGCAGGAAGATTGCTCAACATAAAATGGACACATTAGAGAACAGGGAAATGTTCTATGGTCTGATCCCTTGCAGAAGATTAGATCACCGTTTATGGACAGTTTGATATTGTGTTATGGCTGGCAGCATGACAAGCAAGAATATTTCAGTAAGTAATGGCAAGGCAAAGATTAATTTTAGATACATTTTTAAGGGAAACACAGCAAAAAGTACTCTGTAACCGATTACAGGCCCTTAAGGGGTCAGAACATCAAAACAGATTTTGTAGATGGCAAGCGTTAAAACATCTGACAGTTTATTACTCTTGGGGACTATTGGTGGGATATCTGAACGCAGTTCTCGGATCAGACCTGCTGCGACCAATTTAAAAAGATTCTCACTCTTCTAGCTTGATTTTGTTTTATGTTTAAGAGAATGCGACAAGAGGAGCTGGAATGCCCAAAAGAGGGCGAGAACAGCCAAAACTCCCTGTTGAAAAGAAACAGTTGAAAATCATCATGATACCCAATACAAAAAGTGAGACGAAGGCAGACCAGCCAACTGCAGTGTGCCAAGAATGGCCACCCCCCCTCCCCACGGCCATCTTTTCTGGGCTCCAACGTTCTATCACGGAGCCGGGGAACGATGCGGCCGGCGGCGCTGGCTGCCCTAAAAACAGAGAGGGGACCTGAAGTCGGTAACCCTGGAAACTGGTAGTTTGTCACTTCCGGTTCTGCCTCTTTGTTTGCCCAGCTGCCAGGAAAGCAGCCAATCAGACCGATCAGTGTCTGATCAGCTGCATGGGAGGCCAGGAGAGATTTGGGGTTCAATAGACCTCAAATCTCTTCTCTGGCCTCCCATGCAGCTGATCAATATTGCTTATCCCTTGTGATAGCAATAACATTAATCCCAAAAATAAAAAATTTAAATGTATTTATTTTATACAACGCCCCATCCCACCGCGCTTCTGCACAAACGGATAGGCTACTCCCGGAGGCACCCCTCCCTTTAGAATGTAAGCTCTACGAGCAGGGCCCCCCTGTACCTTTTGTATTGAACTGTACTGTAATTGTGTTGTCCCCCCTATACATTTTAAAGTGCTGCCTAAACTGTTGGCGCTATATAGTGTATAAAATAATAAATAATAATTATAATAAATAAAATAATAATAAGTACCGTATATACTCAAGTATAAGCCGACCTGAATATAAGCAGAGGCACCAAATTTTACCACAAAAAAATGGGAAAACTTATTGACTCGAGTATAAGCCTAGGGAGTCCATCTACATGCCTCACTGTGTTCATGTGCATGCCTCACTGTGTCCATGCCTCACCTGACGTTTAACATGGGAGTCTATGGAAGGGGTGCCCGGCTTTGAAAAATCGGTGCTCCCCGGCTTTAGGTCCCCCAGACAAAAGAAATTGCAAACCTATATAGGAGAAATTGGGCTACACGTGTGCCAAGTTTCGGGTCCAGGGGACCTACGACCGGCCGGTCCCCAAAGTCACCGTAAAAATTTGAATTTAACATGGGAGTCTATGGAAGGGGATCCCGGGGTTTGAAAAATCGGTGCTCCCCGGCCAACAAACTTTGCACACTTGTAGTGAAAGAGTGAGGCTACATGTGTGCCAAGTTTGGGGTCCTACGACTGTCTGGAATCGGGTCCCCAAAATCCGGGAGATCAGGCGCAAAAAGATGACTCGAGTATAAGCCGAGGGGGGCATTTTCAGCACAAAAAAATGTGCTGAAAAACTCGGCTTATACTCGAGTATATACGGTATATGGCGATCGCATCACACATGTGGAGGTATTGTCGCAAATGTCAAAGCGAGAGCAATAATCCTAACACCAGACCTCCTGTGCAACTCAACTGGTAACATGTTAGGGTATTCAAAGCGATGCCTATGGAGAATTTTAAGCACTGTAGTTTGCCACCATTCCACGGGCATACATCATTTTAAAGCGTGACATGTTAGGTATCCATTTACTCGGCGTAACATCTTTCACATTTAAAAAAAAAAATTGGGTTAACTTTAGTCTTGTTTTTTTAATTCATGAATGGGTTTGTTTTTTTTTCCAAAGAAATTGCTTATGAAAAGCTGTCGCGCAAATATCATGTGTAATAAAAAAGAACAAAATCCACAATTTTATTCCTCTGGTTAAAAAAAGAAGATTTTTACATGTAGCAGCGAAATATCAGAATTGGCCCCGATGGGAAGTGGTTATTATCCTTTTTGTGCAAAGAGGACATCTAAAAAAAGGTTGTGGGCCTTAGGCAGGAACCATCTGAGATTCAAACCATTAATGGGCAGGCTGAGTATACCAAGTTGATCAATTTGGGTACAACCAGCCTGCCGGATTTGCTTGTGATTACTGCAAGTGGCTGCTATAGCTGCTAGCGATAATCATGGTCTTCTCCCAGGAGAAGAAAAATGCTCATCAGAAAGGGCTGTGTGTTGATGGGGGGGGGGGGGGGACCATTCAAATTTCTTTACTGCAACCTATTCGATGGCCTGCCTTAGCCTGAAAAAATATGAACGTTGCTGACCTAAAACTAAAGCAATGTACAAACCAATGTACAATAAAAAAAATAAAATAAAAGTTGCAACATCACCTTTCTAAGCAAAGCCCTGAACAAAATGCATGGCTGCACTGCGAGGGTTTCAAATGGATTACATGTCAGCGTAGGATCAGTTTCTGGCTTGTGAAATGTACAGTAAACAAATTACAAAGCAGGAATGTGCGCTCTGTATTTTAGGGATGTAGGAAGCTTTAAAGCTTATCTCCAGGCATGACCCAAATTTACCCCTTAGCCACTCTAGACTACACCCCAGCATTAATGTTTTCTTTTACCATCGTTTAATAAAACAGCTTTTAGGGCTCATGCACACAGGACGTTTTTACAGCTGCTGTTAGGGGCATCTGAATTTTGTGTTTTAACTGCCTCTAAACGCCCCTTTATGTTAGCCTATGTGTCCACACACACAAACTTTCAGAGGCATTGGGAGGCATAAGCATTTAGGGGCAGTAGAAAAAAAAAAACCACGACAGCCTGTGCGTCCAGGATCCAAAGCCGTTTTACTGGACAAATGCCCAAAAACGCGTATAACGCTTTTCAAAAACGCAGCTAACAGCGTGTTTTTATTGTTGCTTTTTCCTGGCAGCAGCGCTGGCATTTTTTAAACTTCCTTTGTGCATGATGCCCAATACGCCCAGTAAAATCACCACCTTTGTTTATGTTGTATGTATATATATATATATATATATATATATATATATATATATATATATATATATATATATATACATATACACACACATATACACACACATACACACATACATATACACACACACACACAAATTTTTTTTTATAAATAACTTCCTTTTGGTAAGAGAGCACACCAATTTCCCGGCGCAGCCAGAAAACTGACCAGGCTGGGCTCCCATGCCAGTTTTTAATAGAAACACCAGGGACTGGCAGGAACATCAGGGATTTCACACAAAGGAAACACAGAGCAGGATACTTTTTCATACAAGTACAGCAGGTACAAACAATTTTACCCCAACATTTCATATTCCTGATACCTACTTAAGGACCGGCCGCCATCGTTGCACTCGCTACTTTTGTTTAAAAAAAAAAAATGAAGAAAAAAAAAAATCCCCAAAAAATTGGTCTCTCATATGTTTGGCGGTTCCCTAGTAATTTTCTAACTAGAAAAAACACGATTTTAACTTGTAAAACACAGAGTCTAAAAAATAGGCCTGGTCCTTAATCACCTTAATACAGGGCACTTAAACCCCCTTTCTGCCCAGGCCATTTTTCAGCTTTCAGCACTGTCACACTTTGCATGACAATTGCGCGGTCATGCAACACTGTACCCAAATTTATTTATTTATTTTCCCCCCTACAAATAGAGCTTTCTTGTGGTGGTATTTAATCACCTCTGCGGTGTAAAAAAAAAAAAGTATAATATATATATATATATATATATATATATATATATATATATATATATATATATATATATATATATATATATATATATTTTTTTTTTATTAAAATTTTTGCTATAATAAAATATCCCAATTATTTATTTATTTATTTTTCCCCCTCAGATTAGGCCGATCTGTATTCATGTTTTTGGTAAAAATCAAAAAAAAAAATTGCAATATTGGATTGGTTTGCGCAAAAGTTATAGTGTCTACAAAATTGGGGATATATTTATGGCATTTTTATTTTATTTTTTTACTAGTAACGGCAATCTACAATTTTTATCGTGACTGCGAAATTGCGGCGGACACATTTGACATAATTTTGGGACCATTTACATTTATACAGCGATCAGTGCTATAAAAAATAGGATTTTTGTACTCACCGAAAAAAACATTTCTCTTATCGTCCATGGACTGACACAGCTGGATACTGTAAATGTGTGGGTATATGTCCCTGCTCGCAGGAGAAGATCTAGGCAGAATGTTAGATGTTAAAACATTCTAGAACAAACCAGAGCTGAACAGCCCCGCCCAGAGGGGCGGTCCCTCCGGACATAACCCTCCCACTGCAGCTAGCAGACCTCAGTTAGTAACAAAGCAGTACAAACCTTAAAAAGGAAGGGTGGGTGCTGTGTCAGTCCATGGACGTCAGAGAAATGGATTTTACGGTGAGTACAAAAATCCTATTTTCTCTTATCGTCCATGGACTGACACAGCTGGATACTGTAAACGTGTGGGACGTCCCAAAGCAGTATCAGAAGGGTGGAAGCAGTAGCAAAGGAACAACCAAAAAAAACTTCAAACAAGCAGAGCTCCTCAACGGAGGAGTTGCGACATTAAACAGCGGCCTGCAATGCTTTGCGGCCGAAGGGAGCATCCGAAGATGCAGCCACATCAACCTTATAAAATCTTGAAAAGGTATGAACGGACGACCAGGTCGTCGCCTTGCACACTTGTGCAACCGACGCTTGATGTCGGAAGGCCCGGGAAGCACCAATTGCCTTGGTGGAATGTGCCGCAACCGGAAAGGGAGGCGCCCGCCCCTTAAGGGCATAGGCCTGTATGACGGTCTGCCTGATCCACCTAAAGACGGTGGCAGACGACACCACTCGGCCCTGTTTTGGACCAGACACAGATTTCCGAATGGAAACAGTAGCAGACAGGTACACACGTAAGGCTTGTACCCATCTTAATGTATGAAGCGCAAACTCTCAGGGATGCGATGGGTGAGGACACAAGGATGGAAGAACAATGTCCTTCTTAAGGTGAAAGGCCGAGACCATCCTTAGAAAAGAAGGACGGTCGTAGGCGCAACACCAACATATCCTTATGGAGACCCAAGTAAGGAGACTTGCCGGACAAGGCCGCCAACTCAGACACCCGTCTAACCGAAGCAATGGCCACCAAGGCCAACTTCCAGGACAAGGTCAAGAGAGGAATCTCTCTGATATTTTCAAAGGGATGTTCTTGGAGAACCGAGATGCATCAAAATCAGATCCCAAGTAGGGAGAGGAGGCTTGACAGGGGGGATCACATGGCGAACCCCCTGCACAAAAGGTGCTAATCAAGGAATGGCCCGGTAGCGGTCGTTGAAAAAGACAGCCCGGGCCGAAATCCGACCCTCAAAAAAAAAAAAGGTATGCAAGGCCAGCTTTTGGGTCACACCACGCTGTAAGAACAGCAAAATCCTGGGAACGGAATACATCCGAGGATGCCAAGTTCCTCGCAGATAGCGATGTAAGCCTTCCAGGTACGGTGAGATATCTTTCTGGAGGAAGATTCCTGTGTCAACAACATAGAAGAGATGACCGAATACGAGAGAACTCGGTCCTTCAGCACCTGACTTAAAACAGCCATGCCATTAAAGCCAAGGACTGTAAAGCAGGATGAAGTATGGGATCATGAGACAGAAGGTCCACCCCAATAGGCCATCGCCAGGAATGTCTGCGACTAACCGAAGTAGATTGGCGTACCAATGTCGCCGTTCGAGCACTGGAATGGCCTCAGCCCCTACTCTGCGAAGCCGGCGAGGCAACAACAGTAGCGGAGGGTAAGCATATATCAGGCGATACTGCCCCCACGGGCTTCCAACGCGTCTGACACGTCCACCCAGGGGTCCCTGGACCGGACCACGATCTTGCCACCTTGCGAGTGAGTCGAGAGGCCACAAGGTCCACTTCCGGTGCCCCACCTCCGGTAAAGAAGGTGGAAACACCTCCGGATGCAAGGACCCTTCGCCTGCAATGCACCCGGCCGACAGGACCGCCTTGCAGCGAGATGTATGAAAATCCCAAAGAGACTCCGCAATGTATCGGAGAAGGGAGGCCCCAGTGTACAGGGTGCCTCAAATGTTGGCCAATAAAGGCAACTTGACGGAACTTCCCTAGAAACTCGGTCAGAGGACTAGTACTTCAGCCTCCACAGGTGGCGCAAACCCACCCCGGGCACAGAGACCCTAAAGGCTAAAGCAGTTGTAGTGCACCTGCTAGACGACTGATGGATGAAGCAGAGGCTTTTGCCCAGTCATTGAGCTACAAAAAATGCCAGAGACGCAGCCACTAACGGGCGTAACGCTAACCTCAGCCTGGCGAACACAGTCCAAGCCAGCGCTTCCGATCACCACTGAAAGCAGGTGGAAAGTGATACCCCTGAAACCAGGAATCCTTGTGACAATGCTCCATCCAGCAGCTACCCATGGATAGGTGCTGATTGTGCAAACACATAGTTTATACCATGTATTGCGTCAAACGCACAAATGGAGAGTGTGGGAGGAAACCCACCCAGCCACAAAGAGCATAATACCACCACATACGGCGTATGTAGTTTAGTATTTGTGGATAAACCTATTAAACACGTTTATACTGTGCCAGCGACGAAGGAGCGCACATCATCGGGGCCTGGACGTAAACCAGCAACGCAGATTGCGTACACAACCGTGTAGGTATGTTAGCCTGCGAATAAACAAATTGCACATGTTTATACTGTGCATAGCGCTGAGAATGCGCACACCATTGGAACGCAGGGGAGAAACCTGAGCACCCGGATGAAACCCATGCCGACTGCATACGCATACCGTGTATGGTATTATAGTATGTGTGCTAAACATTTTGCACAAGCCCATGTGTGCATAGCACCGAAGGCGCGCACACTGTTGGCGCGTGGGAGGAACCGAAGTACCCCACGCATACTCAGAGAATGCAATACCTACAACTACTGTAAATGTATTTAGTGTAGTGTATAAACATAATGTGTATGTTTACATCGTGTATTGCACCAAAGGCATGCATGTCATGTAGCATGGGCAGAAACCCACGCAGACTGCATACGCATACCGTGTAGGTATGATAGTGTGTGTGCTAAACATTTTGCACAAGCTCATGTGTGCATAGTACTGAAGGCGCGCACACCGCTGGCGCATGGGAGGAACCGAAGTACCCCGCGCATACTCAGAGAATGCAATACCTACAACTACTGTGAATGGATTTAGTGTAGTGTATAAACATAATGTGTATGTTTACATCGTGTATTGCACCAAATGCATGCATGTCATGTAGCGTGGGCGGAAACCCACGCAGACTGCAAAGACATACCGGGTAGGTATGTTAGTATGTGGATATCCAAATCGCACAAATTTTGACTGTGCATAGCGCCGAAGCGCCCATACCAATGGAGTGTGGGAGGGAACCGGAGTACCCGGAGGAAAACCACACAGACTGCCTACACATACCGTGTAGGTATTATAGCATGTGTGATAAACATTGAACATGTTTAACTGTGCAGAAGGCCAAAGGCGCACATGCCGTCAGCGCGTGGGAGGAAACCGGAACACCCGGAAGAACTCCACGCAGACAGCACACAGCTACCGTGTAGGAATGATAGCATGTGAATCAACATATTTCACATGTTTATGCTGTGCATTTTCATTGGAGCGTGGGGGGAAACCGGAGTACCCGGAGGAACCCCACGCAAACAGTATACCCATACTGTAATGTATAATATGTGCAATAAACATATTGAACATGCCTATACTGTGCAGAGAGCTGAAGCGCACATACCATGAGAGTGCGGGAGGACACCGGAGCCCCCGCCAACCCAGAGAGTATAATACATACATACATATACTGTGAATGTATCTGGAGTCATGCATAAACATATTTTGTACGCTTATATCATGTATGGCACTGAAACACAGCATTGGAACGTGGAGACAGCCACGCAGACACAGAGACCAATAACACATACATACACTGTGAATGTATGCAGTGTAGAGGTATAGGATGAGTTTAAATTATGGCGCAGAGGCGCATAATCTTCTCTGTATCATTCCAACCTGCTTGACTGTGCTGCCGAAGCAGCATGCAGGTAACAGGTAAACTCTGATCCTCAGACCGTGTGTCTGTCAGAGCTCAAATCATTCCCCAGGAAATGGTGGGAAATGTTACCTCAGGTATCACACATAAGGCTCACAGGGACTAGATACATAAATGAATAAAGTCCTCCCTAATCCATGCTGCTCTTGAGGCAGCGTGAGGAAAACAGTGAGGAAACTGTGTAAAAGAAAAGCTTGTCACAGCAATTCCAGCCTGAGAGTGTTTCTCACATCAATGAGATCACTTACAAGCGCCCTGTCATTCACTGACACAGAACTGGAGTCTTCCTCACAAGGGAATGTCCTGTTCATAAACATTAAATATTCAGAGGTAGGGTCCTGAGCATAGTAGCTAGGCACATATCTGACTCAGAGCACCACTTCAGTAAAGATTTTTGTGCGGGGAGGGGGCTTATAGCTTCCTTTTGCTCGCACACCGCTTCCATTCTGACAGGAATGATTCCAGGACTGCTGACAACTGGTCCATAAGGACCGCAGGTGCAGGAAACATATGAACATGTTTAACTGTGCAGCACTGCCAGTTGCCTCAGGCAAGTGTGGAGAGCAGGTGTATCAGACTCCATAACGCCACCCTCTGAGACCTTATACACTATACAGTGAATATACAGTCCACCCACTGGCTACGTTGAGGCTGAGGAGGGGATACCCGGGAGGACCCACCAACCCTTAAGGACCGCTCAGTCTGTGAGGAGATTGTGAGGGGATTCGCGCCGCCGCCAGAAATCAATGCGCGGCGGCCACAAGAAAATGGCCGCCGGCCGCAGCTATAACTGCGCCACTGAACGCCAAGATGGCCGCCGAGCGCGAAATTCAAAGCTCTAATGCGCGCCAATGGCGCACGCAATAACCACCTCAAACAGCGCCAATGGCGCACGCAATAAACACCTCACACACCAGAAAAAAATGCAGACATGAGCGCCCAGCCAGGCCAGAGTGACCCCCAAGCACCCCAAAGCACAGCACCAGTACAGGGTGCAGAGAGCAGCATAACAGGGGGGAGACAGGGAGAAACCCCCACACACAGAAACACAGCCAGCATGTACTCACCTGCAGTAGGTGAGACTACTTACCCGTCCCTTTCAGGGACCCACTGGCTTGTGTCAGACAGACCTATCACAGTCGTACTGCGTAGCTGTCGGCCCGGTCCACTGCGAGAGATAGTCAGTCAAGTACTATTCAATCTTGAGAGGACCCCGGGAGCATGAAAGCAACCCGGCCACCCCTGGAGTCATGGGGTATGTCGTGAACTGAGTCTCGCGCACACAAGGCGAGGATCAGCACACTCGATGGTCGGACAGGGAAGACTACGAGGATACTAGTGTACCCAACCTGTTGCCCAGCCGACAGTTGATTGAAGGTCTCAAAAATAAAATTCCCAAAAGGAATAAAATTTAAAAGTAAAATCTTCCAGGAGACTGGCTCCTGAGAGAGCCACGTCTTCTCCTTCTGCTAGGCAGAAAAAAAAAAACTGAGGTCTGCTAGCTGCAGGTGGGAGGGTAATGTCCGGAGGGACCGCCCACCTGGGCAGGGCTGTTCAGCTATGGTTTGTTCTAGAATGTTTTAACATCTAACATTCTGCCTAGATCTTCTCCTGCGAGCAGGGACATATACCCACACGTTTACAGTATCCAGCTGTGTCAGTCCATGGACGATAAGAGAAAATGCACCGATTACTTTCTAAATGTGACTGGCAGGGAAGGGGTTAACACTAGGGGGCGATCAAGGGGTTAAATGTGTATCCTAGGGAGTGATTTTAACTTTAGGGGGAGGGGTCTCACAGGGGGAGGAGACTGATCGGTGTTCCTCTGTACTGGGAACACACCATCGGTCTCTTCACCTGACAGGACGTGAATCTGTGTTTACACACACAGAGCCACGGTCCTGCTCCGTTACCGGGCAAATCGCAGGTGCCCGGCGAACATAGACTTCCTGTCCCACTTCGTCCTCTTGGCCACCTAGCCGACTCCTCCTTCCCTGCAATCTTGTGGGACACGTCACAGGTCACTAGCAGAGCGCAGTGCGCTCCCGGCTGTGAAGCCGAAAGCTGTCACAGCCGGGTGCTCACAGTTGCTATGATGGTGCCTGCAGAGAGGAGGGAGAGGAGCAAGGCTCCGGGTGGCTGCGTGGCTGGACCGTGGGACAGGTGAGTGTCGGTTTATTAAAAGTTGGCAGCTACACTTTTTATAGCTGCTGACTTTTAATAAACGAAAAAATGGGTGGAACTCCGCCATAAGTGGTTAACTTCCAAAAGAACTACATTGCACGGTCACATCCAATCTGATCACAGAACAATTTCAGGGCCCTACCAGACGTCTTGTCTTGAATTGTATTGTAACTACTTTCTCCCTTTTATTGTAAAGCGCTCCACCAACGGTTGGCGCTATATACATCCTGTATAATAATGTAATAACACAAACACAAGAACCCTTTCAATAACAAAATACTCCCATTAGGGACCCTCGGCCCCCAACAGTCATGCACACGCAGGGAAAAAAACAAACAAAAACCAACAAAAACCAACAACTTGAATGTAGCCGCCTCACGCATTCCCCTCCAGCTTTAAAGTCGACTGTCAATTATGAAGCAGTCACAAGAGAGCACAGACACCACATGGTCCTCCTGGACTCCTATTAGTAAAGTAGTGTATATCTAGAAAAGCCAATTTTAAACTAACATTATGACACCCATTTGAAAAGCCAAGACAACATTATTAAAAAGGTTCTATTTGGACATCAAAAGGGGTCTGTGTGCCGCAAAAGTGAGGCAACAGCAGCCTCCATTGCCGGAAGCAAGAGCCAACCATTGTTAAAGCCCAAGCGTATTTAAGAAAACAATTAAATAAATCAGCACGGGGGGGGGGGGGGCCTTACCTTGAAGTGAGCCTTGTGCGGTGTCCTCCATTAAATCTTCCTTCTCTGCTTTCCTTTACAATCTAAGCTTTGCCACCACATTATGACCACCAACCCTGACTTCTACTGTTCATATGTCTTCTTCTCGTGAGCATTTATCAGTTTTGGGTTTATGTATTGCAAGGTAAACCGATTGTTATAGGATAGATTTTAACAATGCCTACAATTTTTTCTTGTATATTTGGTTATGTGAAAACCATTATGGGATATTATCCCCACCATCTTTGTATTGAAAAATTGTCAAACTTGTACAAGAAATCTTCCTCGGATGGCCAGAGCCCACCCCCTGCAGCAGGCATCATCTTCCGCTGTGCCAGGGGTAAAAGCACCTACCAGTGAAACACGATCTATGAAAGGAGGGGGCTGATCAATCATCTGCCCATCCTATTCCATTCATAGAAGTACTGGCTTATACGAATTAAAGAGCTGGGTGGAAAGGGCAGCCATAGTTGGGTTCGCTCGATGAGAGCCTGTGACAGTCCCTTACCTTTATTACTACCCACCGCACCGAAGATTACAGTGGTAGGGTGGGGTCATCTGAGGAGGAAGATTTAATCTAAAAGGAGTACATAGCAGCACAAGGGACATATCCTTCTGAAGGTAGACAATGTCCCTTGTGCGTATTTTTTTATTTTTAGTTACACTAAGGCTTGGCACACACTAATCTTTTTTTCTGACCGCTCCAGTCAGAGCAGCTGTACAGCCATCTCCTGCAAAGCTGTTGTGTTCTCACAGGGGGGTGGGCCCCCCGCCAGAACACTCCAGTCAGAACTCTCAGCCATTGGCTGGGAGCACTGATCGTGAGCCAAACGGCCGGCTTCTATCGGACTGGCTGACATACACACAAGCCGAATGGCTCCCAACATTCAGCACGTGTACGGGGTTTTAGGCTCAGTTCACACTGCCAAGACCTGAAAGTCACACGACTCCCCCCTGCCGATTTGCTAGTGACTTGAGTACAACTTTGAAGAAACTTTCAGGCAATGCCTGGGTAATCTTTCTGTAATGTCGGATCCAAATCACATCAATATAGATGAGCATCCGAATTGGAGGCGACTTCCATCAAAGTCTATGAGCACAACTTTTCAAAAGTCGGAGCGACTTCAGTAGTACCAAGACAGCTCTCATTGACCAACATGGGAATTAGCAAGTGAGACCACATGTCGTGTGACATGTGGAAAGGTAAATGAAACAATCCACCTTTAACAAGTTAAGAAATGCTCTTAAAAAAAGAGAAAAAAAAAAAAAAAAAAGGAGGGGGGGGGGGCATAAACTTACTGGACATGCATGCAAACAGCCATGAAATATAAATATGTACACCCTATTGTTTGGGCAGGATAATAAAATAAAATGATAATGATATGATATAATAAAACTGACAGATGTCATTTACATTAGACATATGGGGAGAACAATACAGCACCTCTGTTTGAATTTATTTTGTACTAAAATATTACATGAGAAATGGAGGTAAACAAATTAAGCACACTGTTCCCAGAATATCGCAACCTGATACACAGCTGAATTACTACAAAAAGGGCACATAATGTCCAAAAGACGAAAAACAACAACTGGTAACTTGTACATATTGAGCAATACGTCTCACTGCAATGTTCGGGCACCAGTGTCAGAGCAGTCTGTTGGGTTCCCTTTTTTTTGATACCCAAGGGTATAGAGCCCAATATTGTCAATGGCTGAAGCTCAGGGTGCATTCACCCCTGTGTTTTGGTATGTGAGGGTTGTGGCATGTCTAAAAGATCCTGATTATAAAAAAACCTTCTCTGTGCAGCAGCCCCCCCTAATACTTACCCGAGCCCGATCTTCCTCCAGCAAAGTGCACAAGAGCAGTGGGTCTCTGCCTTAATACAAAAGGCTTTACAAACACTTTAATCCTTTCATAACCAAAAGGTCATGAATGTCCTGACCAAATTTAGCAACACCATGCATTGGTTAACTTGAGAATAAGTTTGCAAACCCAAATCATTTTTATATCATTAAAAGTACAAAACAAGGCTTTTATTTTGAATACCGTAAAAACATTCTGTTATAAGATAAATGCACAACAAAAGTATTTTACTTTCCGCCTATTTTTTTTTAACACTAATTTTATCTGACAATTACATATATTAAAAAATATTGCACTAGCCTCTGCTAGAGGTGGCAGTTGGTTCATCTGAAAGCATTTCTACCTCTATGCAATCTTTACAGCCCACATAATTATCACATTATCAGGAACCCCTCTGGTTTCCAATAGTCAGTGACAACCATACAAAAAGTGACAGATGGTGGCTTTTAAGGGGGGGACATGATTTTTTTTTTAGGTTAAAGCCTCTTACACACAGACAGTAGGAGGCAAAAGAAATCCTGGGACATAAAAATCTAGGCGTTTTCCCATGTCAGGGAGGCAGCAAGGGCAACCTACAGCCTACCATTAAAAGTGAAGGGCAGTACTCTTGTAAATGCTAATGCTTGTCTGCATTGGCATTTATCAACAGGAAAATGCCTGGAATTTTATGCCCGGAAAGTTTATGTCTCTCGCTGGCTGTGTGCATGAGGCCTTATACAAATTGCAGGCGGAAAGGTTAAAGCACAACAGCTGCAACCAATTTGATGTGACATCCGGATCATGCAGGAGTCAATTGAGATTTTCACTCCACCACACGGATATTCCCAATTGTTGAATAACCAAGTCGGTACCAACATTGATCTTCGGTTGTACGCCACATAAAAACAGACTTCTCTTGTTGCAAAAAAAAAAAAAAAAAAAAAAAAAAAAAAAAGAGTACCTTTCCTGGCATTGGGGTCGATTTACTAAAATTGGAGAGTGCAAAATCTGGTGCAGCTGTGCAAAGAAGCCAATCAGCTTCCAGGTTTTGTCAAAGCTTAATTGAAAAAGCAGAAGTTGGAAGCAAATATACAAAGAAAAAGAGCCGCTGCTCCAGGTGTATGAGGATAACCTGAGGTGGAATGTCTCGTAGAGAGAGTGCCAGCCCCGGCCCACCTCCGTGGGAAACTTGTAAGAAAAGAAATGGCTGCACATCCAGGAATTCCGATTGCCTTTTATTGTTCAAAGTGATAACACAAAAAAGACACCAACACGAGGTCACGTAGACACGGTTCACACAAAAGTTGGAAGCGGATTGGCTTTCATGCAGAGTTGCACTAGATTTTGTACTCCCCAGTTTTAGTACACCAACCCCACTGGGACTAAAAACACTGTCCACCTGATATTCCCCTATACAGCCTCAGAGCCCAGCAAGACTGCGGTCTCTAAACAGTGGGCTGTCAGGCAGGCAGGGCTAAAGTCAGGCCAGCCCCTTTGAATAAAGCAAATGCCCTTTCAGTAAGGGGGGGGGGGGGGGGGATTTCTAGCTACTAAGCGCAACAGCCTATACCTTTCAGTGCCCATTTTAAAGCTGGCAAACATTTGATTGTACATATTTACACTCTCCTTTAAAGTGGTTGATTTAAAATCAACAAACAAAAACATGCCTGCACTTACCTGCTCCGTGCAATGGTTTTGCACAGAGCAGCACTTATCCTCCTTTTCTGGGGTTCCCCACCAGTGACACAGGCGGCTCCTCTTCATCGGGTGCCACCACAGAAAGATTTCCCTGGGGGCACCTGTGTGGGCTCGCTTCAGAGTCCCGCTGCTGCGTCCATTGACACAGACAGCGTGACTCGGCCCTGCCCCCGCGTTGCAGGATTTGACTGACAGCAATGGGAACCAGTGCCTCTTGCTGCTATCAATCTGTCCAATGAGAAGAGAGATTGCAGCTGCTGCACTCGTGCACTTTGGATCGAGCTCAGGTAAAAAAAAAAAAAGAAAAAAAAAAAGAAAGAGAACAGAAAGGTTTTTCACCTTGACGCATAGAACCTCAAGGCTTTACAACCAATTTAAGCTGGCCAAACACTGGTATAAAGTCTTTATTCGATGGGGGAATCCTCCTGGCTTTGCCGTTTTATTCTGACAGCGGGGAGACTACATCAAGTGGCAAAAGCCTGATATGGCGATTATACAAAAGAAGATCAGTAGATCGACTTCTGTACAAGTACTTTACCGTATATGGATCGACATTCGGCCAGTCCCTGCTGAACTTCGGTCCATGTATGGCGGCTTTATTACTGCTCTGAAGGTGGTATCAAAATGACAATTCAATGGATTCAACGTGATTACGCTAATTGAATAAAAACACAAAATGCAGAAACGGTTTCGGGTGTAGGGTTAATGGGGAGCCCGTGGTATCATGTAGAATAGTTACAATTTGTGCCCAATAACCCTGTATCTTATGTGAAGTCATATTTTAAGCGATAATAAACTCACAAATCACTACCATTGGGTTTCAGTGACGATGGCTCCCCATCAAAATTCCCAGGACCAGCCAGCTACAGCAGCCATTACAAAACCAAAATATGGTGTCACGCTGCCCCGGTGGGTGCTGCATAATAAAGAGCAAGCAAATATTGAGAACTAAAGAGAGAAAGAAAGACAAGCAAAGATGCATACTACTCCAAGAAGTCTCACCAAAAGCATCCCTGAAATACAAGAAGCCATGGAGTCATTGAAAACCTTACAGTGCCCACCAAAAATTTGTTGCAGGGCAGTACCAAACTGCAGTAATCATACTTTGAATCTAGGCCAGTTCAGCAGGGATCGGCCAAGATTCGAACCATCTATGGACAGGCTGAACGTACCCAAGTTGTTCAATTAAGGGGGGCGGGCAAGCATCCCCCACCGGGGGAACACAATGGCTTAGCGGGAGGGATTCCCCCATCAACACTGACTGTTTTGATGAGGAATTGAGCAATTTTCTTTCCTGCAACCCAAAGGAAAGAAACACGCCATCTATGGCCGGCTTTAAGAAAGCAGACCACTAGAACAGAAATAAAGCTCATTTAGCCAGCTGCATAAAAACGGAGGCATTTACAGTTCCATGTGAGCAAGGAAGGATACCTTACATAGCAGGGATCAGTTCTAATCTGCTTTGATCATAATACCTATGGTAGAACACACCTTTCAGGAGGGTATTATGCAAAGCTGCTGAGGCTTTTAAAGTCTTGGGTTCTAAGAAAGGTTAAGAACAGGGCGTGTGTTCTCCTGGGAACACGGATGACTGTGTGCAGAGCTTTACTAGGGAGGAAAATTATGCAGGCATTTGGGAGAACTCAGACTCATGTTCCCTACCTTGGCTGCGAATCATGCAACAATACAAGTTTGTTTAGAAGAGGCAAACAGCGCTAAACATTGTACGCTGAAAACAAGACCAGATCGAATCACAAAACAAAATCTGTTTTATATAAAACAAAGGAACACTCCCTAAAATTTAGCCAGATTGTCGCCAGGAAATTTAACACATTTGGGAGTGTTGAATCCCTCCAGCTTCTCGTTTTATCATGCATCACTACGCAAACAGCAAAGCCTGCAGCAAACACAGGGCCATGAACCCAACACAAGATCTTTGCTACAGCAGTACATTTAGCACCTGCAAGAGAATCGTTAAAAATATTCTCTCCCCCCACCCCCCCCCCCCCCTTTAACTTGGAAGGCAGAAAGCATCAATCTCAAGCTAACTCTGCTGCCTAAATTGTGTAGTCATCTCGTCTGGAAAATAAAAATCAAGAAACAATCACACATGCAGTATAATGTTTTGAAAATGAAGACATTTTGGACAGCAATACCAAGACTAAAGAGACAATAGAACATAACAATTTACCGTATATAAAGTGTGTGTAGGCTAAATATGATGAAGCTCTTAGACGCGTGTCTAAATCTACCCTAAGGCCCCTTTCACACTGGGGCGTTTTTCATGCGGTTTAGCGCTAATATTAGCGCTATTATACCGCATGAAAAAGTCCTGCCCTGTAGCCTTCAATGTGAAAGCCCGAAGGCTTTCACACTGAAGCGGTGCGCTAGCAGGACCGCTCCAAAAGTCCTGCTAGCCGCTTCTTTACAGCGGTAAAGGAGCGGTGTGTTCACCGCTCCTTAACCGCGGCTGCCCATTGAAATCAATGGGACAGCACGGCAATACCGCCCGCAAACCGCGGCAATAGCCGAGGTTTGCGGGCGGTATTAACCCTTTTTCGGCCGCTAGCGGGGGTTAAATTCACTCCCCTAGCGACCACATACCGCGGTAAGAACGACGGTATAGCAGCGCTGAAAATCGCACTGCTATACCGCCACCGCTCCTGCCCGCCCCAGTGTGAAAGGGGCCTTAGTCCCCATGCACACGAGATGCTGTTAAACTCGCGTTCAGAGGCAGTTGGATGCTTTTTTCAACTGCTCCTGAACACATTCAATGTTATCCTATGTGTCCATGCACACAGTCTCGTTTATTGCCATTTAGGCAGTTGCGTTTAACCTCGTTTTTCCAGAAGCAAAAAAAAAAAAAAAAAGGGTTCAGACGCAAAAGTTTTCCCCGTTTCAGCTAAAAGCGGTACCGGCGTTTGGCAGGGTTTTCGTTTATAAGCGTTTTTAAAGGTGACCTATTTTTTTACATTAGAAATCTCAAAACCTATGGCAAATGAAGAAAAACCATAAAAAAAAAAAATAAAAAAAAAAAAACAACTAATTGCTTGCATTGCGGACAATCCACAACTTGTGGCAGGTAACGTTGTCAGGTGACGTGGCCAGGTGACAATCCACAACTTGTAGCAGGTGACGTGGCAAGTGGACAAGCCACAACTTGTGGCAGGCGATGTGGCCAGTGGACAAGCCACAACTTGGGGCAGGTGATGTAGCAAGTGATACGCTAAATACAAGTACACTGCTACTCTCAGCTGCTGCTACTCACTCTGGTCTCTCAAAATGGCTGAAATGGTTAAATAGTTTTTTGAGCTTAGGGAGGGTCTTATGATGTTTAACTAAACACTTAGACGCAAACGCGATAAAACTCCGCTAAACGCGGCTGCAAATCGCAGAAAACGTGTTTCTAAACCCTGGTTTCAGCCTTTAAAAACGTGTGCTCAGCAGTTTGCACCGGCGTCTCGTGTGCATGGGGCCTAAATTACTCTAAGACCCCTTTCACACTGGGGCGGTTTGCAAACGCTATTGCGCTAAAAATAGCGCCTGCAAACCGACCCGAAAAAGCGGCTGCCGTTTCTCAAAAAGTCCTGCTAGCCGCATCTTTGAAGCAGTGAAGGAGCGGTGTGTTTACCACTCCTTCCTATTGAAAGCAATGGGAAACCGTGGCTATACCGCCAGCAATGCGCCTCTGCAGAGGTGCTCTGCGGTGGCTTTTAACCCTTTTTCGGCCACTAGGGGGGGGGGGGGGGGTAAACTGCCGCGAAATTAGCGGTAAAGCTACGCTAAAAATAGCGGCGCTTTACCACCACTGCCTCCCCAGTGTGAAAGGGGCCTAAAGCCCGTCCCATATTCAGATCACATTTTCAGATCACACATTGCTCCCCTCTTCAGGGGTTGAAATGTTTTTGGAAGTCACCAGGACAGTAAGTGAGGGGAAATTTCTCTAACAGAGCCACAAATAGCAAAAAAATGAATCCTTTTCCACTCAAAACAATGCTTCCTCCAAAACACATGCATACTGAAGGGATTCTGAGAGAAGGCAACCTACCAGTATGTTTTGGACTGTGGGATGAAGTAAACACACCCAAGAGAAACTTTGATGATAGCACCATGCGGGAAATAAGTGTCCTTGGTGGAAACTGAACTCAGAGCTCCTGCACTGCAGTAGTGCTAACCACTTTAGGTAAAAAAAAAAAGAAAAAAAAAAAAAAGAAGAAGAAGCGAACGGCAAGAAGCAGTAGGGGTAGTAGTAGAAATCGATAAAAAAAGTTTAACGTTGAAATCCGCTGGCACCCCGCCAGAACACACCAGTCCGCACTCCCAGTCATTGCGCTGGCCAGATGCCGGTCAGCAGACCTTTTTTGGTTATGGCCCATCGACAGAAGCTGGACATTCGGCCGGCATCTGTAAACACGGCCCGAATGTCTGCCCGGATTCTATTGAATCGGCCGATGCCGCCTGATATTCGTCCCGTGTGTATGGACTTTACACAGTGCTGGCTTCCCTGATTGATCCACTTAACAGCGGAGACTGCATTGTCTTTTGCAGCCTCTCCCTTCTGTCCTACATGATATGTATTAGCATATGTTGAACTGATAAATAGCATATGTTCAGCAGGTTTTATTTAAAATAAAGTTACAAAAGTAGTAAGTATGCTTACACAAACCCTGTAGCTTTCCCTACCACAGAAAGGCTTCCAAATCTGGGGTCTACAAAAAAAAAAGAACGAACGATTTCCATTTTATTATATTAGAATATTCGACAAAGATCGCGAATGGCATCGTACGAGAAAAAGTTTTGCACTCTTCCCTTTGGATAATTTTGCATGAACCGTCGGAATTGGCTCTCAAAAGCTGTGTACCAACAATCAGGACTATTGTACGATTGCTTTGAAAGCCATATTTTTCATCATCATGTGTACTAGGCATTAAAGTCGTCAGCCTGCAAAATTAAAATGATACTGGCCAAGATCTCCAGGTAAGAAACTTTGCACAAAAAAAAATAAAAATAAAAATTTAAATAATAAAAAAAAAAAAAACTGTATAGGGTGAAGCATGTCAAACTGAAAAATAAATAGGTTCACATACACGTTAATGTGTACAGACACCAATAAAAACAAACACACACAAACCCAGCACACAAACACACCTTTTATCCCGATCCAACAGTCTTTTCCTGGCCGGGCCCACCCTATAATATGCATGGGTGACACACGGCCCTATTTTTGCTATAAATAAACCACTCTCCAATAGACCACTGGAGGCCACCATGAGTACATCTTACCCACAAGGATGAATGGGGCCACCCATGCACAGTATTGTAGGGGAGCCAGCCAAGACCCCATGTTGGAGGAAAGATTACTGGATTGGGGAATTAGACATGCATTATGCAAGGTGGGCTGCACTCAAGGTTGATGAGGGAACTTAAAAAGTGGAACTGTACCGATAAGAAAAAAATAAAAATAAAATGTCCTTTAGCAAGGAACATACAGGTCCTTCTCAAAAAATTAGCATATTGTGATTAAGTTCATTATTTTCTGTAATGTACTGATAAACATTAGACTTTCATATATTTTAGATTCATTACACACAACTGAAGTAGTTCAAGCCTTTTCTGGTTTTAATATTGATGATTTTGGCATACAGCTCATGAAAACCCAAAAATCCTATCTCAAAAAATTAGCATATTTCATCCGACCAATAAAAGAAAAGTGTTTTTAATACAAAAAAAGGCAACCTTCAAATAATTATGTTCAGTTATGCACTCAATACTTGGTCGGGAATCCTTTTGCAGAAATGACTGCTTCAATGTGGCGTGGCATGGAGGCAACCAGCCTGTGGCACTGCTGAGGTGTTATGGAGGCCCAGGATGCTTCGATAGCGGCCTTAAGCTCATCCAGAGTGTTGGGTCTTGCGTCTCTCAACTTTCTCTTCCCAATATCCCACAGATTCTCTATGGGGTTCAGGTCAGGAGAGTTGGCAGGCCAATTGAGCACAGTAATACCATGGTCAGTAAACCATTTACCAGTGGTTTTGGCACTGTGAGCAGGTGCCAGGTCATGCTGAAAAATGAAATCTTCATCTCCATAAAGCTTTTCAGCAGATGGAAGCATGAAGTGCTCCAAAATCTCCTGATAGCTAGCTGCATTGACCCTGCCCTTGATAAAACACAGTGGACCAACACCAGCAGCTGACATGGCACCCCAGACCATCACTGACTGTGGGTACTTGACACTGTACTTCAGGCATTTTGGCATTTCCCTCTCCCCAGTCTTCCTCCAGACTCTGGCACCTTGATTTCCGAATGACATGCAAAATTTGCTTTCATCCGAAAAAAGTACTTTGGACCACTGAGCAACAGTCCAGTGCTGCTTCTCTGTAGCCCAGGTCAGGCGCTTCTGCCGCTGTTTCTGGTTCAAAAGTGGCTTGACCTGGGGAATGCGGCACCTGTAGCCCATTTCCTGCACACGCCTGTTCACGGTGGCTCTGGATGTTTCTACTCCAGACTCAGTCCACTGCTTCCGCAGGTCCTCCATGGTCTGGAATCGGTCCTTCTCCACAATCTTCTTCAGGGTCCGGTCACCTCTTCTCGTTGTGCAGCGTTTTCTGCCACACTTTTTCCTTCCCACAGACTTCCCACTGAGGTGCCTTGATACAGCACTCTGGGAACAACCTATTCGTTCAGAAATTTCTTTCTGTGTCTTACCCTCTTGCTTGAGGGTGTCAATGATGGCCTTCTGGACAGCAGTCAGGTCGGCAGTCTTACCCATGATTGCGGTTTTGAGTAATGAACCAGGCTGGGAGTTTTTAAAAGCCTCAGGAATCTTTTGCAGGTGTTTAGAGTTAATTAGTTGATTCAGATGATTAGGTTAATAGCTCGTTTAGAGAACCTTTTCATGATATGCTAATTTTTTGAGATAGGAATTTTGGGTTGTCATGAGCTGTATGCCAAAATCATCAATATTAAAACAAGAAAAGGCTTGAACTACTTCAGTTGTGTGTAATGAATCTAAAATATATGAAAGTCTAATGTTTATCAGTACATTACAGAAAATAATGAACTTTATCACAATATGCTAATTTTTTGAGAAGGACCTGTACATTAATAATTATGCTACCAAAATTAGAGAGTTTGCTGAAAAATTCCCTCCAGCATTGCCCTGGTTTCTTCTTGCTGGAGGCTGCCATTTTGCTGAAGCCCAGAGCCCCAGCAGTAAATTTTTAAGTGGAACTAAACTAGAGGTCGACTGTTATGGGTTTTTCTCTGGCCAATGCCGATATTTAGAAATTGGGGCGGCCGATAAAAACAAAAAACACCTCACCCACTTCACTTCTTCCTGCTTACTCGTGTCACTCTAGCACACACTTTATGTCCTCAGTACAGATGCCACTGGTTGGCACTGGCAGGTGGCGCTGGTTTGGAACTGGCAGGTGGCACTGATTGGCAGTGGGAAAGTGGAACTGGTTGGCACTGGCAGGTTTCACAGTAAGCCGAGTAACTGACAACAGAGAGGAGAGACAGTGAGCTATCAGGAATTGGGGGGCTTTTTTTGGACCAAAATCCCAAACAATGTTCTCAGCCCTGCCTGCTGGACTATCCACACAACTCCAATTATCCCCACATGCATACATTAAATTTGCCAGCAAAATGATTCTGCCGTCTCAACTCCCAAGAGCCTGCCCACACATTGGGGGCGATTTATCATTGTATCTGCACCACTGTTCTGGTATGAGAAGCCTGGGCAGACTGGCAATAACCTATTCATCTGAATGATTTTTCATCTGAATGATTTTTCAAGTGTGGCATGACAGCTGCAGCAGAAAGTGAAATGCCACTATTTGCAACATTTTGCCAAATTCAAACACACAAACTGCACCCATCTCGACCTAGCAAAGATCCTTCACACACACTTCCCTCAATATATATCCAAAACAAATAAAGGCTTAGGTTGGAGTTCCACTTTTTGAACATCCAATAATGAAAATTTAATGCAGGTTCCAGCACTCACAAATATGTCAATTGGGGGGGAAGCGGCATCCACAGATGTCTGGGTGGAATTCACATGTGCGAGTGCTCACATCACATTCCATAAATAGCAACACACAGCTGGAACACAATGTTCATGTACTTTCTGGGACAAATACAGAAACAAGCATGAATCGCTTCTGCGTCTTGTCTCAAACCACATGAGCATTCAACAGCGTTGTTTAAAGTGTTACCTGCACAGAACCAGCGAGGTCGATTATATCGGGAGAAGTGCTCACAGGTACCAGATAGGAGGCATCATAGGGGCAAGACAACCAACACCTGACCACCTACTGTGGACCACAATCCTCTCTCCTCTTCTGCAATGTTCAGTCAAGTCTTAAAACCTAACAAGGTTCATAGAAGCTTAGACCCATCTGATTTAAAGTAGAACTCTAGATAACTAGACAGAATTTTTTTTATCCGAGACCCCATCCTACTGCAAGTTGCCTTAAAAAGTGGTTGTAAATCCTTCCATATAGCCAGTGAAGTCCTCCTACACAAGTTGTATCCATCTACCAGCAGTCGTCTCTTCTCTAAAACTAACTCAAAGTACTGAATTTATAAGCTTGTCTGAGCAATCAGAAAAAAAAAAAAAAAAGAAGGGGGGGGGACTGAAATTACACCCTGCAGAGCTCTGTTAGGAGAGCTCTGAGAGCTGATTGGAGGTAAGAGACGCACCGCTCACACAGCACACAGGAACAGAGCTGAGGCTGTCAATCAGCTGGAAGTCTCTCCAGTCACATCTTTTTCTCTTGGTGATAGAGGAGGAAAGCAGCAGACAGAAATTACACTTTTTTTTTATTGAGACAAGTATACACTACAGAAGGATATGCTTTGTTCACATTTCATGTCTGGAGTTTTGCTACAACTTTAGAGACTCAGATGTCACTTTTATGAAGCTCCTAGCAGGTATAAAAAGTATAGGCATCCAAAAGACCTGGCACATATCTAGCTGCTTTCTTTGCTTCCACTGCACCCAAATTATGAGCCATGTACTTTCTACACAAAGGGCCACACTTTACTGTCCTTCAGACAGAGGGGGGGGTCGCAAAAGAGCGACATGTCCCAACATCGGTGGGAACAAACAATGCCTCAGTATTGGTCAATAATAATAATAATAATAATAATTTGCCAATGGGAGTAAAAAATAATGACATGGCACCTGTAGTCAGTAAGAGGAGAAATGGTGTCCCAGAAATGAATTGCATCATTGCATTGGTGTACGTGGGAGAAATAGCTGGTGTCAATGGAAAGAATGGTGCCTTATTGCTGGTGTCAGTTGGGTGAATAGTGCCCTAGAGGCTGGTTAAAGGCAAGCAAAGGGCCACAGTTTAGAGAACAATGCTTTCGATATTTCTAGTGGCCCATTGCCATGAGCTGTACAACAAGTCATGAGGGATAGTTAGAGCGACAGGCTCTGCCAATACCAGGATTTTGCCCAATCAATACACCTCTGAATTTGGGTCTAATGAAAACTGATTAAAAGGGGAGGTCCGGTTGCTTTTAGATGCCTACACTTCATACCTGCTAGCAGCTTTATTTATTTTTTTATGCGCGAGGCAATATGAAGGGAAGCTGTCAAGACTAAATTATGGCAACTTAATACATGTATCTGAAAGTGTATTACTCTGGGGTTTCATCCTTGTCTGGCTTTGCTACTTACCGACTTGCTCGTTGGGAACAAGCACGGGAAAATACGAGTCATCCTGACAATCTATACTCGTCAATTGAAATGTTGTGGAAAGGCAAACACTGATGACAGCCCCAAAGCATTTACCTTCAAACACAAGTTGGCTAGCCACCATATTTATAACATAATGGTTTCCATTTACCACCCTGTGCAATGCAATAAAGATTCAACTTCACCACAGTGCAGAGCCATCACAGAATTCTGCTGTGCAGGGGACTATGGCAAGATACTGTCAGTATATCATTTGAAATGCATTTACTGATGTTATAAAATCAATAACGAAATCAGTCTAAGAGGTGCTTTAAACATTTCCCTATAGTTATGCCAAGTTAATGCAAGAATTTAATAAAGACAATTATAAGTGTGCAAGTTTAGTTCCAAAAAGGCTTATATTTGCCCTCATATTTACCTTGATTCATGTCTCCAGCTACAGTTACCTTGAAAAAGTAAAAGTCTGAGTCACAGCTCCACCTACTGCCTGGCCCCACACCCTTGTAATGCATCACACCATGTATGCACAACAAAATCAATTAATGTGTAACCATTTACTGTATTTATTGGCATATAACACTCACTTTTTTACCCTGAAAATAGAGGGTAAACTGTGCCTGCGTGTTATACGCAGGGGGCTGTGGAAAGTTTTTTTTCCTGAAACTTCCCTCTTAAAGGAGTAGTAAAGTTACATGTTTTTTCACCTTAATGCATCCTATGCATTAAGGTGAAAAAACATTCGACAATACCGCCCCCCCCCCCCCGAGCCCCCGTTTTTCTTACCTGGCCCCTCGAAAGTCCCACGCTCGTCCCAGTCATCCTCTTCGTTTTTCAGCCTGACCGCCGATTGGCTACACTGGATGGATTGAAAGCAGCGCAGCCATTGGCTGGCGCTGCTGTCAATCACATCCAATGACGCGGCGCGCGGGGCCGAGTGATACAGTCGGCGGCTATGGCCGCCGCTGTATCACGGGAGCGCGCCCGCAATCACTCCACACCATGCGAGCTCACTCGCATTATGGTGTGGAGTCCTTGCGGGGAGGAGCCAAGACAGCCGCCGAGGGACCCCAGAAGACCAGGATCGGGGCCACTGTGTGCAAAACGAGCTGCACAGTGGAGGTAAGTATAACATGTTTGTTATTTTTAGGCAAAAAAAAGGGAAGCTTTAGTGCTCCTTTAAAGTTAGGGTGCGTGTTATACGCCGATAAATACGGTATTCCTTTGAACTGCTCCATTATTCGATGATAGAGGATTGGCTCTCCATTTCATCCTCTCATAGGTATCCATGGTCATAAGTAAGGTTTGGGAGCAGGCTAGCAAAAGCCGAAAACACAAGATGCACTTGCCTCCTGTACATACCAGTTATAAAGTCTGCATGGCCACATAGAAGGGTGAACATCACTAAACGTTTGTTCTAAGTAAACATTTGTTAACGTTCATACAGGTAAAAATAGGATTTTTGTACTCACCGTAAAATCCGTTTCTCTGACGTCCATGGACCGACGCAGCTCTCATACTGATTACATGTGGGTATATGTCCCTGCTCGCAGGAGAAGACCTAGGCAGAATGTTAGAGGTTAAAACATTCTAGAACAAGCCAGAGCTGAACAGCCCCGCCCAGGGGGCGGTCCCTTCGGACATTACCCTCCCACCTGCAGCTAGCAGCCTCAGTTCGTAACAAAGCAGTACAAACTTAAAGGAAGGGTGGGTGCTGCGTCGGTCCATGGACGTCAGAGAAACGGATTTTACGGTGGAGTACAAAAATCCTATTTTCTCTTATCGTCCATGGACCGACGCAGCTCTCATACTGATTACATGTGGGACGTCCCAAAGCAGTATAAGAAAAGGGTGGGAGCAAAAAAAGTAAGGAACAACCAAAACTTCACTCCAAACCAGCAGAACCCCTCAACGGAGGAGTTGCAACATTAGACAGTGGCCTGCAACACTTTTGCGGCCGAAGGAAGCATCCGAAAATGCAGCCACACCAACCTTGTAGAACTTTGAAAAGGTATGAACGGACGACCAGGTCATCACCTTGCACACTTGTGCAACCGACGCTTGATGTCGGAAGGCCTGGGAAGCACCAATTGCCTTGGTGGAATGCGCCGCAACCGGAAAGGGAGGTACCCGCCCCTTAAGGGCATAGGCCTGTATGACGGTCTGCCTGATCCACCTAAAGACGGTGGCAGACGACACCGCTCGGCCCTGTTTTGGACCAGACACAGATTTCCGAATGGAAACAGTAGCAGACAGGTACACTCGTAAGGCTTGTACCCATCTTAATGTATGAAGCGCATGCGATGGGTGAGGACACAAGGACGGAAGAACAATGTCCTTCTTAAGGTGAAAGGCCTTAGAAAAGAAGGATGGTCGTGGGCGCAACACCAACATATCCTTATGGAGGACCAAGTAAGGCGACTTGCCAGACAAGGCCGCCAACTCAGACACCCGTCTAACCGAAGCAATGGCCACTAAGGCCAACTTCCGAGACAAGGTCAAGAGAGGAATCTCTCTGATATTCTCAAAGGGATGTTCTTGGAGAACCGAGATGCATCAGAATCAGATCCCAAGTAGGGAGAGGAGGCTTGACAGGGGGGGATCACATGGCGAACCCCCTGCACAAAAGGTGCTAATCAAGGAATGGCCCGGTAGCGGTCGTTGAAAAAGACAGCCCGGGTCGAAATCCGACCCTCAAAAAAGGTATGCAAGGCCAGCTTTTGGGTCACACCACGCTGTAAGAACAGCAAAATCCTGGGAACGGAATACATCCGAGGATGCCACTCAAGTTCCTTGCACATAGCGATGTAAGCCTTCCAGGTACGGTGAGATATCTTTCTGGAGGAAGATTCCCGTGTCAACAACATAGAAGAGATGACCGAATACGAGAGAACTTGGTCCTTTAGCACCTGGCTTTAAACAGCCATGCCATTAAAGCCAAGGACTGTAAAGCAGGATGAAGTATGCTCTGCGAAGCCGGCGAGGCAACAACAGTAGCAGAGGGTAAGCATATATCAGGCGATACTGCCCCCACGGGCTTCCAACGCGTCTAACGCATCTGCCCAGGGGTCCCTGGACCTGACCACGATCTTGCCACCTTGCGAGTGAGTCGAGAGGCCACAAGGTCCACTTCCGGTGCCCCACCTCCGGTAAAGAAGGTGGAAACACCTCCGGATGCAAGGACCCTTCGCCTGCAATGCACACGGCCGACAGGACCGTCTTGCAGCGAGATGTATGAAAATCCCAAAGAGACTCCGCAATGTATCGGAGAAGGGAGGCCCCAGTGTACAGGGTGCCTCAAATGTTGGCCAATAAAGGCAACTTGACGGAACTTCCCTAGGAACTCGGTCAGAGGACTAGTACCTCAGCCTCCACAGGTGGCGCAAACCCACCCCGGGCACAGAGACCCTAAAGGCTAAAGCAGTTGTAGTGCACCTGCTAGACGACTGATGGATGAAGCAGAGGTTTTTGCCCAGTCATTGAGCTACAAAAAATGCCAGAGACGCAGCCACTAACGGGCGCAACGCCAACCCCAGCCTGGCGAACACAGTCCAAGCCAGCGCTTCTGATCACCACTGAAAGCAGGTGGAAAGTGATACCCCTGAAACCAGGGATCCTAGTGACAATGCTCCATCCAGCAGCTACCCATGGATAGGTGCTGATTGACGCAATACATAGTATAAACTATGTGTTTGCACAAACGCACAAATGGAGAGTGTGGGAGGAAACCCACCCAGCCACAAAGAGCATAATACCACCACATACGGCGTATGTAGTTTAGTGTTTGTGGATAAACCTATTAAACGCGTATATACTGTGCCAGCGACGAAGGCGCGCACATCATCGGGGCCTGGACGTAAACCAGCCACGCAGATTGCGTACACAACCATGTAGGTATGTTAGCCTGCGAATAAACAAATTGCACATGTTTATACTGTGCATAGCGCTGAGAATGCGCACACCATTGGAACACAGGGGAGAAACCTGAGCACCCAGATGAAACACCATGCAGACTGCATACGCATACCGTGTATGGTATTATAGTATGTGTGCTAAACATTTTGCACAAGCCCATGTGTGCATAGCACCGAAGGCGCGCACACGGTTGGCGCGTGGGAGGAACCGAAGTACCCCACGCATACTCAGAGAATGCAATACCTACAGCTACTGTAAATGTATTTAGTGTAGTGTATAGACATAATGTGTATGTTTACACCGTGTATTGCACCAAAGGCATGCATGTCATGTAGCATGGGCAGAAACCCACGCAGACTGCATACGCATACCGGGTAGGTATGTTAGTATGTGGATATCCAATCGCACAAATTTTGACTGTGCATACCGCCGAAGCGCCCATACCAATGGAGTGTGGGAGGGAACCGGAGTACCCGGAGGAAAACCACACAGACTGCCTACACATACCGTGTAGGTATTATAGCATGCGTGATAAACATTGAACATGTTTAACTGTGCAGAAGGCCAAAGGCGCACATACCCATACCGTCAGCGCGTGGGAGGAAACCGGAACACTCAGAAGAACTCCACGCAGACAGCACACAGATACCGTGTAGGAATGATAGCATGTGAATGAACATATTGCACATGTTTATGCTGTGCATTTCCATTGGAGCGTGGGGGGAAACCGGAGTACCCGGAGGAACCCCACGCAAACAGTATACCCATACTGTAAACATGTATAATATGTGCAATAAACACATTGAACATGTCTATACTGTGCAGAGAGCCGAAGCGCACATACCATGAGAGTGCGGGAGGATACCGGAGCCCCCGCCAACCCAGAGAGTATAATACATACATATACTGTGAATGTATCTGGAGTCGTGCATGAACATATTTTGGACATTTATATCATGTATGGCACTGAAACACAGCATTGGAACGTGGGGACAGCCACGCAGACGCAGAGACCAATAACACATACATACACTGTGAATGTATGCAGTGTAGAGGTATAGGATGAGTTTAAATTATGGCGCAGAGGCGCATAATCTTCTCTGTATCATTCCAACCTGCTTGACTGTGCTGCTGAAGCAGCATGCAGGTAAAAAGTAACCTCTGATCCTCAGACCGTGTGTCCGTCAGAGCTCAAATCATTCCCCAGGAAATGGCGGGAAATGTTACCTCAGGTATTACACATAAGGCTCACAGGGACTACAGACATAAATGAATAAAGTCCTCCCTCATCCATGCTGCTCTTGAGGTAGCGTGTGAGGAAAACAGTGAGGAAACTGTGTAAAAGAAAAGCTTTTCACAGCAATTCCAGCCTGAGAGTGTTTCTCACATCATCAATGAGATCACTTACAAGCACCCTGTCATTCACTGACACAGAACTGGAGTCTTCCTCACAAGGGAATGTCCTGTTCATAAACATTAAATATTCAGGAGGTAGGGTCCTGAGCATACTAGCTAGGCCCATATCTGACTCAGAGCACCCCTTCAGTAAAGATTTTTGGTGGGGGGGAGGGGGCTTATAGCTCCTTTTGCTCGCACACCGCTTCCATTCTGACAGGAATGATTCCAGGACTGCTGACAACTGGTCCATAAGGACCGCAGGTGCAGGAAACATATGAACATGTTTAACTGTGCAGCACTGCCAGTTGCCCCAGGCAATGTGGAGAGCAGGTGTAACAGACTCCATAAATGCCACCCTCTGAGACCTTATACACTATACAGTGAATATACAGTCCACCCACTGGCTACGCTGAGGCTGAGGAGGGGATACCCGGGAGGACCCACCAACCCTTAAGGACAGCTCAGTCTGTGAGGAAATTGTGAGGGGATTCGCGCCACCGCCAGAAATAAATGCGCGGCGGCCACAAGAAAATGGCCGCCGGCCGCAGCTATAACTGCGCCACTGAACGCCAAGATGGCCGCCGAGCGCAAAATTCAAAGCTCTAATGCGCGCCAATGGCGCACGCAATAACCACCTCAAACAGCGCCTATGGCGCACGCACTAATCACCTCACACACCAGAAAAAACTGCAGACATGAGCGCCCAGCCAGGCCAGAGTGACCCCCAAGCACCCCACAGCACAGCACCAGTACAGGGTGCAGAGAGCAGCATAACGGAGTAGACAGGGAGAAACCCCCACACACAGAAACACAGCCAGCATGTACTCACCTGCAGTAGGAGAGACTACTTACCCGTCCCTTTCAGGGACCCACTGGCTTGTTTCAGACAGACCTATCACAGAGTCGTACTGCGTAGCTGTCGGCCCGGTCCACCGCGAGAGATACAGTCAGTCAAGTACTGTTCAATCTTGAGAGGACCGCGGGAGCATGAAAGCAACCCGGCCACCCCTGGAGTCATGGGGTATGTTGTGAACTGAGTCTCACGCACGCAAGGCGAGGATCAGCACGCTCGATGGTCGGACAGGGAAGACTACGAGGATACTAGTGTACCCAACCTGTTGCCCAGCCGACAGTTGATTGAAGGTCTCAAAAATAAAATAATTAAATTCCCAAAGGAATAAAAATCAAAAGTAAAATCTTCCAGGAGACTGGCTCCTGAGAGCCATGTCTTCTTCTGCTAGGCAGAAAAAAAACTGAGGCTGCTAGCTGCAGGTGGGAGGGTAATGTCCGAAGGGACCGCCCCCTGGGCGGGGCTGTTCAGCTCTGGCTTGTTCTAGAATGTTTTAACCTCTAACATTCTGCCTAGGTCTTCTCCTGCGAGCAGGGACATATACCCACATGTAATCAGTATGAGAGCTGCGTCGGTCCATGGACGATAAGAGAAAAATTGATTTGGGTGAAATACACACACACACACACAATATTATATTATATTATATTATATATATACACACACACACACACACACACACACACAAGTATATGAGTGCAGGAATCTTGTGGTGCCTTCATGGACTTTCAGACAGCTTCCAACAGGGCATGTTGTATATGTATGGGATGCCAGGGGCAAAAAGCACCATATCGTATTAAAAACAATACCAAAATCTCCTATCCTCACCATAAGTGGACTTTTGAGGTACCCCAAGGAAAAAACACAATACAAAAGTATACCATTTTGGGGGGAACCCATTGCAATTCTTATTTATACAAAAGCCAAAATCCTACATACAAAAGGTCAATGCACATATAAAGAGAAACTGCATAGGTCAACTTCCTTTCTATAATCAAATTTTCTCCATCTCTACTGCTAATATAGAAATTTCAGAGTGGAGTAGTTAGATTACAGAGACCACCCTCTATCCAGTATTAAAATAAAATTAGTCTGCCCTGGGAAGACCACCATGAAGTTATACAACCCCACCAGGCAGAGATCTGGGACACCAGGACAACCAGATGGTAGGTATCTCCCACATGCGTTTGCAGCGAACATACAAGAGCCAAACTACTAGGGATCCTGAAAAAATGATAAGCCGTCCAATGGCATCCACATCCCCCAGAGGACTATCCACGGGGCATAAAGAGTAGTTACCAAAACTTCAACCAGCATACAAAAACCCAAGGTGAAGGGAGGATAGAAGGGGGAGTAGGTCTTCCACAGGAAAGTTGGAAAAGTGCATCCTCTCAGATGCCCCCCTGCTGCCTTTAACCAACTTCCAAAAAGGCACCAAAAACCTAAAATCTCAAGGTGCTCAATTAGGCAAATTATAGTGACTTCAGATCTAAAAGTCAGGTTTCGCCTTCTCCAGTGCCTCACTATCGTTCAGTACTGATGCTTATCAAACTGATAAGTCAGCAATGAGGTACAGGAGGGAGCCCCCCACTAAGCTTGCATTGAATCAGTAAGTATTTGTAAAATTCAGAGACCCGGGTTTCAGGATGCTTTGGAAGCTTTCTTATAGCCAAGTGTCCACATACATACTTCTCCCCTCCCCCCCCCCCTCTAGGTAGAGGAAAGGGTGCAATACTTTATGCCTTGCTCCAGCAGATCCCTCCATGTTAGAAACAAGCTTATGGGGGACCAGTTGCCTAAGACACTCTGGGTAGCAGTCACATGCTCACATCGTCAAGTACAATGAAAAACCATCTGCCCTGCATTGTTTGTGGGGACAGCAAAGGCCTACCCACAACCCAGAGCAGCTGAGGAAGGCAAGCAACGGAGCCTGCAAAGAGGAGGTAGAGGGTAAGAATTACCTTACTCCTCAATCCTTAGATTGGGCGATCAGTGGCAGCATCCAAAGTAACCCGTTCCTCTATCAATGTTTGAACAAGCTGCAAAATAGAATATATTCAGCTGGCAAACAACTGCTCGGTGCTTATAAGGCAAAATAAAAACAAATATATGTTGAAGCCAGGCTGTCAAAGGCACTGTGCCATTCCTGTGGCAGTCACATGTCACTGCTCTCTGCATACATCAGCAGCCAGGAATGTGGTTAGAGATGAAGATGAGGGTTGAGTTTTGACAAAAAGTTAAAGCTTGTATATATCAGTATCAGTGCTGTTTAGTCTGATTACACTGTATGTTTTGGATAAAGAAGTGTACTGGAAATGGCTGATGGAGCTATGAGTGTGTTTACATGCTTGGGAGCTGACAAATCTCACTTTAAAAGTGAACCTGTGTTTTGTCTAGGTCAACTAAAGTAATGTAAAGCAAAAAGCTTGCCCAACTGGTCCTCCCAGAGCTGCGTGCACTCACTTTCCTTTTAGCAGGCAAACACCAATTACCAGAGCCGTCATTTGGAAGTTAAATGCTCCTGAAACAAATGTACCTTGTATTTCTCCTGAAGACAAAAAAAAAAGACAAACAAAAAAAAAAAAAAAACACAAAACAATGGAGTAAAGCAGGGATATGCAATTAGCGGACCTCCAGCTGTTGACAAACTACAAGTCCCATCATGCCTCTGCCTCTGGTTGTCATGCTTGATGCTGTCAGAGTCTCGCTATGCCTCATGGGACTTGTAGTTTGGCAACAGCTGGAGGTCCGCTAATTGCATATCCCTGGAGTAAAGGAACAGAAAGTATTTGCAGCTGGGAAGGTCAGGGCTCGACAATTCCTAGGTGCCAGCTCTCATATACAGTAGCTCTATAACCACTCAAAGTCCAGCAATGTACCGATACATCGCTGGTTGTCAAGCGGTCAAGATACAGAGTCTGGAAACTGCTTCTAAAAACTGTCATCTTTTGTACTTAATCGTCATCTTAAATAGAAAACTATAGCTAGATTTTTACTCCAAAAGCATTTTATTAAATATCAATTTGGATTTAAATCAAAAAAAAAAAATAGGATTTTTTGTACTCACCGTAAAATCCGTTTCTCTGACGTCCATGGACCGACGCAGCTCTCATACTGACTACATGTGGGTATATGTCCCTGCTCGCAGGAGAAGACCTAGGCAGAATGTTAGAGGTTAAAACATTCTAGAACAAGCCAGAGCTGAACAGCCCCACCCAGGGGGGCGGTCCCTCCGGACATTACCCTCCCACCTGCAGCTAGCAGCCTCAGTTCGTAACAAAGCAGTACAAACTTAAAGGAAGGGTGGGTGCTGCGTCGGTCCATGGACGTCAGAGAAACGGATTTTACGGTGAGTACAAAAAATCCTATTTTCTCTTATCGTCCATGGACCGACGCAGCTCTCATACTGATTACATGTGGGACGTCCCAAAGCAGTATAAGAAAAGGGTGGGAGCAAAAAAAGTAAGGAACAACCAAAACTTCACTCCAAACCAGCAGAGCCCCTCAACGGAGGAGTTGCAACATTAGAGAGCGGCCTGCAACACTTTGCGGCCGAAGGAAGCATCCGAAGATGCAGCCACATCAACCTTGTAGAACTTTGAAAAGGTATGAACGGACGACCAGGTCATCGCCTTGCACACTTGTGCAACCGACGCTTGATGTCGGAAGGCCTGGGAAGCACCAATTGCCTTGGTGGAATGCGCCGCAACCGGAAAGGGAGGCGCCCGCCCCTTAAGGGCATAGGCCTGTATGACGGTCTGCCTGATCCACCTAAAGACGGTGGCAGACGACACCGCTCGGCCCTGTTTTGGACCAGACACAGATTTCCGAATGGAAACAGTAGCAGACAGGTACACTCGTAAGGCTTGTACCCATCTTAAAGTATGAAGCGCAAACTCTCAGGGATGCGATGGGTGAGGACACAAGGACAGAAGAACAATGTCCTTCTTAAGGTGAAAGGCCTTAGAAAAGAAGGATGGTCGTGGGCGCAACACCAACATATCCTTATGGAGGACCAAGTAAGGCGACTTGCCAGACAAGGCCGCAAACTCAGACACCCGTCTAACCGAAGCAATGGCCACTAAGGCCAACTTCCGAGACAAGGTCAAGAGAGGATTCTCTCTGATATTCTCAAAGGGATGTTCTTGGAGAACCGAGATGCATCAGAATCAGATCCCAAGTAGGGAGAGGAGGCTTGACAGGGGGGATCACATGGCGAACCCCCTGCACAAAAGGTGCTAATCAAGGAATGGCCCGGTAGCGGTCGTTGAAAAAGACAGCCCGGGTCGAAATCCGACCCTCAAAAAAAAAAAAAGGTATGCAAGGCCAGCTTTTGGGTCACACCACGCTGTAAGAACAGCAAAATCCTGGGAACGGAATACATCCGAGGATGCCACTCAAGTTCCTTGCACATAGCAATGTAAGCCTTCCAGGTACGGTGAGATATCTTTCTGGAGGAAGATTCCCGTGTCAACAACATAGAAGAGATGACCAAATACGAGAGAACTCGGTCCTTTAGCACCTGGCTTTAAACAGCCATGCCATTAAAGCCAAGGACTGTAAAGCAGGATGAAGTATGCTCTGCGAAGCCGGCGAGGCAACAACAGTAGCAGAGGGTAAGCATATATCAGGCGATACTGCCCCCACGGGCTTCCAACACGTCTAACGCATCCGCCCAGGGGTCCCTGGACCGGACCACGATCTTGCCACCTTGCGAGCGAGTCGAGAGGCCACAAAGTCCACTTCCGGTGCCCCACCTCCGGTAAAGAAGGTGGAAACACCTCCGGATGCAAGGACCCTTCGCCTGCAATGCACACGGCCGACAGGACCGTCTTGCAGCGAGATGTATGAAAATCCCAAAGAGACTCCGCAATGTATCGGAGAAGGGAGGCCCCAGTGTACAGGGTGCCTCAAATGTTGGCCAATAAAGGCAACTTGACGGAACTTCCCTAGAAACTCGGTCAGAGGACTAGTACCTCAGCCTCCACAGGTGGCGCAAACCCACCCCGGGCACAGAGACCCTAAAGGCTAAAGCAGTTGTAGTGCACCTGCTAGATGACTGATGGATGAAGCAGAGGCTTTTGCCCAGTCATTGAGCTACAAAAAATGCCAGAGACGCAGCCACTAACGGGCGCAACGCCAACCCCAGCCTGGCGAACACAGTCCAAGCCAGCGCTTCTGATCACCACTGAAAGCAGGTGGAAAGTGATACCCCTGAAACCAGGGATCCTTGTGACAATGCTCCATCCAGCAGCTACCCATGGATAGGTGCTGATTGTGCAAACACATAGTTTATACTATGTATTGCGTCAAACGCACAAATGGAGAGTGTGGGAGGAAACCCACCCAGCCACAAAGAGCATAATACCACCACATACGGCGTATGTAGTTTAGTATTTGTGGATAAACCTATTAAACGCGTATATACTGTGCCAGCGACGAAGGCGCGCACATCATCGGGGCCTGGACGTAAACCAGCCACGCAGATTGCGTACACAACCATGTAGGTATGTTAGCCTGCTAATAAACAAATTGCACATGTTTATACGGTGCATAGCGCTGAGAATGCGCACACCATTGGAACGCAGGGGAGAAACCTGAGCACCCGGATGAAACCCATGCAGACTGCATACGCATACCGTGTATGGTATTATAGTATGTGTGCTAAACATTTTGCACAAGCCCATGTGTGCATAGCACCGAAGGCGCGCACACTGTTGGCGCGTGGGAGGAACCGAAGTACCCCACGCATACTCCGAGAATGCAATACCTACAGCTACTGTAAATGTATTTAGTGTAGTGTATAAACGTAATGTGTATGTTTACATTGTGTATTGCACCAAAGGCATGCATGTCATGTAGCGTGGGCGGAAACCCACGCAGACTACAAAGACATACCGGGTAGGTATGTTAGTATGTGGATATCCAATCGCACAAATTTAGACTGTGCATAGCGCCGAAGCGCCCATACCAATGGAGTGTGGGAGGGAACCAGAGTACCCGGAGGAAAACCACAGACTGCCTACACATACCGTGTAGGTATTATAGCATGCGTGATAAACATGTTTAACTGTGCAGAAGGCCAAAGGCGCACATACCGTCAGCGCGTGGGAGGAAACCGGAACACTCAGAAGAACTCCACGCAGACAGCACACAGATACCGTGTAGGAATGATAGCATGTGAATGAACATATTGCACATGTTTATGCTGTGCATTTCCATTGGAGCGTGGGGGGAAACCGGAGTACCCGGAGGAACCCCACGCAAACAGTATACCCATACTGTAAACATGTATAATATGTGCAATAAACACATTGAACATGTCTATACTGTGCAGAGAGCCAAAGCGCACATACCATGAGAGCGCGGGAGGACACCGGAGCCCCCGCCAACCCAGAGAGTATAATACATACATATACTGTGAATGTATCTGGAGACGTGCATAAACATAATTTGTACGTTTATATCATGTATGGCACTGAAACACAGCATTGGAACGTGGGGACAGCCACGCAGACACAGAGACCAATAACACATACATACACTGTGAATGTATGCAGTGTAGAGGTATAGGATGAGTTTAAATTATGGCGCAGAGGCGCATAATCTTCTCTGTATCATTCCAACCTGCTTGACTGTGCTGCTGAAGCAGCATGTAGGTAACAAGTAACCTCTGATCCTCAGACCGTGTGTCCGTCAGAGCTCAAATCATTCCCCAGGAAATGGCGGGAAATGTTACCTCAGGTATCACACATAAGGCTCACAGGGACTACAGACATAAATGAATAAAGTCCTCCCTCATCCATGCTGCTCTTGAGGTAGCGTGTGAGGAAAACAGTGAGGAAACTGCGTAAAAGAAAAGCTTGTCACAGCAATTCCAGCCTGAGAGAGTTTCTCACATCATCAATGAGATCACTTACAAGCACCCTGTCATTCACTGACACAGAACTGGAGTCTTCCTCACAAGGGAATGTCCTGTTCATAAAACATTAAATATTCAGAGGTAGGGTCCTGAGCATACTAGCTAGGCCCATATCTGACTCAGAGCACCCCTTCAGTAAAGATTTTTGTGGGGGGGAGGGGGCTTATAGCTCCTTTTGCTCGCACACCGCTTCCATTCTGACAGGAATGATTCCAGGACTGCTGACAACTGGTCCATAAGGACCGCAGGTGCAGGAAACATATGAACATGTTTAACTGTGCAGCACTGCCAGTTGCCCCAGGCAATGTGGAGAGCAGGTGTATCAGACTCCATAAATGCCACCCTCTGAGACCTTATACACTATACAGTGAATATACAGTCCACCCACTGGCTACGCTGAGGCTGAGGAGGGGATACCCGGGAGGACCCACCAACCCTTAAGGACAGCTCAGTCTGAGGAGATTGTGAGGGGATTCGCGCCGCCGCCAGAAATGCGCGGCGGCCACAAGAAAATGGCCGCCGGCCGCAGCTATAACTGCGCCACTGAACGCCAAGATGGCCGCCGAGCGCAAAATTCAAAGCTCTAATGCGCGCCAATGGCGCACGCAATAACCACCTCAAACAGCGCCAATGGCACACGCAATAACCACCTCAAATAGCACCAATGCGCACGCACTAATCACCTCACACACCAGAAAAAACTGCAGACATGAGCGCCCAGCCAGGCCAGAGTGACCCCCAAGCACCCCACAGCACAGCACCAGTACAGGGTGCAGAGAGCAGCATAACAGGGGGGGGACAGGGAGAAACCCCCACACACAGAAACACAGCCAGCATGTACTCACCTGCAGTAGGAGAGACTACTTACCTGTCCCTTTCAGGGACCCACTGGCTTGTTTCAGACAGACCTATCACAGAATCGTACTGAGTAGCTGTCGGCCCGGTCCACCGCGAGAGATACAGTCAGTCAAGTACTGTTCAATCTTGAGAGGACCGCGGGAGCATGAAAGCAACCCGGCCACCCCTGGAGTCATGGGGTATGTCGTGAACTGAGTCTCACGCACGCAAGGCGAGGATCAGCACGCTCGATGGTCGGACAGGGAAGACTACGAGGATACTAGTGTACCCAACCTGTTGCCCAGCCGACAGTTGATTGAAGGTCTCAAAAATAAAATAATAAAATTCCCAAAGGAATAAAAATCAAAAGTAAAATCTTCCAGGAGACTGGCTCCTGAGAGCCACGTCTTCTCCTTCTGCTAGGCAGAAAAAAACTGAGGCTGCTAGCTGCAGGTGGGAGGGTAATGTCCGGAGGGACCGCCCCCCTGGGCGGGGCTGTTCAGCTCTGGCTTGTTCTAGAATGTTTTAACCTCTAACATTCTGCCTAGGTCTTCTCCTGCGAGCAGGGACATATACCCACATGTAATCAGTATGAGAGCTGCGTCGGTCCATGGACGATAAGAGAAAATAGATTTTTATCCACCCTGCAATGAATCAACCCAACCATTGTTAGGAATACAGCTGGTTAGCGATTTAATTTTGAGTAATCCAGTGGAGCCGAACTGAGTTCTACATTTACAGTTTCAACAACTACATCAGTTCTTTCATTCATTACTTATACAGTCTCTTACCTTAGTAGCCTGGGGAGTTGAAACCACGTGGACTGAGCTGGCTCTGACACCATTTGATTTAGGCCGCTTATAGAGTGCAAATCTGCTTTTCCTTCTCCCTCTGTCTCCATTAGGAAGGCAGCCATTGTACCTATAAAGAGAATACAGAATGAAAATACGTTAGGATATTATTTGATTGTTTTTTCCCATAAATATTTGTTTATGTGCACTGCACTCATTTGCATACATGTGTAGCTGATATTGAAACACCATCAGGCATTATGAACCCTCAGACATGCAAGAAAACATTGAAAAGCTCTTGCACAAGGATACTCTGTACTGATGGTGTACACTAGAAGGCCTGCTCAGTGCCAGGACAAGGTCATCTAGTGCCATGCCAAAAAGTGACCCCCCCCCTCAAAATGTTTGAGAATTATGTGTAAGGGGGGCTTTTTTTCTTTTTTTTTTTTTTTTTTAGAGAATAGGTGCAGGAACTCCTCCCTGCCGAGTCACCCTTTAACTCCGTCCCCTACCCACCTCTGAGCACCGTTTCTTGGTTCCACACCTTACCCATCTCCTAGTATCACCCCTTTTAGAGAATACAGAACCAATCATTTTGTGGTGCAAAAAATATTCTGTATGGAACGTGTGGATAACAAGTAAAATAGATCTAGCAACAATGGCACCCAAGCGACAATAGATCCACCCCAGCAACAATAGACTCCCAACAGCCAGCATCAATAGATCCTCCAGCAGCCAGATACATTAGACCCCCTCCCTCAACAGTAGATCCCTCAGCAACAAATAACCCCCTGCAACATAACACCCCACCCCCAGGAACAACAGACCCCACCCCAACACCCCTTGCCATTGCACACATTCAATTCTAGAGGTGTTGGAACTGCATTCCGTGTTCCTGCTGAAAAAAATCCCTGTCGCAGCAAAAACTCCCTCCCCTCTAATATTCACACTTGCCCCCTCAGCACAAATTCCCTTTGCAAGCCAAAATTCTCCCCAAACAAAAAATTCCCCCTCTAGTACAAATCTCCCCTTCCAGCTCAAATTCTCCCCCTCCCCAGACCCCTCCTAGCACAGATCCCCCTTAAAATTTTCACTCTGAGCATAAATCTCTCCCCTCCAAATTCCCCTCTCCCCAATCCCATCTCCTAGCACTAACCAGGCCCCCCCCCACCCCACATTTCACCTCCTTGCACAAATCCCCCAGTCATCCCTATTAGCATAAATATATCCCCCCTTTCCCAATTTCACCCCCCCCTCCAAATTACTAATTCTAGCAAAATCCCCCAAACCCACGCAGCGTCTAGGGCAACCACCCCTTGACCCGGCCCTGCTTCATACTATTGTGGGTGGTTGCAGGTATCGCACCTGTTGGTGCATGTTGGCCCCTGTGTCCATGTGCATGTAGGCGTTTATAGGCAGGAAAAGAAAACAGCCAGTGAGTCCAGAAGCAGCAGTGTTGTCAGAAGAAAATGCAATGCATGTTTACCACTTGCATGCAATTCGTTTTAAATGGTCAGAATACATTTTTAATTTTGGCAAAAAAATTTTATGAATTAAAACGCCCAAGTGCTTGACACACCTAAAAATGTATTACAGGCGTTAGCCAGTTTTTTTCTGCTAAAAACACCGCTGCCAGGAGGAAAAGGCATCTAAGATGTCCAAAGCATCCAGTGCACATGAGGCCTAAGGGCAACTACAATTGGTAGCCAAAAGGAAAAAACACTTTTCATATACCATATCATTCTCATTTCTCTATATTGGGAGAGCAACTGGCTACCAACTGTAAAATTTCTAAACCATTTCAAAATTATTTTTAATGAATGGAGGTGATGACACATAAGAGCTGGAAAACTCCCCGTAACCAGACAGCCAATGTGCCCTATAAATCACAAAGCGGTGCCTACCATGCAAAATGTTCTGTCCATCCTCTGTTCACCCACATTTCCCCAACATTCCTGTGGCACTCTATGTACCTGATGTCAGTTCTCCATGAAGAATATCAGGCCAGCAGAACAAGCTCCCACGTCTGTTCTTCAGGTGAGAGCTGATAAGACTTGTTTAATTTGAAGAGTAAAGACACAATGCATAGCAGTGCGGTGCTTTACAGCTAATGATCCATGACATAGATGGAAAAAAAGGATGAGACGAATTGTCAACGGATTTATTTCCAACTTGGAAGAATTTAGTCTAAAACACACATTTTGGGAATTCCTCTGCCACACACAGTCTAACCGCTACAATAAAACAAAGCGTGTTCTGACAAAGGAAGACCTGAAGCACAAGTACAAAGGAAGTCATTGATATTGTGAATGCCTCATCCTTGAGTCACATCTTTAGGCTGATCACACATAAAAGGCAGCACATGAGCATGTCGCTGGGAAGACTTCCATACAAACTGCATTCAAATGAACAGCTGCAATATAGAGGAAACCAATTAACCTTTACCCGTTTACCCACAAATATACCAGTGCCGAGCCACTCCCTGATGCTCTACACAAAACCAAAGTCATTCATGGTGCCTGATGAGAGAAGGGCTCTGTTCTCACCCTATTTTTACTGACAGACCTCCTTAAAGAGTAATCCATTCCAAAACTGACATTTCCATTTTTAGTGCATGCATGCCAACTGAGTTCTCTACCTTCCTTTCACACTTGGGTAGGCAAGATCTCAGACCAGAGCCACTGATCGGACCACCAGCGGCAGCAACAACAAAGGCCTGTGTGGTTGGTGTCCAGCCCTGCTGTTAAATGTGTGTTAACAAGGCCTGAAGCTGCCCATAGATGGGTCAGTTTGCCAGATTACCCCAACTACACATTCAAGGTGGATGGAGGAATCTTGTGTAATTTTATGCTTAGGGCTCATTAACATTTGCTTCAAAACATGGCATTGGACACACTTTATTAAAGCGCTCTTAAAAGCGGCGATCCACTCAAAAGTGGACGCTCCGCTTGTTTGCATCCCCCCCCCCCTTTTGGTGCCACACTTGTCAATAACTGCATTCCTCTACCTCCCAAAATTGCCAGGTACCTGTCCCCACTTCCGGGAGACCAGGCTGCGGCGCTTCGCGCATGTGCAATAGGCAGCCGGCTTTCCCTTACCACGAATAATAGCACACGAGAGCCGATCAGAAAATCAGCTGGGGTACCAACATCACGGGATCCCTGGTCAGGTAAGTGTCCTAATATTAAAAGCCAGCAGCTACAGTATTTGTAGCTGCTGACTTCATTTTTGGTGTGGGGCGGGACCTAAAGCACCCATTACTGGTTAGCTTACAGTCCTGTTCACACCTTGCATTTGCTTTAAAAATGATACTCCGTGTCGCGCGGCCCCAGTGTGAAAGGGGTCTTAAAGAGTACGACAGTGCTCGCTTGAAGCACCTGCAGCTTTTGAGAGGTTTTAATTCAGCTTCGCTTTGGAGGTATTGTAGGTATCACACACACACACACACACATACACACACACACACATACACATACACACACACACCTCTGCCAAAGCATCATCAAAACACCACTGAAGCCTTAAAAACTAGGAGGTGCACCGAATGGAAATTTTGGTGCCGAAACCAAAACTGCAGGATGCACTTGGCTGAAAACCGAAAAGTATATACAGTTGGTACCGAAAGTATTCAGACCCACTTAAATTTTTAACCTCTGTTGTATTGCAGCCATTTGCTAAAATCATTTAAGTTCATTTTTTTCCTCATTAATGTACACACAGCACCCCATGTTGACATTTTTGCAGATTTATTAAAGAAAAAAAAAAAAAAAAAAAAACATGGTCTTAAGTATTCAGAGACCCTTTGCTGTGACACTCATATTTAACTCAGGTGCTGTCCATTTCTTCTGATCATCCTTGAGGCTGGGTTCACACTGATACGACACGACATTCATCCGACTTTCATCCTACTTTGCTCTGAGACATCAGTCCTACATTGATCCTACATTGGGCCGACATCCATCCGACATTCATGAACAGGATACTACTTTGATCCGACATTGTGCTAGTCTGACTTGTCCTTTGACCAATCAAAACAATCCCAGGGTGAGATAAATTCCTTTTACTGCTGCTGTAATCACCATGTCGGATGTCAAATGTCGGATGGTTAGGACAAGGATCCTACTTTGATCCGACTTCAATGATATTCAATGGGCTGAAGTAGGACCAAAGTCGGACCAAAGTAGTACAGGGAGCATTTTTAATGTCGGACCGACTTGTGTCGGACCAGTTAAGACGGCTCTCATAGGGATTCATTGATTTTCACACGTCATGCGACATGAGCTCCTAATGTCGGAGTATTTGTCGGACCAGTGTGAACCTGGCCTGAGATGGTTCTACGCCTTCATTTGAGTCCAGCTGTGTTTGATTATACTGATTGGACTTGATTAGGAAAGCCACACACCTGTCTATATAAGACCTTACAGCTCACAGTGCATGTCGGTGCAAAATGAGAATCATGAGGTCAAAGGAACTGCCTGAAGAGCTCAGACAGAATTGTGGCAAGGCAAAGATCTGGCCAAGGTTACAAAAAAAATAGGATTTTTTGTACTCACCGTAAAATCCTTTTCTCTGACATCCATGGACTGACACGGTGTCTCTTTACACTTTACACGTGGGTTATGTCCCTGCTTGCAGGAGAAGACCTAGGCAGAATGTGAGATGTTATACATACATTCTAAAAGCCAGAGCTGAACAGCCCCACCCAGGGGGCGGTCCCTCCGGACATAACCCTCCCACTACAGTCAGCAGACTTCAGTTCGTAACAAAGCAGTACAAACTTAAAAAGGAAGGGTGGGTGCCGTGTCAGTCCATGGATGTCAGAGAAAAGGATTTTACGGTGAGTACAAAAAATCCTATTTTCTCTTATCATCCATGGACTGACATGGTGTCTCTTTACACTTTACACGTGGGATGTCCCAAAGCAGTGTCAAGAGGGATGGGAGCAGTATAAATGGAAAAACCAAAAACTTCACTCCAAGAAGGCAGAGCTCCTCAACGGAGGAGTCGCAACTTTAAACATCGGCCTGCAGCACCCTGCGGCCGAAGGAAGCATCCGGAGATGCAGCCACATTAACCTTATAAAACTTAAAAGGCATGAACAGACGACCAGGTCGCCGCCTTGCACACTTGTGCAACCGACGCTTGATGTCGGAAAACCCAGGAAGCACCAATTGCCCTGGTGGAATGCGCCGTAACCGGAAAGGGAGGCGCCCGCCCTTTGAGAGCATAGGCTTGAATGACGGTTTGTCTGATTCCCCTAGAAATGATGGCAGACGAAACCGCTTGGCCCTGTTATGGACCAGAGACAGTCACAAACAGTGAGTCGGACTTTCGAATAGAAGCAGTAGCAGACAGGTACACCCGTAAGGCTTGTACCACATCCAATATGTGCAGTGCAAACTCTCTGGGATGCGATGGGTGAGGACACAAGGAAGGGAGGACAATGTCCTCATGTAGGTGAAAGGTCGACACCACCTTTGGCAAAAAGGAAGGTCACGGATGCAACACCGCCTTATCCTTATGGATGACTAAATATGGCGACTTGCAGGACAAAGCCGCCAACTCAGACACTCGTCAAACAGAAGTGATTGCCACTAAAAGGCCACCTTCTGAGACAAGGCAAGAGGGGAATATCCCGGATATTCCCAAAAGGAGGTTCCTGGAGGACCGAGAGCACCAACTTCAGATCCCACGGTGGGAGAGGAGGCTTGACAGGAGGGAGCACATGGCGAACCCCCAAACACAAGGTGCTAACCAAGAAATGACCCGCTAGAGGTCGCTGAAAGAAGACGGTCAAGGCCGAAATCTGATCCTTGATGGTACTCAAAGCAAGCTTTTGGGTCACTCCACACTGCAGAGGACGCAGGATTCTGGGGACGGAATACGTCCGAGGACGCCAGTCCAGCGCTTCGCATATGGCGATATAAGCTTTCCAGGCACGGTGATAGATCTGCTTGGAGAAAGACTTCCGTGTCCTTAACATGGTCAAAATGACCGAGTCTGAGAGACCTCGGTCCCTCAACACCTGGCTTTCAACAGCCCTGCCGTTAAAGCCAGAGACTGTAAGCCGGATGAAACATAGGACCTTGAGACTGAAGGTCCTCCCTCATCGGCAACCGCCAGGGAACGTCCGCGACGAGACGTACCAGATCAGCGTACCAGTGATGCTGAGGCCAATCCGGAACAATTAGGATCACCAGAGTTTATATCAGGCGATAAGGACTCTATGGGGCCACCAACGCATCCGAGGCATCGCCCAAGGATCCCTGGATCTGGCCACAACCTCGACCCTTGCGATGAGTCGAGAGGCCATCAGGTCCACATCCGGCGTGCCCCACCATCGGCAAAGGAGTTGAAATATGCAAGGACCACTCTTCTTTGTCCGGCGATTGGCGAATCAGATAGTCCGCCTGCCCATTGTCTATGCCCAGAATGTACATGGCCTACAGAGCCGACACGTTTCTTCCGGCCCACTTCAGGATACGGACTACCTCGGAAGCCGCAGCTGAGCTCCGAGTCCCCCCTTGATGGTTTACATATGCCACCGCCGTGGCGTTGTCCGACTGGCTCCTGATGGAGCGACCCCGTACTCTCTCCGACCTGAGGAGAGACACAGTCCGATGGCCCGTATTTCCAGAACAGTGATTGGTAAACGGGCTCCTCCGGAGTCTAAGGCCTTAAGCCGACAGGACTCCCCAGACTCCACCCCAGCCCGTCAGGCTGGTGTCCGTCGTGAGTACCGTCCATTGGATGGGAGGGGGGGGAACGACTTTCCGGACCGAAGAGCCGAGGATCTCAACCACCATGTCAGGGGCACCCTGACCAGGTGAATCACCTGGATCTGAAGATCCAAGGACAACGGGGATTTGTCCCAGGTGGACAAGATCTCCTTCTGCAATGCCCTGGTGTGTGATTGGGCATACGGAACGGCCGCGAAGGAGGCCACCATGAGTCCCGGGACTCTCATGCAAAAAAACTGATTGACAACCATTTTCGGGATGTCAGCACCCGCACCGCAGACTGAAGTGTCAGCAACTTCTCCAGAGGTAGGATACCTTTGCCTCCAAGGAGTCCAGAATCAGAACTAGATACTCCAGACACTGAGTCGGGACCAGGACTGACTCCTGAATGTTCAGGAACCACCCGAAGTCCCTGAGGGTCTAATTGACGATAGTCACCTTTCCTCTAATCTGAGCCACTTTCTGCTCTTAGGAGAAGATCGTCCAGATAGCCCACGACAGCAATACCTCACTGTAACAGAAGGCTAGAACCGGAGCAAGCACCTTGGTTAACACCCTTGGTGCTGAGGCTAGGCCGAAAGGAAGAGCCACAATCGATAGTGGACTTCGCTGATCGCAAGCGCAGAAACTTCTGGTGACTTGCGCAGATCGGAACATGCAAGTAGGCGTCCTTGAAGTCCAAGGACGCCAGAAGAAAATCCCTTTGGTGGAGTGTAGCGATCACCGTGCGAATGGATTCCATGCGGAATTTCTGCACCTTCTCGAAGGCATTCAGGGCCTTGAGGTCCAGGATAGGTCGAACCACGTCCTATTTTTGGGACGACAAACAGATTCGAGTAGAATCCCTGAAAACTCTCCTGTGACGGAACCGGCACAATCACTCCGGACCTGATCAAATCCTGTACAGCCCCCAAGAGGGCTGCCCGACAGGTAGGAAGGAGAGGAAGATTCGAGGGAAAGAATCTGTCTGGGGGCCAGGATCGGAATACTATCCTGTATCCTGAGGTGACCACCTCGCACACCCACCAGTCGGAGATTTGGGAGGACCACCGATTCGTGACCTGCGAAGTCGTCCCCCCACCCCAGAGTCGGGCGGAGGCAAGACTTCACGCGGAGGCGGGCTTGGGAGCCGCTTGTTCGGCTTATGCACCCAGGGGCACTTGTGCCCACCAGCCGCACTGCCGTCAGTCTGAGAGGACCTACCCGTGGACTCTGACTGACGAAAAAACCCCGTTTTGCTGGAAAGGAAGGCCCCCGTTTGCGGCAGGCCTCCTCACTCTTGCTAGTCTAAGGAAGAAGAGTGCTTTTACCTCCCATGACATCCATGACGATGTCATCCAGAGCAGCACCGAAAGGTCTACCACCTTTAAATGGTAGATCCATCAGGAGCTTCCTAAGGCTAGGTCAGCAGACCAGCACTTCAACCAGATAAGACGACGCAATACCACCGCCGAGACAGAGGCCCTGGATATTAAAGGGGCCGCGTCCAACGTGGCGTCGCACACATAAACCAGGCCCTGAACCAGTTGGTGGGCCAGAGCAACTGTGTCTGGAGGAAGATTATGCTCCTGTACAGCTAGGTGCAACATTTTTGCCCAACCTGTAAGTGTTTAAGACACAAGGGTCGCCGCTACCACAGGCCGTAGGGCGGATCCCAACAAGGCAAACATGGCTCTGCTCACCACTTCTGACCTCCTGTCAGTGGGGTCCTCAAATGCAGGAGTCCCCTCCATCGGGAGAGTGATGGCCTTGTTCAACCGGGCGACTGGAGGGTCGACACTGGGGGAGAAGCCCACTTTTTAAGTAGGGCATCTTCAAGGGGTATCTGATAGACAAATGCCGCGGGACCATAAAAAAATTATTCTGCGGCTTTTCCCAGACCTTATCAATGAGCTGTTCAAAGAAAGTACATATGGAAAAACCTCTTTAGAAGGCCTGGCCTTAAAAGAACCAAAGGAGAGTGTATCCGCCTGAGGTTCTGCATCCGCAGCATTTTAGCTTGAGAGTGTCCCTCACCGCAGTCATGAGTACACTAACAAGCGCCCTGTCATTTACTGACTCAGAACTGGAGTTTTCCTCATAAGGAATGTCCTGTTCAAAACCATCCAATACATTCAGAACTAGGGTCCTGAGCGGTAGTGGCTAGGCCCATATCTGAATCAGCGCACTGCCCTCATGAAGTAAAGTGGGGAGAGGGCGCTTTTTTGCTCCCTTGCGCTTGCACACAGCTCCCATCCTGGTCAGAAATGATTCCAGGACTGCCCACAACTGGTCCCTAGGGACCGCAGGTGCTGAAGCACTGCCTGTTGTCCACTGACATTTAGGGGAAGCTGGTGACAGAGACTCCATATTGCCCCCCCTCTGAGACTCCTCAGATAAAAAGTCCACCCACAGGCTGTGCTGACTGAGGAGGGGGCGCCCAGGGGACTCACCAAACCGGACCAGGGACCGCTCAGTTCCGCTGTCTGTACCGCGCTGTGTCAGCGCTGGTGAGCTGTGAGGAGATTGTGAGGAGATTCACGCTGTTACAGCAGCGCTAGAGGCCAAAACTAGTGCTGAAGAGTGCGCAGGCTACAAGAAAATGGCCGCCGCACTTCACTGAGGCGATCCGCGGCAAGATGGCCGCCATGACTCAGCAAAAGTGAAAAAACAGCACACACACAGCGCCACTCGGCGCTCAGGCCCCAAAACACACAAAAAAAGGCCCCAAGCATATCTGCAGACCAGCATTAGCCCCTCCAAGAACAGTGTGACCCCCAGGCACTCCACACAGCACAGCGCCAGCAATGGTGACAGAGAGTGACAATGAAATACAGGGGGAGACAGGGAAAATCCCCCACAGAGAAACACACAGCTTTTTGTACTCACCTGCAGGCAGGAGAGACTACTTACCCGTCCCCCTGAGGGACCCACTGGTGTGTTTCTGACAGGACTATCACAGTGCAGTACTGAGTAGCTGTCGGCCCGGTCCACCGCGAAAGATACAGTCAGTCAGGAACTGTTCAGTCTTGAGAGGACCGTGGGAGCATGAAAGCAAACCCGGCCACCCCTGGAGTCATGGGGCCTGTCGTGAACTGAGTCTCACGCACACAAGGCGAGGATCAGCACGCTCGATGGTCGGACAGGGAAGACTACGAGGATATCTTGTACCCAACCTGTTGCCCAGCCGACAGTTGATAGAAGATTCTCAAAAATAAAATAAAGAAGAATTCCAGAAAAGGAATAAAAATAGGTCAGGAGACTGGCTCCTGAGAGAGCCACGTCTTCTCCTTCTGCTAGGCAGAAAAAAACTGAAGTCTGCTGACTGTAGTGGGAGGGTTATGTCCGGAGGGACCGCCCCCTGGGTGGGGCTGTTCAGCTCTGGCTTTTAGAATGTATGTATAACATCTCACATTCTGCCTAGGTCTTCTCCTGCAAGCAGGGACATAACCAACGTGTAAAGTGTAAAGAGACACCGTGTCAGTCCATGGATGATAAGAGAAATAGGATTTTTTGTACTCACCGTAAAATCCTTTTCTCTGACATCCATGGACTGACACGGTGTCTCTTTACACTTTACACGTGGGTTATGTCCCTGCTTGCAGGAGAAGACCTAGGCAGAATGTGAGATGTTATACATACATTCTAAAAGCCAGAGCTGAACAGCCCCACCCAGGGGGCGGTCCCTCCGGGCATAACCCTCCCACTACAGTCAGCAGACTTCAGTTCGTAACAAAGCAGTACAAACTTGAAAGGAAGGGTGGGTGCCGTGTCAGTCCATGGATGTCAGAGAAAAGGATTTTACGGTGAGTACAAAAAATCCTATTTTCTCTTATCATCCATGGACTGACACGGTGTCTCTTTACACTTTACACGTGGGATGTCCCAAAGCAGTGTCAAGAGGGATGGGAGCAGTATAAATGGAAAAACCAAACTTTCACTCCAAGAAGGTAGATCTCCTCAACGGAGGAGTCGCAACTTTAAACAGCGGCCTGCAGCACCCTGCGGCCGAAGGAAGCATCCGAAGATGCAGCCACATCAACCTTATAAAAAAACTTAAAAGGTATGAACAGACGACCAGGTCGCCGCCTTGCACACTTGTGCAACCGACGCTTGATGACGGAAAACCCAGGAAGCACCAATTGCCCTGGTGGAATGCGCCGTAACCGGAGAGGGAGGCGCCCGCCCTTTGAGAGCATAGGCTTGAATGACGGTTCGTCTGATTCCCCTAAAAATGATGGCAGACGAAACCGCTTGGCCCTGTTATGGACCAGGGGCAGTCACAAACAGTGAGTCGGACTTCCGAATAGAAGCAGTAGCAGACAGGTACACCCGTAAGGCTCGTACCACATCCAATATGTGCAGCGCAAACTCTCTGGGATGCGATGGGTGAGGACACAAGGACGGGAGGACAATGTCCTCATGTAGGTGAAAGGTAGATACACCTTTGGCAAAAGGGAAGGTCGCGGATGCAACACCGCCTTATCCTTATGGATGACTAAATATGGCGACTTGCAGGACAAAGCCGCCAACTCAGACACTCGTCAAACAGAAGTGATTGCCACTAAAAGGCCACCTTCTGAGACAAGACAAGAGAGGAATATCCCGGATATTCCCAAACAGGAGGTTCCTGGAGGTCCGAGAGCACCAAATTCAGATCCCACGGTGGGAGAGAAGGCTTGACAGGAGGGAGCACATGGCGAACCCCCAACACAAGGTGCTAACCAAGAAATGACCCGCTAGAGGTCGCTGAAAGAAGACGGCCAAGGCTGAAATCTGATCCTTGATGGTACTCAAAGCAAGCTTTTGGGTCACTCCACACTGTAGAGGACGCAAGATTCTGGGGACGGAATACGTCCAAGGACGCCAGTCCAGCGCTTTGCATATGGCGATATAAGCTTTCCAGGCACGGTGATAGATCTGCATGGGAGGAAGACTTCCGTGTCCTTAACATGGTCAAAATGACAGAGTCCGAGAGACCTCGGTCCCTCAACACCTGGCTTTTAACAGCTCTGCCGTTAAAGCCAGAGACTGTAAGCCGGATGAAACATAGGACCTTGAGACTGAAGGTCCTCCCTCATCGGCAACCGCCAGGGAACGTCCGCAACGAGACGTACCAGATCAGCGTACCAGTGACGCTGAGGCCAATCCGGAACAATTAGGATCACCGGAGTTTATATCAGGCGATAAGGACCCTATGGGGGCCACCAACGCATCCGAGTCATCGCCCAAGGATCCCTGGATCTGGCCACAACCTCGACCCTTGCGACTGAGTCGAGAGGCCATCAGGTCCACATCCGACATGCCCCACCGTCGGCAAAGGAGTTGAAATATGCAAGGACCACTCTTCCTGGTCCGGCGTCTGGCAATTGGCGACTCAGATAGTCCGCCCCTACAGAGCCGGCACGTTTCTTCCGGCCCACTTCAGGATACGGACTACCTCGGAAGCCGCAGCTGAGCTCCAAGTCCCCCAGTGATGGTTTACATACGCCACTGCCGTGGCGTTGTCCGACTGGCTCCTGATGGAGCGACCCGTACTCTCTCCGACCTGAGGAGAGACACAGTCTGATGGCCCGTATTTCCAGAACAGTGATTGGTAAACGGGCTCGTCCGGAGTCCAAGGCCTTGAGCCGACAGGACTCCCCAGACTCCACCCCAGCCCGTCAGGCTGGTGTCCGTCGTGAGTACCGTCCCTTGGATGGGAGGGGAACGACTTTCCGGACCGAAGAGCCGAGGGTCCCAACCACCATGTCAGGGACGCCCTGACCAGGTGAATCACCTGGATCCGAAGATCCAAGGACAACGGGGATTTGTCCCAGGTGGACAAGATCTCCTTCTGCAATGCCCTGGTGTGTGATTGGGCATACGGAATGGCCGCGAAGGAGGCCACCAGGAGTCCCGGGACTCTCATGCAAACAACGGATTGACAACCATATTCGGGATGTCAGCACCCGCACCGCAGACTGAAGGGTCAGCAACTTCTCCAGAGGTAGGATACCTTTGCCTCCAAGGAGTCCAGAACCAGAACTAGATACTCCAGACCTGAGTCGGGACCAGGACTGACTCCTGAATGTTCAGGAACCACCCGAAGTCCCTGAGGGTTTAATTGACGATAGTCACCTTTCCTCCAAGTCTGAGCCACTTTCTGCTCATAGCAGAAGACCGTCCAGATAGCCCACGACAGCAATACCTCGCTGTAACAGAAGGCTAGAACCGGAGCAAGCACCTTGGTGAACACCCTTGGTGCCGAGGCAAGGCCGAAAGGAAGAGCCACAATCGATAGTGGACTTCGCTGATTGCAAGGCGCAGAAACTTCTGGTGACTTGCGCAGATCGGAACATGCAAGTAGGCGTCCTTGAAGTCCAAGGACGCCAGAAGAAAATCCCTTTGGTGGAGTGTAGCGATCACCGTGCGAATGGATCCCATGCGGAATTTCTGCACCTTCTCGAAGGCATTCAGGGCCTTGAGGTCCAGGATAGGTCGAACCACGTCCTATTTTTGGGACGACAAACAGATTCGAGTAGAATCCCTGAAAACTCTCCTGTGACGGAACCGGCACAATCACTCCGGACCTGATCAAATCCTGTACAGCCCCCAAGAGGGCTGCCCGACAGGTAGGAAGGAGAGGAAGATTCAAGGGAAAGAATCTGTGTGGGGGCCAGGATCGGAATACTATCCTATATCCTGAGGTGACCACCTCGCACACCCACCAGTCAGAGATTCGGGAGGTCCACCGATCCGTGAACCTGCGAAGTCGTCCCCCCACCCCAGAGTCGGGCGGAGGCAAGACTTCACGCGGAGGCGGGCTTGGGAGCCGCTTGTTTGGCTTACGCACCCAGGGGCACTTGTGCCCACCAGCCGCACTGCCGTCAGTCTGAGAGGGCCTACCTGTGGACTCTGACTGACGAAAAAAAAAACAGTTTTGCTGGAAAGGAAGGCCCCTGTTTGCGGCGGGCCTCCTCACCCTTGCTAGTCTAAGGAAGAAGAGTGCGTTTACCTCCCGTGACATCCATGACGATGTCATCCAGAGCAGCACCGAAAGGTCTACCGCCTTTAAATAGTAGATCCGTCAGGAGCTTCCTAAGGCTAGGTCAGCAGACCAGCATTTCAACCAGATAAGACGACGCAATACCACCGCCGAGACAGAGGCCCTGGATATTAAAGGGGCCGCGTTCAGCGTGGCGTCGCACACAGAAACCAGGCCCTGAATCAGTTGGTGGGCCAGAGCAACTGTCTGGAGGAAGAATATGCTCCTGTACAGCTAGGTGCAACATTTTTGCCCAACCTGTAAGTGTTTTAGACACAAGGGTCGCCGCTACCACAGGTCGTAGGGCGGATCCCAACAAGGCAAACATGGTTCTGCTCACCACTTCTGACCTCCTGTCAGTGGGGTCCTCAAATGCAGGAGTCCCCTCCATCGGGAGAGTGATGGCCTTGTTCAACCGGGCGACTGGAGGGTCGAACCTGGGGGAGAAGCCCACTTTTTAAGTAGGGCATCTTCAAGGGGTATCTGATAGACAAACGCCGCGGGACCCTAAAAAAATTCTTCTGCGGCTTTTCCCAGACCTTATCAATGAGCTGGTCAAAGAAAGTACAATGGAAAAAACCCCTTTAGAAGGCCTGGCCTTAAAAGAACCAAAGGAGAGTGTATCCGCCTGAGGTTCTGCATCCGCAGCATTTGAGCTTGAGAGTGTCCCTCACCGCAGTCATGAGCACACTAACAAGCGCCCTGTCATTTACTGACTCAGAACTGGAGTTTCCCTCATAAGGAATGTCCTGTTCAAAACCATCCATACATTCAGAACTAGGGTCCTGAGCAATAGTGGCTAGGCCCATATCTGAATCAGCGCACTGCCCTCGAGTAGATAAAGTGGGGAGAGGGCGCCTTATTTGCACCTTGCGCTTGCACACAGCTCCCATCCTGGTCAGAAATTGATTCCAGGGCTGCCCACAACAGGTCCATAGGGACCGCAGTGCTGAAGCACTGCCTGTTGCCACTGACATTTTTAGGGGAAGCTGGTGACACAGACTCCATATTGTCCCTCCCCGAGACTCTCTCAGATAAAAAGTCCACCCACAGGCTGTACTGACTGAGGAGGGGGCGCCCAGGGGACTCACCAAACCGGACCAGGGACCGCTTAGTTCCGCTGTCTGTACCGCGCTGTGTCAGCGCTGGTGAGCCGTGAGGAGACTGAGGAGATTCGCGCTGCTACAGCAGCGCTAGAGGCCAAACTAGTGCTGAAAAGTGCGCGGGCTACAAGAAAATGGCCGCCGCACTTCACTGAGGCGATCCGCGGCAAGATGGCCACCATGACACAGTTAAAATGAAACAGCGCACACGCACAGCGCCACTCGGCGCTCAGGCCCCAAAAACAAAAACCCACACAAAAAAGCCCCAAGGCATACATTGCAGACCAGCATGAGCCCCCCAAGAACAGTGTGACCCCCAAGCACCCCACACAGCCAGCGCCAGTAATGGTGACAGAGAGCGACAATAAAATACAGGGGGAGACAGGGAAAATCCCCCACAGAGAAACACACAGCCCTTTGTACTCACCTGCAGGCAGGAGAGACTACTTACCCGTCCCCTGAGGGACACACTGGTGTTTCTGACAGGACTATCACAGTGCAGTACTGAGTAGCTGTCGGCCCGGTCCACCGCGAAAGATACAGTCAGTCAGGAGCTGTTCAGTCTTGAGAGGACCGTGGGAGCATGAAAGCAAACCCGGCCACCCCTGGAGTCATGGGGCCTGTTGTGAACTGAGTCTCACGCACACAAGGCGAGGATCAGCACGCTCGATGGTCGGACAGGGAAGACTACGAGGATATCTTGTACCCAACCTGTTGCCCAGCCGACAGTTGATAGAAGATTCTCAAAAATAAAATAAAAAAGAATTCCAAAAAGGAATAAAATAGGTCAGGAGACTGGCTCCTGAGGGAGCCACGTCTTATCCTTCTGCTAGGCAGAAAAAAACTGAAGTCTGCTGACTGTAGTGGGAGGGTTATGCCTGGAGGGACCGCCCCCTGGGTAGGGCTGTTCAGCTCTGGCTTTTAGAATGTATGTATAACATCTCACATTCTGCCTAGGTCTTCTCCTGCAAGCAGGGACATAACCCACGTGTAAAGTGTAAAGAGACACCGTGTCAGTCCATGGATGATAAGAGAAAAAATTTCTGCTGCACTTAAGGTTCCCAAGAGCACAGTGGCCTCCATAATCCTTAAATGGAAGACATTTGGGACGACCAGAACCCTTCCTAGAGCTGGCCGTCCGGCCAAACTGAGCTATCGGGAGAGAAGAGCCTTGGTAAGAGAGGTAAAGAAGAACTCAAAGATCACTGAGGCTGAGCTCCAGAGATGCAGTCGGGAGATGGGAGAAAGTTGTAGAAAGTCAACCATCACTGTAGCCCTCCACCAGTTGGGGCTTTATGGCAGAGTGGCCGGACGGAAGCCTCTCCTCAGTGCAACACACATGAAAGCCTGCATTTGCTAATAAACACCTGAAGGACTCCAAGATGGTGAGAAATAAGATTCTTTGGTCTGATGAGACCAAGATAATAGGATTTTTATAACAGCTTACCTGTAAAATCCTTTTCTTGGAGTACATCACGGGACACAGAGCGACATAGTCATTACTAATGGGTTATATAGATACCGTCAGGTGCTGGCACTGGCAACTTCCAAAACCGGAAGTACCCTCCCCTATATAAGCCCCTCCCATCCGGGAGCACCTCAGTTTTGTAGCAAAGCAATAAGTGTCCCTAAAGAGGGGCGGGAGCTCTGTGTCCCGTGATGTACTCCAAGAAAAGGATTTTACAGGTAAGCTGTTATAAAAATCCTATTTTCTTTCTCGTACATCACGGGACACAGAGCGACATAGTCATTACTAATGGGATGTCCTAAAGCAATGCCAAATGAGGGGGGGGGATACACCATATATAAGCTGAGCGCTATCAGACATGAGGATCTTTTGCGGCCTGCAACACACTGCGCCCAAAGGCGACATCCTCCTGACTTCTAACGTCCACCTGGTAGGACCTAGTAAACGTGTGTACCGAAGACCATGTTGCGGCCTTACAGATTTGAGCCAGGGAGGCCTGGTGATGCACTGCCCATGAAGTTCCAACTGCTCTCGTGGAGTGCGCTCTAACTTTGAACGGAGGTGGTCTCCTTCTCAAGCCATAAGCTTGCATAATGACCTGTCGAATCCACTTGGCTAAAGTAGACTTTGACGCTGCCTGACCCTTTCTGGGGCCTTCTGGCAGAATAAACAAAGTATCCGTTCTGCGAATCTGAGCAGTGGCTTTTAGATAAGCTTTAGCTGCTCTTACTACATCCAAAGAATGCAATAACTTTTCCTCTACCGAAGTAGGTTTGGGGAAAAAAGAAGGAAGAACCACATCTTGGTTCAAATGAAACCTCAATACCACCTTAGGAAGAAAGGCTGGATGAGGACGTAACACTACTCTGTCCTTATGGATAACCAGATATGGCTCCTTACAGGACATAGCTGCTAATTCCGATACTCTTTTAGCCGAACAAATGGCTACTAGAAAAATCAATTTCCTGGTGAGAAGCACCAAGGAAATATGCTGTAATGGTTCAAATGGTTGTTTCTGTAGAACCGACAGAACCAAGTTTAGATCCCATGGACATATGGGAATATTAACCGGAGGACTAATACGCATCACTTCTTGTATAAAGGCTTTGACTAGTGAATGCGAAGCCAAGGGCCTTTGAAAAAATATTGACAAGGCCGAAATCTGACCCTTGATAGTACTCAAGGCAAGCTTCCTATCTACAGCCCACTGTAGGAAGTCCAGAATCCTACCTATTACGTACTTATGTGGATGCCATTTCTTGGCCTCACACCACGCGATGTACGCCTTCCAGATTCTATAGTAGATCTGCCTGGATACCGGCTTCCTGGCATTGATCATGGTAGATACCACAGCATTAGAGAGCCCTCTCTTTTTTAGAATGTGGGCTTCAATAGCCAGGCCGTCAAACCTAGGGCTGGTAAGGAAGGGTGGTATATCAGTCCTTGCGAAAGCCGGACGACGTGGGAGAGTCCAAGGACTCCCCACTGAAATTTTACAATCTCCGCGTACCACGCTCTTCGGGGCCACGCTGGAGCCACCGGAATCACTGGTTTCTTTTCTACCCTGATTCTGCGGAGTAATCGAGGTAACCATTGGCGGTGTGAATGCATATATCAGCTTGAACTGATCCCAAGGGAACACTAGGGCATCCGAGCCGCAAGCTAGGGGATCCCTTGTCCGAGAGACAAACCTGTCCCCCTTTGCGTTGAATCTGGATGCTAGAAGATCTACATCCGATGTTCCCCACCGCTGACATATTGTCCAGAAAACCTCGGGGTGAAGGGACCCTTCCTCTGGGCCTAATTGCTGGCGACTTAGAAAGTCCGCCTTCCAATTCTCCACTCCTGGAATGAATACCGCAGATATGGCTGGGACATATTTTTCTGCCCATTTCAGGATGTAATTTACTTCCCTCTGGGCTGCACGACTCCTGGTGCCCCCCTGATGATTGATATATGCCACTGCTGTGGCATTGTCTGATTGAATTCTGACAGGGGACCCTTGGAGTTTGGATGTCCATGCTACTAGGGCATACCGGGCTGCTCGTATCTCTAAGAGATTGATGGGCAGGGCCTTTTCTTCTGCATCCGACCATCTGCCCTGGAGAGACTATTGCTCCAGTACTGCTCCCCAGCCTATAAGGCTGGCATCTGTAGTGACCACCTTCCAAGAAATCAGACTGAAGGATTTCCTTTTTTCCAGATTCTGGGGAACCAACCACCAACGGAGGCTCTTGCGAACGGAAGCGAACAAGGACATTGTAAGTCTAGGGCCTGAACTTTTTTGTTCCAGGCTGACAGTATGGCCCCTTGCAAATTCCTTGAATGGAATTGACCGTAGGGTACTGCTTCGAATGATGCCACCATTTTTCCCAGCAGCCTCATATACAGGCGTATGGACGGCTGTCTTTTTTGTACCCACTAAGTGGATCAAATCTTTCAAAGACAACACCTTTCCTCGAGGCAAGAATATTTTTCTCTGGCCTGAATCCAACCTTAGCCCCAAGTATTCCAGACTTTTGACTGGTTTTTAGGGCTGACTTGTCTCGGTTGATAATCCAACCGTGAGATTCCAGATACTTGATCGTCTTGTGAACGACCACGTCTAGTTTTTTCACTGAGTGGTCTATCAGCAACAAGTCATCCAGATATGCCATTATCATTACACCTTGTGTTCTTAGATTGGCCAATAAAGGGCCAGAATTTTTGTAAACACTCGTGGTGCTGTGGCCAAACCGAAGGGTAAGGCTCTGAACTGAAAATGGCGCCCTTCTACTGCAAAGCGTAGAAATTTTTGGTGGACTGGAAAGATGGGAATGTGCAAATAAGCATCTTTGATGTCGCTCGTGGCTAACCAATCCTCCCCTTGTAGGGCAGTGGCCACCGATCGGATCGACTCCATCGGAAAGTCCTGATATACAGGAATTTGTATAGCCCTTTTAGAATTAATATGGGCCTCCCGTCCGCGTTTGCTTCGGGACTGTAAAGAGGTTTGAGTAAAACCCGAACCCTCATTCTTCCAGGGGAACCTCCATAATTACTCCTTGGAGCAATAGTTGTTCTAGTGCCAGCAGGAGGGACTCTCTCTTCCGGGGATCCCTTGGCACGTTTGACCTCAAAAATGGGAAGGAGGAGAGTCTTTTAACTCCAAACTGTATCCCAAACCTACTGCGGAGAGCACCTATCTGTCTTGATCGTGTCCCGCCAGGTCTCTTACGAACAACTGGAGTCCTCCCCCCACCCGACTGAGTGGGGGCTTCAATGAATTTAACTTTGGGGGAGGTTTTGTACCTCCCCTGACCCAGGGTTTCTCATTACCCTGCTACTGTCCCTGTTTTTTACCCCCGGGATTTGACCGAGGAGGCCGTCGGAACTGTTACACAGCCGATGCCCCAGGGACTGGAGAAGCAGGCCTCTTAAAGAGGGACCTCTAACTCTGCTTTTAACCGGCAAGAGCGTATTTTTACCGCTGGAAATTTTCTGGATATATTTGTCCAGGTTTTCCCTGAATAAGCGTTCACCATGAAATGGGACGCTAACCAGCCATTCTTTACAGGGAGCTTCAGCAGACCAGTTTTTGAGCCATAGGAGCCTACGCATATGTACTATAGACAGCGTAAGGCGGGAGGCCTGATGGACTGAATCCTCTATGGCGTCAACCGCAAAGCCTAAGGCTCTAGGTAGATCAGCTAGGGCAAAGCCTGCTGATCTGTCAAGTCCCTCAAGACCTGTTTCAACTGATCCTTCACTGCTTAGCAGACCCCAATAGCTGCTACTGCTGGTTGTATCACCAAGCAGATTTTCATAAGGACTCCAATCTTTTATCTATTGGGTTCTTGAACATTTGGACATTTATCCACTGGACATGTCAGTGATTTATACATACAAGAGATGGCTGCGTCCACTGTAGGGACCTTCCATTTTTTTTTTTTTTTTTTTTTTGATGAACTTATCCTCCATGGGATAGACCACCGGAAATCTCTTGGGGGAATAAATATTTTCTCAGGATGTTCCCAATCCTGGTAAATGAGCCCTTTCAGTAAAGGGTGAAGTGGAAAAGAACAAACAGTCTGGGGGCTTCTAGCGACCCCAACGAGGATACAGTAGTGGTTGATGGTTCCGCAAGGTGCATTTTTAAATGCTGATCGGACCATGTTAGTCAGAGACTGAACCCATAATCTTTCAGCTTAAGATGCTGAGAAAAGGTTCCCCCACTGTTGATTCCTCTATAACAGAATCAACCTCATCCTGATCCCCTTCAGGCAGGTCGATCCCTGTATGGGACTGTTGTTCTGCTAACAGGCACTCTGAAGGAGGAGACGGAGATCGGGCGTGCTTTCCCTGACAGGGAGGCAGCGAATGTTGACAATCTCTCTCTAATCCTCCCAGAGCTGAGGAAAAAACCTCCTCTGTTACATACACAGGAGCAGGTGAACTGAGGACAGCCACAGTACCAAGTACCCTGCGGGGTCTCTACGGTCACTTACCTCTGAACTTCAGGGGAGACTGGTGCAGCAGGAGTATGCCCAAGATCCTCCGAGCCCGATGAGACCCCCTTCGCTTCCTGGAAGATTCAGTTCCGGAGCTTCTGGACGGCATATTCCTAAGCCTAAAGCTGAGGTATTCCAGCCGTAATACACCACTTTTACTGAGAATAGTCTAGCACAATTGCTGCTATATCACAGTTGGTGTCTACTAATGTGCCTTTCTAGGGGATGCCTGTATCAACCGCTTGCTGTATGCCTTTAAATGTTGCCAGCTCTGTCTCTGTACTTCATAGCCAGCTCACTACAATATTGTGGTTTTTTTTAAACTGCTGGGACGCCCGCACATGCGCAGAAGCGCTGCGGCGCGCACAGAGCGTCATCCCCCAGGCTCCGCCCCCTTTCCCGGCTCACCTCTATATATAGAGGCGCGTGCACGCGCACGCGCGCGGGCACGTGCGCCTTCGGCGCTAATTTCAAATATGGTAACAAGGGACAGGAGCCAGGGCCCCTCTTTGCCGCAGGCCGGGGGATGGACGAGCACTGCAACATGGCAGAGGAAGCAGTTTCCTATAAGAGAACTCACCATCTGCCTGGACTTTGCTCTGCTGAGAAGAAGCTAGTCCACATGACAAGAAAACATTCCACAGCGGCCTCTAGTGGACAAACACAGGTACCGCAGTCTAATATATTAAATATAAAAAAAAATTTTTTTTTTTTTTTTCTTGACCACCATTAAAAATTATTACAGGCATGCACAGAATTTTGCGGGAATACCATTAGGTAACAGACAGAAAGACAAATTAGGCTTGGGGGTCCCCCAATAGAACCAAGTTCCTGGGGGCCCCCACTTACCTGTTCCCCGCCGCAGGACTTTGTTTGGTCCACAAAAGCCCAAACTTCACCTATCACGGCAGGCATTGTAATCAAACCTTCAGGGACCGGGTTCCCAAGGATTCCACTCCCCTGGACCTGTATAGCACCCTGCACAGAAAACATCTTGGTCGTGGGTATGACCAGAGCTCTGGATCCCAGGGTCCAGCTCTCCTAAGAGAAGCATTACAGGCAGAACCTTGCTCTTCTCTGCAAGGCCCGGGTACCGACCGTTTAGCTATGAAGCTTTTTTGGTCGGATCCGGAATAGCTTACTGAGGCCCAAAAGAACCTGTACGCAAGCTCAGTGAAAAACACATGTTTCTTCTTGGCCAACACCTTAGACACTGGCAAAAAACTGAGGTGCTCCCGGATGGGAGGGGCTTATATAGGGGAGGGTACTTCCGGTTTTGGAAGTTGCCAGTGCCAGCACCTGACGGTATCTATATAACCCATTAGTAATGACTATGTCGCTCTGTGTCCCGTGATGTACGAGAAAGAAAGAACTTTTTGGCCTTAATTCTAAGCAGTATGTGTGGAGAAAACCAGGCACTGCTCATCTGTCCAATACAGTCCCAACAGTGAAGCATGGCGGTGGCAGCCTCATGCTGTGGGGGGTGTTTTTCAGCTGCAGAGACAGGACGACTGGTTGCAATCGAGGGAAAGATGAATGCGGCCAAGTACAGGGACATCCTGGACGAAAACCTTCTCCAGAGTGCTCAGGACCTCAGACTGGGCTGAAGGTTTTCCTTCCAACAAGACAATGACCCTAAGCACACAGCTAAAATAACGAAGGAGTGGCTTCACAACTCCGTGACTGTTCTTGAATGGCCCAGCCAGAGCCCTGACTTAAACCCAATTAAGCATCTCTGGAGAGACCTAAAAATGGCCGTCCAACGTTTACCATCCAACCTGACAGAACTGGAGAGGATCTGCAAGGAGGAATGGCAGAGGATCCCCAAATCCAGGTGTGAAAAACTTGTTGCAACTTTCCCAAAAAGACTCATGGCTGTATTAGATCAAAAGGCTGCAAATACTAAATACTGAGCAAAGGGTCTGAATACTTAGGACCATGTGATATTTCAGTTTTTCTTTTTTAATAAATCTGCAAAAATGTCAACAACTCTGTTTTTCTGTCAATATGGGATGCTGTGTGAACATCAATGAGGAAAAAAAATGAACTTAAATGATTTTAGCAAATGGCTGCAATATAAGAAAGTTAAAATTTAAAGGGGTCCGAATACTTTCCGTACCGTGTGTAATTAGATTATATATATATATATATATATATATATTCTATCTTTTCAATTATTTAATGAATTTAAATGAATATGAACTAATTGTTGGCCATTGTTGGCACCTTTAGCACAAGAAAAAGGGATTTTTATAACAGCTTACCTGTAAAATCCTTTTCTTGGAGTACATCACGGGACACAGAGCGACTTAGTCATTACTAATGGGTTATATAGTTTACCTTCAGGTGTTGGCACTGGCCAATTCCAAACCGGAAGTACCCTCCCCTATATAAGCCCCTCCCACCCGGGAGCACCTCAGTTTTGTAGCCAAGCAATAAGTGTCCCAAAAAGAGGGGTGGGAGCTCTGTGTCCCGTGATGTACTCCAAGAAAAGGATTTTACAGGTAAGCTGTTATAAAAATCCCTTTTTCTTTTTCGTACATCACGGGACACAGAGCGACTTAGTCATTACTAATGGGACGTCCCAAAGCAATGCCAAATGAGGGGGGGGTACATAAGCTGGGCGCCATCAGGCATGAGGATCTTTTGCGGCCTGCAACACACTGCGCCCAAAGGCGACATCCTCCTGACCTCTAACGTCTACCTGATAGAATCTAGTAAACGTGTGTACCGAAGACCATGTTGCGGCCTTACATACTTGAGCCAGGGAGGCCTGGTGATGCACTGCCCATGAAGTTCCAACCGCTCTTGTGGAGTGCGCCCTAACTTTGAACGGAGGCGGTCTCTTTCTCAAGCCATAGGCTTGTATTATGACCTGTCGAATCCACTTGGCTAAAGTAGATTTTGATGCTGCCTGACCCCTTCTGGGGCCTTCCGGCAGAACAAACAAAGAATCCGTTCTGCGAATCTGAGCAGTGGCTTTTAGATAAGCTTTAACTGCTCTTACCACATCCAAAGAATGTAATAACTTTTCCTCTACTGAGCTAGGTTTGGGGAAAAAAGAAGGAAGAACCACATCTTGGTTCAAATGAAACCTCGATACCACCTTAGGAAGAAAGGCTGGATGAGGACGTAATACTACTCTGTCCTTATGGACAACCAGATATGGCTCCTTACAGGACATAGCTGCTAATTCCGACACTCTTTTAGCCGAACAAATGGCTACTAAGAAAACCAATTTCCTGGTGAGAAGAACCAAGGAAATGTGTTGTAATGGTTCAAACGGTTGTTTCTGTAGAACCGACAGAACCAGGTTTAAGTCCCAAGGACATATGGGAATACTAACCGGAGGGCTAATACGCATCACTCCTTGTATAAAGGCTTTGACTAGTGAATGCGAAGCCAAGGGCCTTTGAAAAAATATTGACAAGGCCGAAATCTGACCCTTGATAGTACTCAAGGCCAGCTTCCTATCTACAGCCCACTGTAGGAAGTCCAGAATCCTCCCTATCATGTACTTACGTGGATGCCATTTCTTGGTCTCACACCACGTAATGTACGCTTTCCAGATCCTATAATAGATCTGCCTGGATACCGGTTTCCTGGCATTGATCATGGTAGATACCACAGAATTAGAGAGCCCTCTCTTTTTCAGAATGTGGGCTTCAATAGCCAGGCCGTCAAACCTAAGGCTGGTAAGGAAGGGTGGTATATCGGTCCTTGCGACAGCAGGTCCGGACGAAGTGGGAGGGTCCAAGGACTCCTCACTGACATTTTTACAATCTCCGCGTACCATGCCCTTCGGGGCCACGCTGGAGCCACCAGAATCACTGGTTTCTTTTCTACCCTGATTCTGCGGAGTAATCGTGGTAACAATTGTGGCGGTGGGAATGCATATATCAGCTTGAACCGATCCCAAGGGAACACTAGGGCATCCGAGCCGCAAGCTAGGGGATCCCTTGTGCGAGACACAAACCTGTCCACCTTTGCGTTGAATCTGGATGCTAGCAGATCTACATCCGGTGTTCCCCACCGCTGGCATATTGCCTGGAAAACCTCGGGGTGAAGAGACCATTCCCCCGGGCATAATTGTTGGCGACTTAGAAAGTCCGCTCTCCAATTTTCCACTCCTGGGATGAAAACCGCGGATATGGCTGGGACATATCTTTCTGCCCACTCCAGGATGCAATTTGCTTCCTTCTGGGCTGCACGACTTTTGGTGCCACCCTGATGATTGATATATGCCACTGCCGTGGCATTGTCTGATTGAATTCTGACAGGGGACCCCTGGAGTTTGGATGTCCATGCTACTAGGGCATACCGGGCTGCTCGTATCTCTAAGAGATTGATGGGCAGGGCCTTTTCTGCTTCTGACCACCTGCCCTGGAGAGACCATTGCTCCAGCACTGCCCCCCAGCCGATGAGGCTGGCATCTGTAGTGACCACCTTCCAAGAAACCGGACTGAAGGGTTTCCCTCTTTCCAGATTCTGGGGCACCAACCACCAATGGAGGCTCTTGCGAACGGAAGGGGACAGGGACATTGGTAAGTCTAAAGCCTGAACTTTTTTGTTCCAGGCTGACAGTATGGCCCTTTGCAAATTCCTTGAATGGAATTGACCGTAGGGTACCGCTTCGAATGAAGCCACCATCTTTTCCAGCAGCCTCATGCAGAGACGTATGGATGGTTTTCTTTTTGTACCCACTAAGTGGGTCAAATTTCTTAAAGACGACACCTTCTCTGGAGGTAAGAAAATCTTTCTCTGATTTGAATCCAGCCTTAGCCCTAAGTATTCCAGACTTTTGACTGGTCTTAGAGCTGACTTGTCCCGGTTGATAATCCAACCGTGATATTCCAGATACTCGATTGTCTTGTGAATAGCTACTTCCAGCTTTTCCACTGAGTGGTCTATTAGTAGCAGGTCGTCTAGATATGCCATTATCGTTACACCCTGTGTTCTTAGATTGGCCAATAATGGGGCCAGAATTCTTGTGAACACTCGTGGTGCTGTGGCCAGACCGAAAGGTAAGGCTCTGAACTGAAAATGGCGCCCTTCTACTGCAAAGCGTAGAAATTTCTGATGGGCCGGAAAGATGGGAATATGCAGATAAGCATCCCTTATGTCGATCGAGGCTAGCCATTCCTGCCCTTGTAGGGCGGTGGCCACTGATCGGATCGACTCCATCCGAAAGGTCCTGATATTTAGGAACTTGTTTAGCCCTTTTAGATTTAATATGGGCCTCACGTCCCCATTTGGTTTGGGGACTGTGAAAAGGTTCGAGTAAAACCCGAATCCGCTTTCTTCCAGGGGAACCTTCATGATTACCCCTTGGAGCAATAGTTGTTCTAGTGCCAGAAGGAGGGATCCTCTCTTTTGGGGATCTCTTGGCACGTTTGACCTCATAAATTGGGCAGGAGGAGTGCCTTTTAACTCCAGCTTGTATCCCAGACTTACTGCGGAGAGCACCCATCTGTCTCTGATGGTGTCCCGCCAGGTCTCTGTGAACAACTGAAGTCTTCCCCCCACCCGATAGAGCGGGGGCAATACTTCATGCCTTAGGGGGAGGTTTTGTACCTCTCTTGATCCAGGGCTTCTTGTTGCCCTGTGATTGTCCCTGATTTCTGCCCCCTGAATTTGACCGCGGAGGCCGTCGGAACTGCTTCACAGCCGATGTGCCCGGGACTGGAGAGGTAGGCCTCTTAAAAGAAGGACTTCTACCCTTGTTCTTAACCGGTAAGAGTGAACTTTTACCGGCAGAAATTTTCTGGATATATTTGTCCAGATCTTCTCCAAATAAGCGTTCTCCATGAAATGGGAAGCTAACCAGCAGTTTTTTACAGGGAGCTTCAGCAGACCAGTTTTTGAGCCACAGAAGCCTACGCATATGTACTATAGACAGCGTAAAGCGGGAGGCCTGTTGGATTGTATCCTTTATGGCGTCCACCGCAAAACACAAGGCTCTAGGCAGGTCAGCTAGGGCATGAGCCTGCTGATCTGGTAAGTCCCTTAAGACTTGTTTCAACTGATCTTTCACTGCTTGGCAGACTCCAATCGCTGCTACCGCAGGTTGTGTCACCATACTTGCTGTAGAGAAAGCAGATTTTAGTAAAGACTCCAATTTTTTATCTATTGGGTCTTTGAACATTGGAACATTATCTACTGGACATGTCAGTGATTTGTTAACAGAAGAGATGGCTGCGTCCACTATAGGGACCCTCCATTTTCTTATGAACTTATCCTCCATGGGATAGATCACCGGAAATCTCTTGGGGGGAGCAAATATTTTATCAGGATGCTCCCAATCCTGGTAAATAAGCCCTTCTAATAAAGGGTGGATTGGGAAGGAACAGACCGCCTGGGGAGCTTTTAGCGACCCCAGCGAGGAAACCGTAGTGGATGGTGGTTCCGCCAGAGGCATTTTAAATGCTGATCGGACCATGTTAGTCAGAGACTGAACCCATAATCTTTCAGCCTGAGAAGCTGAGAAAGGTTCTTCCACTGTTGATTCCTCTATAAGTGAATCAACCTCATCCTGATCCCCTTCAGGTAGGTCGATCTCTGTTCCTCCACTAACAGGCACTCTGAAGGAGGAGACGGAGATCGGACGCGCTTTTCCTGTGACAGGGAAGCAGCGATCAATGCTGTTAATCTCTCTTCCAATCCTCCCAGAGTTGAGGATAAAACCTCCTCTGTTATATATACAGGAGCTGGTGGACTGGGGACAGCCGCAGCACCAGGCATTCCTGCGGGGTTTCTACGGCTACTGACCTCTGCATTCTCAGGGGAGATTGGTGCAGTGCAAGCATGCCCAATATCCTCAGAGCCCGATGGAGACCCCTTTGGCTTCCTGGAAGATCTATTTCCGGAGCGTCTGGACGACATATCCCTTAAGCACAAAGCTGAGGTATTCCCGTCGTCATACACCAATTTTTGCTGGTAATAGTCTAACACAGGTGCTGCTATATACCAGCTGGTGTCCACTAAAGTGCCTTTCTATGGGGATGCCTGCATCAACCGCCTCTGTGTGCCACTGTTTGTTGCTAGCTCTGTTTGCATGCAGCTGACACTTGTACTGTGTCTTTTAACCATGCTGGGACGCCCGCACATGCGCAGAAGCGCCGCGGCGCGCATCGAGCGTCATCCACCCGCCCCGCCCCTTTTTTTTCATAGGAGGCGCGTGCACGCGCCCGCGCGCGCGCCCGTGCGCCAATGGCGCCCTTTTCGAAAACCAACAGAGGACTAGGAGCCAGGGCCCTTTTTGCCGGAGGGCCTGTGCGGTGGATGAACGCAGCAACAGGGCAGAGGAAGTGGATTCCCTCAGAGAAACTTACCAGCTGCCTGGATCTTTTGAGTTGAGAAAACCAAAGATCCACATTTACAAGAAAAATGGACTACAGCGGCCTCTAGTGGTTTAACACAGGTACCGCGGTCCCTGTTTTTTTTTTTTTTTCTTGACTACTATTAAAATTTTACATTTTCAGTAGTTATAGGCAAACACAGATATTTAGCGGGAATACCGTTAGGTAACAGACAGAAAGACAAATTAGGCTTGGGGGTCCCCCAATAGAACCAAGTTCCTGAGGGCCCCCACTTACCTGATCCCCGCCGCAGGACTTTGTTTGGTCCACAAAAGTCCAAACTTCACCTATCACGGCAGGCATTGTAATTAAACCTTCAGGGACCGGGTTCCCAAGGATTCCACTCCCCTGGACCTGTATAGCACCCTGCACAGACAGCGTCTTGGTCGTGGGTATGACCAGAGCTCTGGATCCCAGGGTCCAGCCCTCCTAAGAGAAGCATTACAGGCAAAACCTTGCTCTTCTGCTGCAAGGCCCGGGTACCGACCGTTTAGCTATGAAGCTTTTTTGGTGGGATCCGGAACAGCTTACTAAGGCCCAAAAGAACCTGTACGCAAGCCCAGTGAAAACACATGTTACTCTTTGGCCAACACCTTAGACACTGGCAAAAAACTGAGGTGCTCCCGGGTGGGAGGGGCTTATATAGGGGAGGGTACTTCCGGTTTGGAATTGGCCAGTGCCAACACCTGAAGGTAAACTATATAACCCATTAGTAATGACTAAGTCGCTCTGTGTCCCGTGATGTACGAAAAAGAAAATGTATCCCTATAAATTCTCTATGTATGTCTTCACACTGGTCCATTGCGCTTCCATTGTGGTGTTAAAAATCCTGCTTGCTGCATTTTTGGTCAGTTAAAAAAGTAAATATAGGCGATTGGGTCTTTGGCGGGGTGAATTTTGAGACATAATAGCACTCCGAATTGCAAGAACCAGCTCCTAAAGTCTATGTGCAAAACACATTGAACCAGCTTCTGAAATCAATAAAAAAATAAAGTAAATTTAAAAAAAGTGTAAAAATCGCACTAGAAAGCAAAAATGTGTTTCTCCAGCAAGATGACAGATCAGATGTTTGTGTCTAATATGCTTTCCTAACTCAGTTACATACAGAACAAAGAATTAAATGCTTTACCCAATCGTTTAAATCTCTCTCTCTAAAACTGAGTTACTAATATTCCCCCCTGCCCGTGCCCCCCTCCATGATTTTTCCATCAACAATGCAACCATCAGTCCCTCCCCTCACGCCAGGGTACTAGGTGTAATCCTAGACTCTGACTTGTCATTTCAGCCTCAAGTCCAATCGTTGTCAAAAGTTTGTAGAATTCACCTCCGTAACATCTCTAAAATTCGCCCCTTTTTAACAAATGAAACCACCAAACTCATCATTCACTTCCTTGTTCTCTTCACCTTGACTATTGCAACTCCCTTCTTATTGGCCTGCCTCTCTATAGGCTATCCCCTCTTCAGTCTATCATGAATGCTGCTGCCAGACTTATCCACCTTACCAACCGCTCAGTGTCTGCCAAACCTCTCCTCCAATCCCTACATTGGCTCCCGATCACCCAGCAAATTAAAATTCAAAATACTAACCACAGCCTACAAAGCCATCCACAACTCTGCCCCGAGCTACATCACCAATCTTGTCTCCAAACATATCCCAAACCGTCCTCTCCGCTCTTAAGACCTCCTACTGTCAAGCTCTGTAGTCTCCTCCCATGCTAGTCTCCAGGATTTCTCCAGAGCCTCTCCCATCCTCTGGAACTCACTACCTAAACCTGTCCAGCAATCCTACTCTTGCCATCTTCAGGCGATCCCTGAAAACTCCTCTTCAGGGAAGCCTATCACGTCTCCAACTAATCTTTTACCACTTCCATCAGCTCATTCCCCACAGTTACAACCTTTTGTACCACCTGCCCCACCCTATTAGAGTGTAAGCTCTTCTGAGCGGGGCCCTCTTAATCCTCTTGTGTTTTATTGTATTGTAACTGTATTGTCTCCTTTTTTATTGTAAAGCGCTGCGTAAACTGTTGGCGTTATATAAATCCTGTATAATATTTATTATTATTATTATTATTATTATTATTAAATCATCATCGTCAGATATGCAAGTGCAAATGGCTAGCAAATCATTGCATTCTCTGGTCCTTGAGATCTTTATCCAAGGAAATCCCACCACTGAGCAGTTAGCAATGCCCATCTCATCCTGCTCTGGTCACTTTAGATGTTTGTTAACTGTATAATAAAAGTTTTTTTTTTTAAAGAAAACACCACACAAAACACACGCAATACAGGTATGTTTAATTTTAACATCTCCTTTACAAGCATATTGACCTTGCATTAAAAAGACCAAAATACAAATTTGGTTTATGTGAGGAGCTTGCTACATAAGCGTGACAGAATAAGTTATAAGCCAGGGGGGTCTCCAACTTAAACAAAGGCCAGATTCCTGCCTGCCTTTCAGACACTAGAAGGGCCGGACTGTGGCCAATGGGAGTATTGACAATTTCCCCAAGTTTGGTGGTCAGTGGCATTAAAAATAAAAAGAAAAGATCACTAGGAGGAATAATACCACATCATTGTGGCAGAAACAGTGTACCATCCTTGGTTTCGGTGAAAGAAATGTCGTCTCATTATTGGTGACAGTAAGAGGAACAATGCCTCGAGCCGGATAAGGGCAAGCAAAGGGCCACATCCGGTACTGTTAACACTTTTTTTTTTTTTTTTTTTTTAAATCGGTGGGTACCAATACTTTTGGTCAAGTACTCGCCAATACCGAGTACCAATACTTTGCAGGAAAAGTCTGCAGGAGCCTGTGCATTAAACCTCTGATGCAAGAAATTCCAGATGCAATGCTCTGCAAGTTCATTAAAAAAAAAAAAAAAAAAAAAAAAACACTTTTTCTCTGCAAATGTGGATGTGTTTAATTTATTTTGCAAACATTGCCCTGGCCTTTAAATACAAAAACTCTGCTCGTATTGGGGAATTCCAAAAGGAAACTACGAAACATAAAATTAATCTCCCATTTTATCACAGGGTTTCCTCCTGGTCAGAGTACAGCAAACTAGGGGAAGCTTCCCAAAGAATAAAAAATTCCCAAGGTACCTCAACTGGCAGGAGGACCAAAAAGGAAGACCAACACCCCTATGGGGGAACCTAAAACCTCCCATCTGCCACAAAACCTTTTAGCATTTATCAATATCTCATAATCACATACAAGTACTGGGATCTAGACTGTACTGTAGGTGCTGTGTGTTATGTACAGCTTTTTCTAGGTGGTAAAGACAGTTTTTCCATAGCTGGGAGATCACAAGCCCCAACATGCCACTATAGAGGATATATTTCATGCTGGTGTTTTCAATAACCTGGCATACCTACGTAGTACAGACCCAGCCGGAATGCCTGGCAATACTTTTTGCCAACATTGCCATTAACATCCTTCTCTGGATTGTCAAAGCCACAGAAGCCAAAATCTTTTCAGCATGTTTCAGGATAAGTGGCTTAAGCACATGCTAGATATCAAGTTGGCTCTATGGATATTATGTATTCAATGTTAATTAACAGACAAGGTCCTCGCTTACATAATTTTCCCGTTGGCAATCCCTTTATGCAATGCTGTGTGAGCACAGATGAATAAAAAAAAAAAAAAAAAAAAGAAGAACTGCTGACTTAATATAAAGGACACTTGCCTGTCCAGGGATCCCGCTATGTCAGCCCCCCAAAGCCGATTAATCCATCAGCTTGGGTGCAGGCATTGCAAGTAAGCGAAACCAGCAGTGAAGCCTTCCTACTGCGCATGCACGAGTCGAGCTGCGCTTTCTGAATGGTCCAGTCTTCTGGGACACACACAGGTCTCAGAAGGCAGCGGGGGGGGGGCAGATGCAATCACGGATATGACGTACCTCACCACGGCAAGGTAGAATGGAAGTCTTTAAAAAAAAAAAAAAAAAAAAGGGGGGTGCACTCCAGATCTACTTTCATTTTAGCCTGGAACCCCGCTTTAATTAACCTAAATGAGTAATAACTGGGGCAAATGTGTTGAATCCGATAGTTGCCCACACACGCTATATTCCTGTAGTGCTGCACTAACAGCCATCATTCTGTCCTAAAGCCACAGGGGAGGTTTCTAAAGACAATAAAATGGCAGCTGGTAGGGCCTGACCATGAAGTCAAACATTAGACTCCAGTCACTTCACACGTCCAGATCTGTCAACCACAATTTCTCCTGGAAATGGGATTTCCTACTAGCCCTACCCAGCGGTCATCAGCAGTTCTCCTGCAGAAGCTGTGGTTCACCCTGAAAAACTTGTTTGTACCCAATATGGTGCAAACCCAACTATGTTGAGTTGGCTAAACTAGAATGGTTTAATATCTGGCAGGTGAAGGGCATAGCGTTTTTTTGTTTCAACTGTACTCTGGGAACATGCTGAAATAATTTGCTCAACTACAAACCGAGTATGATCTACCTAACCAGCAATTTTATAGATACATGCACCATGCACTGCACGCTCAATTATCCGTAACTGGAAGATCCCAAGGTAA